>CM075728.1:69132139-69635866 GCA_037974335.1 Prionace glauca
GTCCGGAGGAGGACTTCGACACATTGCAAAGAACGTAGCAGAAACCGCTCGATGCCATTGAGAGAATTTACTGCTCATCTCATCGAGATAAGCGCTTTGCTGCAGTATCAGTTCAGTGGCAAAAAATGTATACTTACTGTGAGAGAAAGAGTGGAAACTAATCTGGATTGACTCTAAATGCTGAATTTAACGGCAGAGGCACTTGGGCAAGATTTCGTTGCTTGCATGGTTGGTATGGGTGAAAATATGGATTCAGAATGGATTTAGTGAAAATGCTTAACACATCAAGATCAGGTCTCCGCTACAATGTGTATAACTTGGCAGAAAACATCTCTATGAGCTTGAGAGAACCATTGCAGACCTTGCTTTGGCGAATAATGTTTGGTTGGTATGGGTGAAAGTGAGGAAGCATTGCAGATTTACGAGTCGTGCTTAGAAAATCGGGATGAGTTCTTCGCAACAATGTGAATAAGTTGGCAGAAACTCCTCTATGGCATTGAGAGAACGAATTTCCAAACTCATCGAGATATGCGCTTGGGCGCAATATCAGTTCAGGGGCAAAAAAAGGTTAATTACTGCGAGAGGAAAGTTGGAAACTAATCTGCTTTGGCTATAAATGCTTAACTCAACGGGATAAGCATTGGCGGGATTGTCGCTTGCTTTGGTTGGTACGGGTGGAATTTAAGAAACATTGCGATTTTATTAAACTTACTTTGAGCATCGGGATGAGGTCTTCTCCTCAATATGAATAACTTGGCAGAAAACTCTCGATGCCACTGAGAGAAAGAATTGATCAACTCTTCGAGATCAACACTTTGTCAATATATGGCTCCATTGGCAAAAAAAAAGTACAATTACTGTGAAAGAACAACTGGAACTAATCTACATTGACTCTAAATTCTTAACTCAACAGGGTAGGTACTTGGCGGCAAGATCACATTGCATGGCGAACAAAGCTTCATTGGTATGAGTGAAAGTGCACTTCGATATGAGGTCATTGAATAACAGCAGTTCACTCTCTATTCAAAGAATCATTGTAAACTAATTGAGATATGCGCAAATGTCTCAGCTCCTCGAGAAAAGCAGTTTGCCACAAAACCAGTTGAGTGGCGAATAATGTTCAATTCGTATGAAAGGTTGGAAGTTCATCTGGATTTACTCCAAATGCTGAACTCAACGGGATACGCTCTTGGCGGTATAGTAAGGTTGCTTTGGGGAATGAAGTGTGGTTGGAGTGGGTGAAAGTTTGGAAACATTGCGAGTTTCGTAAATGTGCTTCGAGCGTCCGGAGGAGGTCTTCGCCACAATGTGAAGAACGTAGCAGAAACCGCTCGATGCCATTGAGAGAATGAATTGCTCATCTCGTCGAGATAAGCACTTTGCCGCAATATCAGTTCAGTAGGAAAAAATGCATACTTCCTGTGAGAGAAAGAGTGGAAACTAAACTGGATTGACTCCAAACGCTGAGTTAATGGGATAGGCACGTTGTTGCGAGAAACGTTGCTTGGAAAAAGGAGCATAGTTGGTATGGGTGAAAATATGCGTTCAGAATGGTTTTAGTGAAAATGATTAACACATCAAGATCAGGTCTCCGCTACCATTGTAAACTAATTGAGATACGCGCAAATGTCTCAGCTCCTCGAGAAAAGCAGTTTGCCACAAAACCAGTTGAGTGGCGCATAATGGTTAATTCGTATGAGAGAAAGATTGGAAGCTAATCTGGATTGACTCCAAATGCTAAACTCAACGGGATAAGCTCTTGGAGGCAATGTCAGCTTGCTTTGGCGGATATTGTGTGGTTGGAGTGGGTGAAAGTTTGGAAACATTGCGGGTTTCGTCAACTTGCTTAGAGCGTCCGGAGGAGGTCTTCGCCACAATGAAAAGAATGTAGCAGAAACCGCTCAATGCCATTGAGAGAATTTACTGCTCATCTCATCGAGATAAGCGCTTTGCTGCAGTATCAGTTCAGTGGCAAAAAATGTATACTTACTGTGAGAGAAAGAATGGAAACTAATCTGGATTGACTCTAAACGCTGAGTTAATGGGATAGGCACGTTGTTGCGAGATACGTTGCTTGGAGAAAGGAGCATGGTTGGTATGGGTGAAAATATGCGTTCAGAATGGTTTAGTGAAAATGATTAACACATCAATGTCAGGTCTCCGCTACCATTGTAAACTAATTGAGATACGCGCAAATGTCCAGCTCCTCGAGAAAAGCAGTTTGACACAAAACCAGTTGAGTGGCGAATAATGTTCAATTCGTATGAGAGAAAGGTTGGAAGCTCATCTGGATTTACTCCAAATGCTTAACTCAGCGGGATAAGCTCTTGGCGGCAATGTCAGCTTGCTTTGGCGGATAAAGTGTGGTTGGAGTGGGTGAAAGTTTGGAAACATTGCGGGTTTCGTCAACTTGCTTATAGCGTCCGGAGGAGGTCTTCGCCACAATGTGAAGAATGTAGCAGAAACCGCTCAATGCCATTGAGAGAATTTACTGCTCATCTCATCGAGATAAGCGCTTTGCTGCAGTATCAGTTCAGTGGCAAAAAATGTATACTTACTGTGAGAGAAAGAATGGAAACTAATCTGGATTGACTCTAAATGCTGAATTTAACGGCAGAGGCACTTGGTTGCAAGATTTCGTTGCTTGCATGGTTGGTATGGGTGAAAATATGGATTCAGAATGGATTTAGTGAAAATGCTTAACACATCAAGATCAGGTCTCCGCTACAATGTGTATAACTTGGCAGAAAACATCTCTATGAGCTTCAGAGAACCATTGCAGACCTTGCTTTGGCGAATAATGTTTGGTTGGCATGGGTGAAAGTGAGGAAGCATTGCAGATTTACGAGTCGTGCTTAGAAAATCGGGATGAGTTCTTCGCAACAATGTGAATAAGTTGGCAGAAACTCCTCTATGGCATTGAGAGAACGAATTTCCAAACTCATCGAGATATGTACTTGGGCGCAATATCAGTTCAGGGGCAAAAAAAGGTTAATTACTGCGAGTGGAAAGTTGGAAACTAATCTGGTTTGGCTATAAATGCTTAACTCAACGGGATAAGCACTTGGCGGGAATGTCGCTTGCTTTGGTTGGTACGGGTGGAATTTAAGAAACATTGCGATTTTATTAAACTTACTTTGAGCATCGGGATGAGGTCTTCTCCTCAATATGAATAACTTGGCAGAAAACTCTCGATGCCACTGAGAGAATTAATTGATCAACTCTTCGAGATCAACACTTTGTCAATATATGGCTCCATTGGCAAAAAAAAAGTACAATTACAATGAAAGAACAACTGGAACTAATCTACATTGACTCTAAATTCTTAACTCAACAGGGTAGGTACTTGGCGGCAAGATCACATTGCATGGCGGACAACGCTTCATTGGTATGAGTGAAAGTGCACTTCGAAATGAGGCCTTTGAATAACTTGGCAGTTCACTCTCTATTCAAAGAATGATTGTAAACTAATTGAGATATGCGCAAATGTCTCAGCTCCTCGAGAAAAGCAGTTTGCCACAAAACCAGTTGAGTGGCGAATAATGTTCAATTCGTATGAAAGGTTGGAAGCTCATCTGGATTTACTCCAAATGCTTAACTCAACGGGATAAGCTCTTGGCGGTAAAGGAAGGTTGCTTTGGGGAATGAAGTGTGTTTGGAGTGGGTGAAAGTTTGGAAACATTGCGGGTTTCGTAAACTTGCTTCGAGCGTCCGGAGGAGGTCTTCGCCACAATGTGAAGAACGTAGCAGAAACCGCTCGATGCCATTGAGAGAATGAATTGCTCATCTCACCGAGATAAGCACTTTGCCGCAATATCAGTTCAGTAGGAAAAAATGTATACTTCCTGTGAGAGAAAGAGTGGAAACTAATCTGGATTGACTCTAAACGCTGAGTTAATGGGATAGGCACGTTGTTGCGAGATACGTTGCTTGGAGAATGGAGCATGGTTGGTATGGGTGAAAATATGCGTTCTGAATGGTTTAGTGAAAATGATTAACACATCAAGATCAGGTCTCCGCTACCATTGTAAACTAATTGAGATACGCGCAAATGTCTCAGGTCCTCGAGAAAACCAGTTTGCCACAAAACCAGTTGAGTGGCGCATAATGGTCAATTCGTATGAGAGAAAGATTGGAAGCTAATCTGGATTGACTCCAAATGCTTAACGCAACGGGATAAGCTCTTGGCGGCAATGTCAGCTTGCTTTGGCGGATAAAGTGTGGTTGGAGTGGGTGAAAGTTTGGAAACATTGCTGGTTTCGTCAACTTGCTTACAGCGTCCGGAGGAGGTCTTCGCCACAATGTGAAGAATGTAGCAGAAACCGCTCAATGCCATTGAGAGAATGAATTGCTCATCTCATCGAGACAAGCACTTTGCCGCAATATCAGTTCAGTAGCAAAAAATGTATACTTACTGTGAGAGAAAGAGTGGAAACTAATCTGGATTGACTCTAAACGCTGAATTAATGGGATAGGCAAAATGTTGCGAGATACGTTACTTGGAGAAAGGAGCATGGTTGGTGTGGGTGAAAATATGCGTTCAGAATGGTTTTAGTGAAAATGATTAACACATCAAGATCAGGTCTCCGCTACCATTGTAAAGTAATTGAGATACGCGCAAATGTCTCAGCTCCTCGAGAAAAGCAGTTTGCCACAAAACCAGTTGAGTGGCGCATAATGTTCAATTCGTATGAGAGAAAGATTGGAAGCTAATCTGGATTGACTCCAAATGCTTAACTCAACGGGATAAGCTCTTGGCGCTAATGTCACCTTGCTTTGGTGAATAAAGGTAGGTTGGAGTGGGTGAAAGGTAGGAACCATTGCGGATTTCGTAAATTCGCTTCGAGCGTCCGGAGGAGTTCTTCGCCACAATGCAAAGAACGTAGCAGAAACCGCTCGATGCCATTGAGAGAATTTACTGCTCATCTCATCGAGATAAGCGCTTTGCTGTAGTATCAGTTCAGTGGCAAAAAATGTATACTTACGGTGAGAGAAATAGTGGAAACTAATCTGGATTGACTCTAAATGCTGAACTTAACGGCATAGGCACTTGGTTGCAAGATTTCGTTGCTTGCATGGTTGGTATGCGTGAAAATATGGATTCAGAATGGATTTAGTGAAAATGCTTAACACATCAACATCAGGTCTCCGCTACAATGTGTATAACTTGGCAGTAAACATCTCTATGAGCTTGAGAGAACCATTGCAGACCTTGCTTTGGCGAATAATGTTTGGTTGGTATGGGTGAAAGTGAGGAAGCATTGCAGATTTACGAGTCGTGCTTAGAAAATCGGGATGAGTTCTTCGCTACAATGTGAATAAGTTGGCAGAAAGTCCTCTATGGCATTGAGAGAACGAATTTCCAAACTCATCGAGATATGCACTTGGGCGCAATATCAGTTCAGGGGCAAAAAAAGGTTAATTACTGCGAGAGGAAAGTTGGAAACTAATCTGCTTTGGCTATAAATGCTTAACTCAACGGGATAAGCATTTGGCGGGAATGTCGCTTGCTTTGGTTGGTACGGGTGGAATTTAAGAAACATTGCGATTTTATTAAACTTACTTTGAGCATCGGGATGAGGTCTTCTCCTCAATATGAATAACTTGGCAGAAAACTCTCGATGCCACTGAGAGAATGAATTGATCAACTCACTTTGTCAATATATGGCTCCATTGGCAAAAAAAAAGTACAATTACTATGAAAGAACAACTGGAACTAATCTACATTGACTCTAAATTCTTAACTCAACAGGGTAGGTACTTGGCGGGAAGATCACACTGCATGGCGAACAAAGCTTCATTGGTATGAGTGAAAGTGCACTTCGATATGAGGTCTTTGAATAAAATAGCAGTTCAATCTCTATTCAAAGAATCATTGTGAACTAATTGAGATATGCGCAAATGTCTCAGCTCCTCGAGAAAAGCAGTTTGCCACAAAACCAGTTGAGTGCCGAATAATGTTCAATTCGTATGAAAGGTTGGAAGCTCATCTGGATTTACTCCAAATGCTGAACTCAACGGGATAAGATCTTGGCGGTGTAGTAAGGTTGCTTTGGGGAATGAAGTGTGGTTGGAGTGGGTGAAAGCTTGGAAACATTGCTGGTTTCGTCAACTTGCTTAGAGCGTCCGGAGGAGGTCTTCGCCACAATGTGAAGAATGTAGCAGAAATCGCTCAATGCCATTGAGAGAATGAATTCCTCATCTCATCGAGATAAGCACTTTGCCGCAATATCAGTTCAGTAGCAAAAAATGTATACTTACTGTGAGAGAAAGAGTGGAAACTAATCTGGATTGACTCTAAATGCTGAATTTAACGGCATAGGCACTTGGTTGCAAGATTTCGGTGCTTGCATGGTTGGTATGGGTGAAACTATGGATTCAGAATGGATTTAGTGAAAATGCTTAACACATCAAGATCAGGTCTCCGCTACAATGTGTATAACTTGGCAGAAAACATCTCTATGAGCTTGAGAGAACCATTGCAGACCTTGCTTTGGCGATTAATGTTTGGTTGGTATGGGTGAAAGTGAGGAAGCATTGCAGATTTACGAGTCGTGCTTAGAAAATTGGGATGAGTTCTTCGCAACAATGTGATTAAGTTGGCAGAATGGCCATTGAGAGAACGAATTTCCAAACTCATCGAGATATGCACTTGGGCGCAATATCAGTTCAGGGGCAAAAAAAGGTTAATTACTGCGAGAGGAAAGTTGGAAACTAATCTGGTTTGGCTATAAATGCTTAACTCAACGGGATAGGCACTTGGCGGGAATGTCGCTTGCTTTGGTTGGTACGGGTGGAATTTAAGAAACATTGCGATTTTATTAAACTTACTTTGAGCATCGGGATGCGGTCTTCTCCTCAATATGAATAACTTGGCAGAAAACTCTCGATGCCACTGAGAGAATGAGTTGATCAACTCTTCGAGATCAACACTTTGTCAATATATGGCTCCATTGGCAAAAAAAAAGTACAATTACTATGAAAGAACAACTGGAACTAATCTACATTGACTCTAAATTCTTAACTCAACAGGGTAGGTACTTGGCGGGAAGATCACATTGCATGGCGAACAAAGCTTCATTGGTATGAGTGAAAGTGCACTTCGATATGAGGTCTTTGAATAAAATAGCAGTTCAATCTCTATTCAAAGAATCATTGTGAACTAATTGAGATATGCGCAAATGTCTCAGCTCCTCGAGAAAAGCAGTTTGCCACAAAACCAGTTGAGTGCCGAATAATGTTCAATTCGTATGAAAGGTTGGAAGCTCATCTGGATTTACTCCAAATGCTGAACTCAACGGGATAAGCTCTTGGCAGTAATGTCACTTTGCTTTGGTGAATAAAGGTTGGTTGGAGTGGGTGAAAGTTAGGAACGATTGCGGATTTCGTAAACTCGCTTAGAGCGTCCGGAGGAGGTCTTCGCCACAATGTGAAGAATGTAGCAGAAACCGCTCAATGCCATTGAGAGAATGAATTGCTCATCTCATCGAGATAAGCACTTTGCCGCAATATCAGTTCAGTAGCAAAACATGTATACTTACTGTGAGAGAAAGAGTGGAAACTAATCTGGATTGACTCTAAACGCTGAGTTAATGGGATAGGCACTTTGTTGCGAGATACGTTGCTTGGAGAAAGGAGCATGGTTGGTGTGGGTGAAAATATGCGTTCAGAATGGTTTTAGTGAAAATGATTAACACATCAAGATCAGGTCTCCGCTACCATTGTAAACTAATTGAGATACTCGCAAATGTCTCAGCTCCTCGAGAAAAGCAGTTTGCCACAAAACCAGTTGAGTGGCGCATAATGTTCAATTCGTATGAGAGAAAGATTGGAAGCTCATCTGGATTAACTCCAAATGCTTAACTCAACGGGATAAGCTCTTGGCGGTAATGTCACTTTGCTTTGGTGAATAAAGGTTGGTTGGAGTGGGTGAAAGTTGGAACCATTGCGGATTTCGTAAACTCGCTTAGAGCGTCCGGAGGAGGTCTTCGCCACAATGTGATGAATGTAGCAGAAACCGCTCAATGCCATTGAGAGAATGAATTGCTCATCTCATCGAGATAAGCACTTTGCCGCAATATCAGTTCAGTAGCAAAAAATGTATACTTACTGTGAGAGAAAGAGTGGAAACTAATCTGGATTGACTCTAAACGCTGAGTTAATGGGATAGGCACTTTGTTGCGAGATACGTTGCTTGGAGAAAGGAGCATGGTTGGTATGGGTGAAAATATGCGTTCAGAATGGTTTTAGTGAAAATGATTAACACATCAAGATCAGGTCTCCGCTACCATTGTAAACTAATTGAGATACGCGCATATGTCTCAGCTCCTCGAGAAAAGCAGTTTGCCACAAAACCAGTTGAGTGGCGCATAATGGTCAATTCGTGTGAGAGAAAGATTGGAAGCTAATCTGGATTGACTCCAAATGCTTAACTCAACGGGATACGCTCTTGGCGGTAATGTTACCTTGCTTTGGTGAATAAAGGTACGTTGGAGTGGGTGAAAGGTAGGAACCATTGCGGATTTCGTAAATTCGCTTCGAGCGTCCGGAGGAGGTCTTCGCCACAATGCAAAGAACGTAGCAGAAACCGCTCGATGCCATTGAGAGAATGAACTGCTCATCTCATCGAGATAAGCACTTTGCTGCAGTATCAGTTCAGTGACAAAAAATGTATACTTACTGTGAGAGAAAGAGTGGAAACTAATCTGGATTGACTCTAAATGCTGAATTTAACGGCATAGGCACTTGGTTGCAAGATTTCGTTGCTTGCATGGTTGGTATGGGTGAAAATATGGATTCAGAATGGATTTAGTGAAAATGCTTAACACATCAAGATCAGGTCTCCGCTACAATGTGTATAACTTGGCAGAAAACATCTCTATGAGCTTGAGAGAACCATTGCAGACCTTTTTTTGGCGAATAATGTTTGGTTGGAATGGGTGAAAGTGAGGAAGCATTGCAGATTTACGAGTCGTGCTTAGAAAATCGGGATGAGTTCTTCGCAACAATGTGAATAAGTTGGCAGAAACTCCTCTATGGCATTGAGAGAACGAATTTCCAAACTCATCGAGATATGCACTTGGGCGCAATATCAGTTCAGGGGCAAAAAAAGGTTAATTACTGCGAGAGGAAAGTTGGAAACTAATCTGGTTTGGCTATAAATGCTTAACTCAACGGGATAAGCACTTGGCGGGAATGTCGCTTGCTTTGGTTGGTACGGGTGGAATTTAAGAAACATTGCGATTTTATTAAACATACTTTGAGCATCGGGATGAGGTCCTCTGCTCAATATGAATAACTTGGCAGAAAACTCTCGATGCCACTGAGAGAATGAATTGATCAACTCACTTTGTCAATATATGGCTCCATTGGCAAAAAAAAAAGTACAATTACCAAGAAAGAACAACTGGAACTAATCTACATTGACTCTAAATTCTTAACTCAACAGGGTAGGTACTTGGCGGCAAGATCAGATTGCATGGCGAACAAAGCTTCATTGGTATGAGTGAAAGTGCACTTCGTTATGAGGTCTTTGAATAACTTGGCAGTTCACTCTCTATTCAAAGAATCATTGTAAACTAATTGAGATATGCGCAAATGTCTCAGCTACTCGAGAAAAGCAGTTTGCCACAAAACCAGTTGAGTGGCGAATAATGTTCAATTCGTATGAAAGTTTGGAAGCTCATCTGGATTTACTCCAAATGCTTAACTCAACGGGATAAGTTCTTGGCGGTAAAGTAAGGTTGCTTTGGGGAATGAAGTGTGGTTGGAGTGGGTGAAAGTTTGGAAAAATTGCGGGATTCGTAAACTTGCTTCTAGCGTCCGGAGGAGGTCTTCGCCACAATGTGAAGAACGTAGCAGAAACCGCTCGATGCCATTGAGAGAATGAATTGCTCATCTCATCGAGATAAGCACTTTGCCGCAATATCAGTTCAGTAGCAAAAAATGTATACTTACTGTGAGAGAAAGAGTGAAAACTAATCTGGATTGACTCTAAACGCTGAGGTAATGGGATAGGCACTTTGTTGCGAGATACGTTGCTTGGAGCATGGTTGGTATGGGTGAAAATATGCGTTCAGAATGGTTTTAGTGAAAATGATTAACACATCAAGATCAGGTCTCCGCTACCATTGTAAACTAATTGAGATACGCGCAACTGTCTCAGCTCCTCGAGAAAAGCAGTTTGCCACAAAACCAGTTGAGTGGCGCATAATGGTCAATTCGTATGAGAGAAAGATTGGAAGCTAATCTGGATTGACTCCAAATGCTCAACTCAACGGGATAAGCCCTTGGCGGTAATGTCACCTTGCTTTGGTGAATAAAGGTTGGTTGGAGTGGGTGAAAGTTAGGAACCATTGCGGATTTCGTAAACTCGCTTAGAGCGTCCAAAGGAGGTCTTCGCCACGATGTGAAGAACGTAGCAGAAACCGCTCAATGCCATTGAGAGAATGAATTGCTCATCTCATCGAGATAAGCACTTTGCCGCAATATCAGTTCAGTAGCAAAAAATGTATACTTACTGTGAGAGAAAGAGTGGAAAGTAATCTGGATTGACTCTAAACGCTGAATTAATGGGATAGGCACTTTCTTGCGAGATACGTTACTTGGAGGAAGGAGCATGGTTGGTATTGGTGAAAATATGCGTTCAGAATGGTTTTAGTGAAAATGATTAACACATCATCAGAACATAAGAACATAAGAACATAGGAAATAGGAGCAGGAGTACGCCATCTGGCCCTTCGAGCCTGCCCCGCCATTCAATAAGATGATGGCTGATCTGTCGTGACTCAGCTCCACCTTCCCGCCCTCTCCCCATAACCCTTAATCCCTTCTCTTATCAAAAACCCATCAACCCGTTTCTTAAAAATATTTAGCGAGGCAGCCTCCACCACTTCAACGGGCAGAGAATTCCAGAGATTCACCACCCTTTGAGTGAAGAAGTTCCTCCTCAACTCTGTTCTAAACCGCCCCCCCTTTATCTTGAGGCTGTGCCCCCTAGTCCTACTGTCTTTTTTGAGCGGGAACAGTCTCTCCACCTCTATCCTATCCATCCCATTCATCATCTTATACGTCTCAATGAGATCTCCCCTCATTCTTCGAAACTCTAACGAGTACAAGCCTAGTTTGTTCAGCCTCTCCTCATAGCTCAATCCCCTCAACTCCGGTATCAGCCGAGTAAACCTCCTCTGCACTCCCTCCAGGGCCAAAACATCCTTGCGCAGGTGCAGCGCCCAAAACTGCACACAGTACTCCAGCTGCGGCCTCACCAATGCCCTATACAGCTGCAGCAAGACCTCCCTACTTTTATATTCAATCCCCTTCGCTATGAAGGCCAGCATCCCATTCGCCTTCCTGACCACCTGCTGCACCTGCAAGCTGGGTTTTTGCGCCTCATGCACAAGGACCCCGAGGTCCCTCTGCACCGTCGCCTGCTGCAGTTTTTCACCCCGTAAGTAATAGTCCTTCCTACCATTCCTCCTACCAAAGTGGACCACCTCACACTTGCCAACATTAAATTCCATTTGCCATTTCCTGGCCCATTCGCCCAGCCTATCTAGATCCTTCTGCAGACTCTCCACACCCTCCGCACAATTTGCCTTTCCCCCAATCTTGGTGTCATCAGCAAATTTCGACACCCTGCACTCGGTTCCCTCCTCCAGATCATCTATATAAATGGTAAATAGCTGAGGCCCCAGCACCGACCCCTGGGGCACCCCACTAGTCACCAACCGCCAATCCGAATAGCATCCATTGACCCCCACTCTCTGCCTCCTATTTGACAACCAATCCTCTATCCACGCTAACACCCTACCCCCAACTCCATGTCCCCTGACCTTCTGCAATAACCTCTTGTGAGGTACCTTGTCAAACGCCTTCTGAAAATCCAGAAAGACCACATCCACCGGCTCTCCTCCATCCACTGCCCGAGACACATCCTCATAGAACTCCAGTAAATTTGTCAGACACGACTTCCCTTTAATGAAACCGTGTTGCGTCCGCCCTATCAAGCAATTCCCCTCAAGATGCCTCGCTATTTCCTCCTTAATGACGGTTTCTAACATTTTACCTACCACAGACGTTAAACTAACCGGCCTATAATTCCCCGCCTTTTGCCTGGCACCCTTCTTAAACAACGGCGTAACATTAGCCGTTTTCCAATCTTCCGGCACTTCTCCGGAATCCAGCGACATCTGGAAAATAACCACCAAGGCATCCACTATCACCTCCGCCATTTCTTTCAGAACCCTCGGATGCATTCCATCCGGTCCTGGGGACTTGTCCACAATCAGCCCCTCCAGTCTGTCGAGCACCACCTCTCTAGTAACAGTAATGTCATTAAGACCCTCCATTCCTACCACCTTTCCATCGCTAACACCCGGCAAATTATTCACATCAAGATCAGGTCTCCGCTACCATTGTAAACTAATTGAGATACGTGCAAATGTCTCAGCTCCTCGAGAAAAGCAGTTTGCCACAAAACCAGTTGAGTGGCGCATAATGGTCAATTCGTATGAGAGAAAGATTGGAAGCTAATCTGGATTGACTCCAAATGCTTAACTCAACGGGATAAGCTCTTGGCGGCAATGTCATGTTGCTTTGGCGGATAAAGTGTGGTTGGAGTGGGTGAATATTTGGAAACATTGCGGGTTTCGTCAACTTGCTTAGAGCGTCCGGAGGAGGTCTTCGCCACAATGTGAAGAATGTAGCAGAAACCGCTCAATGCCATTGAGAGAATGAATCGCTCATCTCATCGAGATAAGCACTTTGCCGCAATATCAGTTCAGTAGCAAAAAATGTATACTTACTGTGAGAGAAAGAGTGGAAAGTAATCTGGATTGACTCTAAACGCTGAATTAATGGGATAGGCACTTTGTTGCGAGATACGTTACTTGGAGAAAGGAGCATGGCTGGTATTGGTGAAAATATGCGTTCAGAATGGTTTTAGTGAAAATGATTAACACATCAAGATCAGGTCTCCGCTACCATTGTAAACTAATTGAGATACGCGCAAATGTCTCAGCTCCTCGAGAAAAGCAGTTTGCCACAAAACCAGTTGAGTGGCGAATAATGTTCAATTCGTATGAAAGGTTGGAAGCTCATCTGGATTTACTCCAAATGCTGAACTCAATGGGATAAGCTCTTGGTGGTATAGTAAGGTTGCTTTGGGGAATGAAGTGTGGTTGGAGTGGGTGAAAGCTTGGAAACATTGCTGGTTTCGTCAACTTGCTTAGAGCGTCCGGAGGAGGTCTTCGCCACAATGTGAAGAATGTAGCAGAAACCGCTCAATGCCATTGAGAGAATGAATTGCTCATCTCATCGAGATAAGCACTTTGCCGCAATATCAGTTCAGTAGCAAAAAATGTATACTTACTGTGAGAGAAAGAGTGGAAACTAATCTGGATTGACTCTAAACGCTGAGTTAATGGGATAGGCACTTTGTTGCGAGATACGTTGCTTGGAGAAAGGAGCATGGTTGGTATGGGTGAAAATATGCGTTCAGAATGGTTTTAGGGAAAATGATTAACACATCAAGATCAGGTCTCCGCTACCATTGTAAACTAATTGAGATACGTGCAAATGTCTCAGCTCCTCGAGAAAAGCAGTTTGCCACAAAACCAGTTGAGTGGCGCATAATGGTCAATTCGTATGAGAGAAAGATTGGAAGCTAATCTGGATTGACTCCAAATGCTTAACTCAACGGGATAAGCTCTTGGCGGCAATGTCATGTTGCTTTGGCGGATAAAGTGTGGTTGGAGTGGGTGAAAGTTTGGAAACATTGCGGGTTTCGTCAACTTGCTTAGAGCGTCCGGAGGTGGTCTTCGCCACAATGTGAAGAATGTAGCAGAAACCGCTCAATGCCATTGAGAGAATGAATTGCTCATCTCATCGAGATAAGCACTTTGCCGCAATATCAGTTCAGTAGCAAAAAATGTATACTTACTGTGAGAGAAAGAGTGGAAACTAATCTGGATTGACTCTAAACGCTGAGTTAATGGGATAGGCACTTTGTTGCGAGATACGTTACTTGGAGAAAGGAGCATGGCTGGTATTGGTGAAAATATGCGTTCAGAATGGTTTTAGTGAAAATGATTAACACATCAAGATCAGGTCTCCGCTACCATTGTAAACTAATTGAGATACGCGCAAATGTCTCAGCTCCTCGAGAAAAGCAGTTTGCCACAAAACCAGTTGAGTGGCGAATAATGTTCAATTCGTATGAGAGAAAGATTGGAAGCTAATCTGGATTGACTCCAAATGCTTAACTCAACGGGATAAGCTCTTGGCGCTAACGTCACCTTGCTTTGGTGAATAAAGGTAGGTTGGAGTGGGTGAAAAGTAGGAACCATTGCGGATTTCGTAAATTCGCTTCGAGCGTCCGGAGGAGGTCTTCGCCACAATGCAAAGAACGTAGCAGAAACCGCTCGATGCCATTGAGAGAATGAACTGCTCATCTCATCGACATAAGCACTTTGCTGCAGTATCAGTTCAGTGGCAAAAAATGTATACTTACTGTGAGAGAAAGAGTGGAAACTAATCTGGATTGACTCTAAATGCTGAATTTAACGGCATAGGCACTTGGTTGCAAGATTTCGTTGCTTGCATGGTTGGTATGGGTGAAAATATGGATTCAGAATGGATTTAGTGAAAATGCTTAACACATCAAGATCAGGTCTCCGCTACAATGTGTATAACTTGGCAGAAAACATCTCTATGAGCTTCAGAGAACCATTGCAGACCTTGCTTTGGCGAATAATGTTTGGTTGGTATGGGTGAAAGTGAGGAAGCATTGCAGATTTACGAGTCGTGCTTAGAAAATCGGGATGAGTTCTTCGCAACAATGTGAATAAGTTGGCAGAAACTCCTCTATGGCATTGAGAGAACGAATTTCCAAACTCATCGAGATATGCGCTTGGGCGCAATATCAGTTCAGGGGCAAAAAAAGGTTAATTACTGCGAGAGGAAAGTTGGAAACTAATCTGCTTTGGCTATAACTGCTTAACTCAACGGGATAAGCACTTGGCGCTAATGTCACCT
Source organism: Prionace glauca (assembly GCA_037974335.1). Lineage (NCBI taxonomy): Eukaryota > Metazoa > Chordata > Chondrichthyes > Carcharhiniformes > Carcharhinidae > Prionace > Prionace glauca. The sequence continues at coordinate 69,147,176 of CM075728.1, forward strand.
TGCTTTGGTGAATAAAGGTAGGTTGGAGTGGGTGAAAGGTAGGAACCATTGCTGATTACGTAAATTGGCTTCGAGCGTCCGGAGGAGTTCTTCGCCACAATGCAAAGAACGTAGCAGAAACCGCTCGATGCCATTGAGAGAATTTACTGCTCATCTCATCGAGATAAGCGCTTTGCTGCAGTATGTTCAGTGGCAAAAAATGTATACTTACTGTGAGAGAAATAGTGGAAACTAATCTGGATTGACTCTAAATGCTGAACTTAACGGCATAGGCACTTGGTTGCAAGATTTCGTTGCTTGCATGGTTGGTATGCGTGAAAATATGGATTCAGAATGGATTTAGTGAAAATGCTTAACACATCAAGATCAGGTCTCCGCTACAATGTGTATAACTTGGCAGAAAACATCTCTATGAGCTTGAGAGAACCATTGCAGACCTTGCTTTGGCGAATAATGTTTGGTTGGTAAGGGTGAAAGTGAGGAAGCATTGCAGATTTACGAGTCGTGCTTAGAAAATCGGGATGAGTTCTTCGCAACAATGTGAATAAGTTGGCAGAAACTCCTCTATGGCATTGAGAGAACGAATTTCCAAACTCATCGAGATATGCACTTGGGCGCAATATCAGTTCAGGGGCAAAAAAAGGTTAATTACTGCGAGAGGAAAGTTGGAAACTAATCTGCTTTGGCTATAAATGCTTAACTCAACGGGATAAGCATTTGGCGGGAATGTCGCTTGCTTTGGTTGGTACGGGTGGAATTTAAGAAACATTGCGATTTTATTAAACTTACTTTGAGCATCGGGATGAGGTCTTCTCCTCAATATGAATAACTTGGCAGAAAACTCTCGATGCCACTGAGAGAATGAATTGATCAACTCTTCGAGATCAACACTTTGTCAATATATGGCTCCATTGGCAAAAAAAATGTACAATTACTATGAAAGAACAACTGGAACTAATCTACATTGACTCTAAATTCTTAACTCAACAGGGTAGGTACTTGGCGGCAAGATCACATTGCATGGCGAACAAAGCTTCATTGGTATGAGTGAAAGTGCACTTCGATATGAGGTCTTTGAATAACTTAGCAGTTCACTCTCTATTCAAAGAATCATTGTAAACTAATTGAGATATGCGCAAATGTCTCAGCTCCTCGAGAAAAGCAGTTTGCCACAAAACCAGTTGAGTGGCGAATAATGTTCAATTCGTATGAAAGGTTGGAAGCTCATCTGGATTTACTCCAAATGCTGAACTCAATGGGATAAGCTCTTGGTGGTATAGTAAGGTTGCTTTGGGGAATGAAGTGTGGTTGGAGTGGGTGAAAGCTTGGAAACATTGCTGGTTTCGTCAACTTGCTTAGAGCGTCCGGAGGAGGTCTTCGCCACAATGTGAAGAATGTAGCAGAAACCGCTCAATGCCATTGAGAGAATGAATTGCTCATCTCATCGAGATAAGCACTTTGCCGCAATATCAGTTCAGTAGCAAAAAATGTATACTTACTGTGAGAGAAAGAGTGGAAACTAATCTGGATTGACTCTAAACGCTGAGTTAATGGGATAGGCACTTTGTTGCGAGATACGTTGCTTGGAGAAAGGAGCATGGTTGGTATGGGTGAAAATATGCGTTCAGAATGGTTTTAGGGAAAATGATTAACACATCAAGATCAGGTCTCCGCTACCATTGTAAACTAATTGAGATACGTGCAAATGTCTCAGCTCCTCGAGAAAAGCAGTTTGCCACAAAACCAGTTGAGTGGCGCATAATGGTCAATTCGTATGAGAGAAAGATTGGAAGCTAATCTGGATTGACTCCAAATGCTTAACTCAACGGGATAAGCTCTTGGCGGCAATGTCATGTTGCTTTGGCGGATAAAGTGTGGTTGGAGTGGGTGAAAGTTTGGAAACATTGCGGGTTTCGTCAACTTGCTTAGAGCGTCCGGAGGTGGTCTTCGCCACAATGTGAAGAATGTAGCAGAAACCGCTCAATGCCATTGAGAGAATGAATTGCTCATCTCATCGAGATAAGCACTTTGCCGCAATATCAGTTCAGTAGCAAAAAATGTATACTTACTGTGAGAGAAAGAGTGGAAAGTAATCTGGATTGACTCTAAACGCTGAATTAATGGGATAGGCACTTTGTTGCGAGATACGTTACTTGGAGAAAGGAGCATGGCTGGTATTGGTGAAAATATGCGTTCAGAATGGTTTTAGTGAAAATGATTAACACATCAAGATCAGGTCTCCGCTACCATTGTAAACTAATTGAGATACGCACAAATGTCTCAGCTCCTCGAGAAAAGCAGTTTGCCACAAAACCAGTTGAGTGGCGAATAATGTTCAATTCGTATGAGAGAAAGATTGGAAGCTAATCTGGATTGACTCCAAATGCTTAACTCAACGGGATAAGCTCTTGGCGCTAACGTCACCTTGCTTTGGTGAATAAAGGTAGGTTGGAGTGGGTGAAAAGTAGGAACCATTGCGGATTTCGTAAATTCGCTTCGAGCGTCCGGAGGAGGTCTTCGCCACAATGCAAAGAACGTAGCAGAAACCGCTCGATGCCATTGAGAGAATGAACTGCTCATCTCATCGACATAAGCACTTTGCTGCAGTATCAGTTCAGTAGCAAAAAATGTATACTTACTGTGAGAGAAAGAGTGGAAACTAATCTGGATTGACTCTAAATGCTGAATTTAACGGCATAGGCACTTGGTTGCAAGATTTCGTTGCTTGCATGGTTGGTATGGGTGAAAATATGGATTCAGAATGGATTTAGTGAAAATGCTTAACACATCAAGATCAGGTCTCCGCTACAATGTGTATAACTTGGCAGAAAACATCTCTATGAGCTTCAGAGAACCATTGCAGACCTTGCTTTGGCGAATAATGTTTGGTTGGTATGGGTGAAAGTGAGGAAGCATTGCAGATTTACGAGTCGTGCTTAGAAAATCGGGATGAGTTCTTCGCAACAATGTGAATAAGTTGGCAGAAACTCCTCTATGGCATTGAGAGAACGAATTTCCAAACTCATCGAGATATGCGCTTGGGCGCAATATCAGTTCAGGGGCAAAAAAAGGTTAATTACTGCGAGAGGAAAGTTGGAAACTAATCTGCTTTGGCTATAACTGCTTAACTCAACGGGATAAGCACTTGGCGCTAATGTCACCTTGCTTTGGTGAATAAAGGTAGGTTGGAGTGGGTGAAAGGTAGGAACCATTGCGGATTACGTAAATTGGCTTCGAGAGTCCGGAGGAGTTCTTCGCCACAATGCAAAGAACGTAGCAGAAACCGCTCGATGCCATTGAGAGAATTTACTGCTCATCTCATCGAGATAAGCGCTTTGCTGCAGTATGTTCAGTGGCAAAAAATGTATACTTACTGTGAGAGAAATAGTGGAAACTAATCTGGATTGACTCTAAATGCTGAACTTAACGGCATAGGCACTTGGTTGCAAGATTTCGTTGCTTGCATGGTTGGTATGCGTGAAAATATGGATTCAGAATGGATTTAGTGAAAATGCTTAACACATCAAGATCAGGTCTCCGCTACAATGTGTATAACTTGGCAGAAAACATCTCTATGAGCTTGAGAGAACCATTGCAGACCTTGCTTTGGCGAATAATGTTTGGTTGGTATGGGTGAAAGTGAGGAAGCATTGCAGATTTACGAGTCGTGCTTAGAAAATCGGGATGAGTTCTTCGCAACAATGTGAATAAGTTGGCAGAAACTCCTCTATGGCATTGAGAGAACGAATTTCCAAACTCATCGAGATATGCACTTGGGCGCAATATCAGTTCAGGGGCAAAAAAAGGTTAATTACTGCGAGAGGAAAGTTGGAAACTAATCTGCTTTGGCTATAAATGCTTAACTCAACGGGATAAGCATTTGGCGGGAATGTCGCTTGCTTTGGTTGGTACGGGTGGAATTTAAGAAACATTGCGATTTTATTAAACTTACTTTGAGCATCGGGATGAGGTCTTCTCCTCAATATGAATAACTTGGCAGAAAACTCTCGATGCCACTGAGAGAATGAATTGATCAACTCTTCGAGATCAACACTTTGTCAATATATGGCTCCATTGGCAAAAAAAATGTACAATTACTATGAAAGAACAACTGGAACTAATCTACATTGACTCTAAATTCTTAACTCAACAGGGTAGGTACTTGGCGGCAAGATCACATTGCATGGCGAACAAAGCTTCATTGGTATGAGTGAAAGTGCACTTCGATATGAGGTCTTTGAATAACTTAGCAGTTCACTCTCTATTCAAAGAATCATTGTAAACTAATTGAGATATGCGCAAATGTCTCAGCTCCTCGAGAAAAGCAGTTTGCCACAAAACCAGTTGAGTGGCGAATAATGTTCAATTCGTATGAAAGGTTGGAAGCTCATCTGGATTTACTCCAAATGCTGAACTCAATGGGATAAGCTCTTGGTGGTATAGTAAGGTTGCTTTGGGGAATGAAGTGTGGTTGGAGTGGGTGAAAGCTTGGAAACATTGCTGGTTTCGTCAACTTGCTTAGAGCGTCCGGAGGAGGTCTTCGCCACAATGTGAAGAATGTAGCAGAAACCGCTCAATGCCATTGAGAGAATGAATTGCTCATCTCATCGAGATAAGCACTTTGCCGCAATATCAGTTCAGTAGCAAAAAATGTATACTTACTGTGAGAGAAAGAGTGGAAACTAATCTGGATTGACTCTAAACGCTGAGTTAATGGGATAGGCACTTTGTTGCGAGATACGTTGCTTGGAGAAAGGAGCATGGTTGGTATGGGTGAAAATATGCGTTCAGAATGGTTTTAGGGAAAATGATTAACACATCAAGATCAGGTCTCCGCTACCATTGTAAACTAATTGAGATACGTGCAAATGTCTCAGCTCCTCGAGAAAAGCAGTTTGCCACAAAACCAGTTGAGTGGCGCATAATGGTCAATTCGTATGAGAGAAAGATTGGAAGCTAATCTGGATTGACTCCAAATGCTTAACTCAACGGGATAAGCTCTTGGCGGCAATGTCATGTTGCTTTGGCGGATAAAGTGTGGTTGGAGTGGGTGAAAGTTTGGAAACATTGCGGGTTTCGTCAACTTGCTTAGAGCGTCCGGAGGTGGTCTTCGCCACAATGTGAAGAATGTAGCAGAAACCGCTCAATGCCATTGAGAGAATGAATTGCTCATCTCATCGAGATAAGCACTTTGCCGCAATATCAGTTCAGTAGCAAAAAATGTATACTTACTGTGAGAGAAAGAGTGGAAAGTAATCTGGATTGACTCTAAACGCTGAATTAATGGGATAGGCACTTTGTTGCGAGATACGTTACTTGGAGAAAGGAGCATGGCTGGTATTGGTGAAAATATGCGTTCAGAATGGTTTTAGTGAAAATGATTAACACATCAAGATCAGGTCTCCGCTACCATTGTAAACTAATTGAGATACGCGCAAATGTCTCAGCTCCTCGAGAAAAGCAGTTTGCCACAAAACCAGTTGAGTGGCGAATAATGTTCAATTCGTATGAGAGAAAGATTGGAAGCTAATCTGGATTGACTCCAAATGCTTAACTCAACGGGATAAGCTCTTGGCGCTAACGTCACCTTGCTTTGGTGAATAAAGGTAGGTTGGAGTGGGTGAAAAGTAGGAACCATTGCGGATTTCGTAAATTCGCTTCGAGCGTCCGGAGGAGGTCTTCGCCACAATGCAAAGAACGTAGCAGAAACCGCTCGATGCCATTGAGAGAATGAACTGCTCATCTCATCGACATAAGCACTTTGCTGCAGTATCAGTTCAGTGGCAAAAAATGTATACTTACTGTGAGAGAAAGAGTGGAAACTAATCTGGATTGACTCTAAATGCTGAATTTAACGGCATAGGCACTTGGTTGCAAGATTTCGTTGCTTGCATGGTTGGTATGGGTGAAAATATGGATTCAGAATGGATTTAGTGAAAATGCTTAACACATCAAGATCAGGTCTCCGCTACAATGTGTATAACTTGGCAGAAAACATCTCTATGAGCTTCAGAGAACCATTGCAGACCTTGCTTTGGCGAATAATGTTTGGTTGGTATGGGTGAAAGTGAGGAAGCATTGCAGATTTACGAGTCGTGCTTAGAAAATCGGGATGAGTTCTTCGCAACAATGTGAATAAGTTGGCAGAAACTCCTCTATGGCATTGAGAGAACGAATTTCCAAACTCATCGAGATATGCGCTTGGGCGCAATATCAGTTCAGGGGCAAAAAAAGGTTAATTACTGCGAGAGGAAAGTTGGAAACTAATCTGCTTTGGCTATAACTGCTTAACTCAACGGGATAAGCACTAGGCGGGATTGTCACTTGCTTTGGTTGGTACGGGTGGAATTTAAGAAACATTGCGATTTTATTAAACTTAATTTGAGCATCGGGATGAGGTCTTCTCCTCAATATGAATAACTTGGCAGAAAACTCTCGATGCCACTGAGAGAATGAATTGATCAAGTCTCCGAGATCAACACTTTGTCAATATATGGCTCCATTGGCAAAAAAAAAGTACAATTACTATGAAAGAACAACTGGAACTCGATGCCACTGAGATAATGAATGGATCAAGTCTTCGAGATCAACACTTTGTCAATATATGGCTCCATTGGCAAAAAAAAAGTACAATTACTATGAAAGAACAACTGGAACTAATCTACATTGACTCCAAATTCTTAACTCAACAGGGTAGGTACTTGGCGGCAAGATCACATTGCATGGCGAACAAAGCTTCATTGGTATGAGTGAAAGTGCACTTCGATATGAGGTCTTTGAATAACTTGGCAGTTCACTCTCTATTCAAAGAATCATTGTAAACTAATTGAGATATGCGCAAATGTCTCAGCTCCTCGAGAAAAGCAGTTTGCCACAAAACCAGTTGAGTGCCGAATAATGTTCAATTCGTATGAAAGGTTGGAAGCTCATCTGGATTTACTCCAAATGCTTAACTCAACGGGATAAGCTCTTGGCGGTAAAGTAAGGTTGCTTTGGGGAATGAAGTGTGGTTGGAGTGGTTCAAAGTTTGGAAACATTGCGTGTTTCGTAAACTTGCTTCTAGCGTCCGGAGGAGGTCTTCGCCACAATGTGAAAAACGTAGCAGAAACCGCTCGATGCCATTGAGAGAATGAATTGCTCATCTCACCGAGATAAGCACTTTGCCGCAATATCAGTTCAGTAGGAAAAAATGTATACTTCCTGTGAGAGAAAGAGCGGAAACTAATCTGGATTGACTCTAAACGCTGAGTTAATGGGACAGGCACTTTGTTGCGAGATATGTTGCTTGGAGAAAGGCGCATGGTTGGTATGGGTGAAAATATGCGTTCAGAATGGTTTTAGTGAAAATGATTAACACATCAAGATCAGGTCTCCGCTACCATTGTAAACTAATTGAGATACGCGCAAATGTCTCAGCTCCTCGAGAAAAGCAGTTTGCCACAAAACCAGTTGAGTGGCGCATAATGGTCAATTCGTATGAGAGAAAGATTGGAAGCTAACCTGGATTGACTCCAAATGCATAACGCAACGGGATAAGCTCTTGGCGGCAATGTCAGCTTGCTTTGGCGGATAAAGTGTGGTTGGAGTGGGTGAAAGTTTGGAAACATTGCTGGTTTCGTCAACTTGCTTAGAGCGTCCGGAGGAGGTCTTCGCCACAATGTGAAGAATGTAGCAGAAACCGCTCAATGCCATTGAGAGAATGAATTGCTCATCTCATCGAGATAAGCACTTTGCCGCAATATCAGTTCAGTAGCAAAAAATGTATACTTACTGTGAGAGAAAGAGTGGAAACTAATCTGGATTGACTCTAAACGCTGAGTTAATGGGATAGGCACTTTGTTGCGAGATACGTTGCTTGGAGAAAGGAGCATGGTTGGTATGGGTGAAAATATGCGTTCAGAATGGTTTTATTGAAAATGATTAACACATCAAGATCAGGTCTCCGCTACCATTGTAAACTAATTGAGATACGCGCAAATGTCTCACCTCCTCGAGAAAAGCAGTTTGCTACAAAACCAGTTGAGTGGCGCATAATGTTCAATTCGTATGAGAGAAAGATTGGAAGCTAATCTGGATTGACTCCAAATGCTTAACTCAACGGGATAAGCTCTTGGCGGTAATGTCACCTTGCTTTGGTGAATAAAGGTAGGTTGGAGTGGGTGAAAAGTAGGAACCATTGCGGATTTCGTAAATTCGCTTCGAGCGTCCGGAGGAGGACTTCGACACATTGCAAAGAACGTAGCAGAAACCGCTCGATGCCATTGAGAGAATTTACTGCTCATCTCATCGAGATAAGCGCTTTGCTGCAGTATCAGTTCAGTGGCAAAAAATGTATACTTACTGTGAGAGAAAGAGTGGAAACTAATCTGGATTGACTCTAAATGCTGAATTTAACGGCAGAGGCACTTGGTTGCAAGATTTCGTTGCTTGCATGGTTGGTATGGGTGAAAATATGGATTCAGAATGGATTTAGTGAAAATGCTTAACACATCAAGATCAGGTCTCCGCTACAATGTGTATAACTTGGCAGAAAACATCTCTATGAGCTTGAGAGAACCATTGCAGACCTTGCTTTGGCGAATAATGTTTGGTTGGTATGGGTGAAAGTGAGGAAGCATTGCAGATTTACGAGTCGTGCTTAGAAAATCGGGATGAGTTCTTCGCAACAATGTGAATAAGTTGGCAGAAACTCCTCTATGGCATTGAGAGAACGAATTTCCAAACTCATCGAGATATGCACTTGGGCGCAATATCAGTTCAGGGGCAAAAAAAGGTTAATTACTGCGAGAGGAAAGTTGGAAACTAATCTGGTTTGGCTATAAATGCTTAACTCAACGGGATAAGCACTGGCGGGAATGTCGCTTGCTTTGGTTGGTACGGGTGGAATTTAAGAAACATTGCGATTTTATTAAACTTACTTTGAGCATCGGGATGAGGTCTTCTCCTCAATATGAATAACTTGGCAGAAAACTCTCGATGCCACTGAGAGAATGAATTGATCAACTCTTCGAGATCAACACTTTGTCAATATATGGCTCCATTGGCAAAAATAAAGTACAATTACTATGAAAGAACAACTGGAACTAATCTACATTGACTCTAAATTCTTAACTCAACAGGGTAGGTACTTGGCGGCAAGATCACATTGCATGGCGAACAAAGCTTCATTGGTATGAGTGAAAGTGCACTTCGATATGAGGTTTTTGAATAACTTGGCAGTTCACTCTCTATTCAAAGAATCATTGTAAACTAATTGAGATATGCGCAAATGTCTCAGCTCCTCGAGAAAAGCAGTTTGCCACAAAACCAGTTGAGTGGCGAATAATGTTCAATTCGTATGAAAGGTTGGAAGCTCATCTGGATTTACTCCAAATGCTTAACTCAACGGGATAAGCTCTTCGCGGTAAAGTAAGGTTGCTTTGGGGAATGAAGTGTGTTTGGAGTGGGTGAAAGGTTGGAAACATTGCGGGTTTCGTAAACTTGCTTCGAGCGTCCGGAGGAGGTCTTCGCCACAATGTGAAGAACGTAGCAGAAACCGCTCGATGCCATTGAGAGAATGAATTGCTCATCTCATCGAGATAAGCACTTTGCCGCAATATCAGTTCAGTAGCAAAAAATGTATACTTCCTGTGAGAGAAAGAGTGGAAACTAATCTGGATTGACTCCAAACGCTGAGTTAATGGGATAGGCACGTTGTTGCGAGATACGTTGCTTGGAGAAAAGAGCATGGTTGGTATGGGTGAAAATATGCGTTCAGAATGGTTTTAGTGAAAATGATTAACACATCAAGATCAGGTCTCCGCTACCATTGTAAACTAATTGAGATACGCGCAAATGTCTCACCTCCTCGAGAAAAGCAGTTTGCCACAAAACTAGTTGAGTGGCGCATAATGTTCAATTCGTATGAGAGAAAGATTGGAAGCTAATCTGGATTGACTCCAAATGCTTAACTCAACGGGATAAGCTCTTGGCCGTAATGTCACCTTGCTTTGGTGAATAAAGGTAGGTTGGAGTGGGTGAAAGGTAGGAACCATTGCGGATTTCGTAAATTCGCGTGGAGCGTCCGGAGGAGGTCTTCGCCACAATGCAAAGATCGTCGCAGAAACCGCTCGATGCCATTGAGAGAATGAACTGCTCATCTCATCGAGATAAGCAGTTTGCTGCAGTATCAGTTCGGTGGCAAAAAATGTATACTTACTGTGAGAGAAAGAGTGGAAACTAATCTGGATTGACTCTAAATGCTGAATTTAACGGCATAGGCACTTGGTTGCAAGATTTCGTTGCTTGCTTGGTTGGTATGGGTGAAAATATGGATTCAGAATGGATTTAGTGAAAATGCTTAACACATCAAGATCAGGTCTCCGCTACAATGTGTATAACTTGGCAGAAAACATCTCTATGAGCTTGAGAGAACCATTGCAGACCTTGCTTTGGCGATTAATGTTTGGTTGGTATGGGTGAAAGTGAGGAAGCATTGCAGATTTACGAGTCGTGCTTAGAAAATCGGGATGAGTTCTTCGCAACAATGTGAATAAGTTGGCAGAAACTCCTCTATGGCATTGAGAGAACGAATTTCCAAACTCATCGAGATGTGCACTTTGGCGCAATATCAGTTCAGGGGCAAAAAAAGGTTAATTACTGCGAGAGGAAAGTTGGAAACTAATCTGGTATGGCTATAAATGCTGAACTCAACGGGATAAGCACTTGGCGGGAATGTCGCTTGCTTTGGTTGGTACGGGTGGAATTTAAGAAACATTGCGATTTTATTAAACTTACTTTGAGCATCGGGATGAGGTCTTCTCCTCAATATGAATAACTTGGCAGAAAACTCTCGATGCCACTGAGAGAATGAATTGATCAACTCTTCGAGATCAACACTTTGTCAATATATGGCTCCATTGGCAAAAATAAAGTACAATTACTATGAAAGAACAACTGGAACTAATCTACATGGACTCTAAATTCTTAACTCAACAGGGGAGGTACTTGGCGGCAAGATCACATTGCATGGCGAACAAAGCTTCATTGGTATGAGTGAAAGTGCACTTCGATATGAGGTCTTTGAATAACTTGGCAGTTCACTCTCTATTCAAAGAATCATTGTAAACTAATTGAGATATGCGCAAATGTCTCAGCTCCTCGAGAAAAGCAGTTTGCCACAAAACCAGTTGAGTGGCGAATAATGTTCAATTCGTATGAAAGGTTGGAAGCTCATCTGGATTTACTCCAAATGCTGAACTCAACGGGATAAGCTCTTGGCGGTATAGTAAGGTTGCTTTGGGGAATGAAGTGTGGTTGGAGTGGGTGAAAGTTTGGAAACATTGCGAGTTTCGTAAATTTGCTTCGAGCGTCCGGAGGAGGTCTTCGCCACAATGTGAAGAACGTAGCAGAAACCGCTCGATGCCATTGAGAAAATGAATTGCTCATCTCATCGAGATAAGCACTTTGCCGCAATATCAGTTCAGTAGGAAATAATGTATACTTCCTGTGAGAGAAAGAGTGGAAACTAATCTGGATTGACTCCAAAGGCTGAGTCAATGGGATAGGCACGTTGTTGCGAGATACGTTGGTTGGAGAAAGGAGCATGGTTGGTATGGGTGAAAATATGCGTTCAGAATGGTTTTAGTGAAAATGATTAACACATCAAGATCAGGTCTCCGCTACCATTGTAAACTAATTGAGATACGCGCAAATGTCTCAGCTCCTCGAGAAAAGCAGTTTGCCACAAAACCAGTTGAGTGGCGCATAATGTTCAATTCGTATGAGAGATAGATTGGAAGCTCATCTGGATTGACTCCAAATGCTTAACTCAACGGGATAAGCTCTTGGCGGTAATGTCACCTTGCTTTGGTGAATAAAGGTAGGTTGGAGTGGGTGATAGGTAGGAACCATTGCGGATTTCGTAAATTCGCTTAGAGCGTCCGGAGGAGGTCTTCGCCACAATGCAAAGAACGTAGCAGAAACCGCTCGATGCCATTGAGAGAATGAACTGCTCGTCTCATCGAGATAAGCGCTTTGCTGCAGTTCAGTGGCAAAAAATGGATACTTACTGTGAGAGAAAGAGTGGAAACCAATCTGGATTGACTCTAAATGCTGAATTTAACGGCATAGGCACTTGGTTGCAAGATTACGTTGCTTGCATGGTTGGTATGGGTGAAAATATGGATTCAGAATGGATTTAGTGAAAATGCTTAACAGATCAAGATCAGGTCTCCGCTACAATGTGTATAACTTGGCAGAAAACATCTCTATGAGCTTGAGAGAACCATTGCCGACCTTGCTTTGGCGAATAATGTTTGGTTGGTATGGGTGAAAGTGAGGAAGCATTGCAGATTTACGAGTCGTGCTTAGAAAAGCGGGATGAGTTCTTCGCAACAATGTGAATAAGTTGGCAGAAACTCCTCTATGGCATTGAGAGAACGAATTTCCAAACTCATCGAGATATGCACTTGGGCGCAATATCAGTTCAGGGGCAAAAAAAGGTTAATTATTGCGAGAGGAAAGTTGGAAACTAATCTGGTTTGGTTATAAATGCTTAACTCAACGGGATAAGCACTTGGCGGGAATGTCGCTTGCTTTGGTTGGTATGGGTGGAATTTAAGAAACATTGCGATTTTATTAAACTTACTTTGAGCATCGGGATGAGGTCTTCTCCTCAATATGAATAACTTGGCAGAAAACTCTCGATGCCACTGAGAGAATGAATTGATCAACTCTTCGAGATCAACACTTTGTCAATATATGGCTCCATTGGCAAAAATAAAGTACAATTACTACGAAAGAACAACTGGAACTAATCTACATGGACTCTAAATTCTTAACTCAACAGGGTAGGTACTTGGCGGCAAGATCACATTGCATGGCGAACAAAGCTTCATTGGTATGAGTGAAAGTGCACTTCGATATGAGGTCTTTGAATAACTTGGCAGTTCACTCTCTATTCAAAGAATCATTGTAAACTAATTGAGATATGCGCAAATGTCTCAGCTCCTCGAGAAAAGCAGTTTGCCACAAAACCAGTTGAGTAGCGAATAATGTTCAATTCGTATGAAAGGTTGGAAGCTCATCTGGATTTACTCCAAATGCTGAACTCAACGGGATAAGCTCTTGGCGGTATAGTAAGGTTGCTTTGGGGAATGAAGTGTGGTTGGAGTGGGTGAAAGTTTGGAAACATTGCGAGTTTCGTAAATTTGCTTCGAGCGTCCGGAGGAGGTCTTCGCCACAATGTGAAGAACGTAGCAGAAACCGCTCGATGCCATTGAGAAAATGAATTGCTCATCTCATCGAGATAAGCACTTTGCCGCAATATCAGTTCAGTAGGAAAAAATGTATACTTCCTGTGAGAGAAAGAGTGGAAACTAATCTGGATTGACTCCAAACGCTGAGTCAATGGGATAGGCACTTTGTTGCGAGATACGTTGGTTGGAGAAAGGAGCATGGTTGGTATGGGTGAAAATATGCGTTCAGAATGGTTTTAGTGAAAATGATTAACACATCAAGATCAGGTCTCCGCTACCATTGTAAACTAATTGAGATACGCGCAAATGTCTCAGCTCCTCGAGAAAAGCAGTTTGCCACAAAACCAGTTGAGTGGCGAATAATGTTCAATTCGTATGAGAGAAAGGTTGGAAGCTCATCTGGATTTACTCCAAATGCTTAACTCAACGGGATAAGCTCTTGGCGGTAATGTCACCTTGCTTTGGTGAATAAAGGTAGGTTGGAGTGGGTGAAAGGTAGGAACCATTGTGGATTTCGTAAATTCGCTTAGAGCATCCGGAGGAGGTCTTCGCCACAATGCAAAGAAAGTCGCAGAAACCGCTCGATGCCATTGAGAGAATGAACTGTTCATCTCATCGAGATAAGCACTTTGCTGCAGTATCAGTTCAGTGGCAAAAAATGTATACTTACTGTGAGAGAAAGAGTGGAAACTAATCTGGATTGACTCTAAATGCTGAATTTAACGGCATAGGCACTTGGTTGCAAGATTTCGTTGCTTGCATGGTTGGTATGGGTGAAAATATGGATTCAGAATGGATTTAGTGAAAATGCTTAACACATCAAGATCAGGTCTCCGCTACAATGTGTATAACTTGGCAGAAAACATCTCTATGAGCTTGAGAGAACCATTGCAGACCTTGCTTTGGCGAATAATGTTTGGTTGGTATGGGTGAAAGTGAGGAAGCATTGCAGATTTACGAGTCGTGCTTAGAAAATCGGGAGGAGTTCTTTACAACATAGAACATAGAACATTACAGCACAAACAGGCCCTTCGGCCCTCGAGTTGCGCCGATTGCATCAACCCTACCAATCTATAGACCTATCTATAACCCCCAATCCCATTAAACCCCATATACTCATCCAGAAGTCTTTTAAAAGACCCCAGCGAGTTCGCCTCCACCACCGACGACGGCAGCCGATTCCATTCACTCACCACCCTCTGAGTGAAAAACTTACCCCTAACACAGGCACTTACCATCTCGAGGGCATCATGGCAGCACAGAGGCTATCTCTGTTACTGTGCGGACACATGGAGTTGGGCCTGTGTCCGTGGGAGTTTGCGCGTTCTCCCCGTGGTTGCGTGGGTTTCCTCCGGGTGCTCCGGTTTCCTCCCACATCCCAAAAATGTGCTTTTAGGCTGATTGATTGGGTAACAAATTGTCCCTATATTGGACCTCCCTGATCCTCACACATTAGGCATAGACTAGAGTCATGAATAGGTCACTGACCATGGGACGGCGGCGCGGGCTCGTTGGGCCGAAGGGCCTGTTTCCCGTGCTGTTTTGTTCTTTGTTCTTTGTATCACCTCTGTACTTCCCTCCCCGCACCTTAAATCTGTGTCCTCTCGTAGCGACCATTTCAACCCGGGGAAATAGCCTCTGAGAGTCCACCCTATCTATTCCTCTCAACATTTTATAAACTTCTATCAGGTCGCCTCTCAACCTTCGCCTCTCCAGAGAAAAGAGTCCCAGCTCCCTCAACCTATCTTCATAAGGCATGCCTCCCAGTCCAGGCAACATCCTTGTAAATCTCCTCTGCACCCTTTCAATAGCTTCTACGTCTTTCCTATAGTGAGGCGACCAAAACTGCGCACAGTACTCCAAATGAGGCCGGACGAGGGTCCTGTAAAGTTGCAGCATTACCTCCCGACTCCTAAACTCAATCCCTCGATTAATGAAGGCCAGTACACCATACGCCTTCTTGACCACCTCCTCCACCTGCGAGGCTGATTTAAGAGTCCTGTGAACCCGGACCCCGAGATCCTTCTGCTCTTCAACGCTACTAAGACCCCTGCCCTTAATAGTGTACTCGTTCATCCCGTTAGTTCTGCCGAAATGGACTACTACACATTTATCCGCGTTGAAGTCCATCTGCCACTTCTCCGCCCATTCCCGCATCCTATCTATGTCCTGCTGCAACTTTTGACATCCTTCCAGACCATCCACAACACCGCCGACCTTCGTGTCATCAGTGAACTTGCTAACCCATCCCTCCACTTCCTCATCCAGGTCATTTATGAAAATGACAAACAACAAGGGTCCCAGAACAGATCCCTGGGGCACCTCACTGGTGACTGACCTCCATTCTGAAAAAGACCCATCCACAACCACTCTCTGCCTTCTGCAGGCAAGCCAGTTCTGGATCCACAAGGCCAAAGGCCCTTGGATCCCATGCCCTCTCACCTTCTCAAGAAGTCTTGCATGGGGGACCTTATCAAAAGCCTTGCTGAAGTCCATGTACACTACGTCCACGGCACTTCCTTCGTCAATGTGTTCAGTCACATTATCGAAGAACTCAACTAGGCTCGTAAGGCACGACCTGCCCTTGACAAATCCATGCTGACTATTCCTGATCATGTCAAACCTCTCCAAATGCTCGTAAATCTTGTCCCTCAGAAGCCTCTCCATCAGTTTACCAACCACTGAGGTCAGACTCACCGGGCGGTGAGTCTGACCTCAGTGAATAAGTTGGCAGAAACTCCTCTATGGCATTGAGAGAATGAATTTCCAAACTCATCGAGATATGCACTTGGGCGCAATATCAGTTCAGGGGCAAAAAAAGGTTAATTACTGCGAGAGGAAAGTTGGAAACTAATCTGGTTTGGCTATAAATGCTTAACTCAACGGGATAAGCACTTGGCGGGAATGTCGCTTGCTTTGGTTGGTACGGGTGGAATTTAAGAAACATTGTGATTTTATTAAACTTACTTTGAGCATCGGGATGAGGTCTTCTCCTCAATATGAATAACTTGGCAGAAAACTCTCGATGCCACTGAGAGAATGAATTGATCAACTCTTCGAGATCAACACTTTGTCAATATATGGCTCCATTGGCAAAAAAAAAGTACAATTACGATGAAAGAACAACTGGAACTAATCTACATTGACTCTAAATTCTTAACTCAACACGGTAGGTACTTGGCGACAAGATCACATTGCATGGCGAACAAAGCTTCATTGGTATGAGTGAAAGTGCACTTCGATATGAGGTCTTTGAATAACTTGGCAGTTCACTCTCTATTCAAAGAATCATTGTAAACTAATTGAGATATGGGCAAATGTTTCAGCTCCTCGAAAAAAGCAGTTTGCCACAAAACCAGTTGAGTGGCGAATAATGTTCAATTGGTATGAAAGGTTGGAAGCTCATATGGATTCACTCCAAATGCTTAACTCAACGGGATAAGCTCTTGGCGGTAAAGTTAGGTTGCTTTGGGGAATGAAGTGTGGTTGGAGTGGGCGAAAGTTTGGAAACATTGCGGGTTTCGTAAACGTGCTTCGAGCGTCCGGAGGAGGTCTTCGCCACAATGTGAAGAACGTAGCAGAAATCGCTCGATGCCATTGAGAGAATGAATTGCTCATCTCATCGAGATAAGCACTTTGCCGCAATATCAGTTCAGTAGCAAAAAATGTATACTTCCTGTTAGAGAAAGAGTGGAAACTCATCTGGATTGACTCTAAACGCTGAGTTAATGGGATAGGCACGTTGTTGCGAGATACGTTGCTTGGAGAAAGGAGCATGGTTGGTATTGGTGAAAATATACGTTCAGAATGGTTTTAGTGAAAATGATTAACACATCAAGATCAGGTCTCCGCTACCATTGTAAACTAATTGAGATACGCGCAAATGTCTCAGCTCCTCGAGAAAAGCAGTTTGCCACAAAACCAGTTGAGTGGCGAATAATGTTCAATTCGTATGAGAGAAAGGTTGGAAGCTCATCTGGATTTACTCCAAATGCTTAACTCAACGGGATAAGCTCTTGGCGGTAATGTCACTTTGCTTTGGTGAATAAAGGTTGGTTGGAGTGGGTGAAAGTTAGGAACCATTGCGGATTTCGTAAACTCGCTTAGAGCGTCCGGAGGAGGTCTTCGCCACATTGCGGATTTCGTAAATTCGCTTAGAGCGTCCGGAGGAGGTCTTCGCCACAATGCAAAGAACGTAGCAGAAACCGCTCGATGCCATTGAGAGAATGAACTGCTCATCTCATCGAGATAAGCAGTTTGCTGCAGTATCAGTTCAGTGGCAAAAAATGTATACTTACTGTGAGAGAAAGAGTGGAAACTAATCTGGATTGACTCTAAATGCTGAATTTAACGGCATAGGCACTTGGTTGCAAGATTTCGTTGCTTGCATGGTTGGTATGGGTGAAAATATGGATTCAGAATGGATTTAGTGAAAATGCTTAACACATCAAGATCAGGTCTCCGCTACAATGTGTATAACTTGGCAGAAAACATCTCTATGAGCTTGAGAGAACCATTGCAGACCTTGCTTTGGCGAATAATGTTTGGTTGGTATGGGTGAAAGTGAGGAAGCATTGCAGATTTACGAGTCGTGCTTAGAAAATCGGGAGGAGTTCTTCACAACATAGAACATAGAACATTACAGCACAAACAGGCCCTTCGGCCCTCGAGTTGCGCCGATTGCATCAACCCCACCAATCTATAGACCTATCTATAACCCCCAATCGCATTAAACCCCATATACTCATCCAGAAGTCTTTTAAAAGACCCCAGCGAGTTCGCCTCCACCACCGACGATGGCAGCCGATTCCATTCACTCACCACCCTCTGAGTGAAAAACTTACCCCTAACACAGGCACTTACCATCTCGAGGGCATCATGGCAGCACAGAGGCTATCTCTGTTACTGTGCGGACACATGGAGTTGGGCCTGTGTCCGTGGGAGTTTGCGCGTTCTCCCCGTGGTTGCGTGGGTTTCCTCCGGGTGCTCCGGTTTCCTCCCACATCCCAAAAATGTGCTTTTAGGCTGATTGATTGGGTAACAAATTGTCCCTATATTGGACCTCCCTGATCCTCACACATTAGGCATAGACTAGAGTCATGAATAGGTCACTGACCATGGGACGGCGGCGCGGGCTCGTTGGGCCGAAGGGCCTGTTTCCCGTGCTGTTTTGTTCTTTGTTCTTTGTTCTTTGTATCACCTCTGTACTTCCCTCCCCGCACCTTAAATCTGTGTCCTCTCGTAGCGACCATTTCAACCCGGGGAAATAGCCTCTGAGAGTCCACCCTATCTATTCCTCTCAACATTTTATAAACTTCTATCAGGTCGCCTCTCAACCTTCGCCTCTCCAGAGAAAAGAGTCCCAGCTCCCTCAACCTATCTTCATAAGGCATGCCTCCCAGTCCAGGCAACATCCTTGTAAATCTCCTCTGCACCCTTTCAATAGCTTCTACGTCTTTCCTATAGTGAGGCGACCAAAACTGCGCACAGTACTCCAAATGAGGCCGGACGAGGGTCCTGTAAAGTTGCAGCATTACCTCCCGACTCCTAAACTCAATCCCTCGATTAATGAAGGCCAGTACACCATACGCCTTCTTGACCACCTCCTCCACCTGCGAGGCTGATTTAAGAGTCCTGTGAACCCGGACCCCGAGATCCTTCTGCTCTTCAACGCTACTAAGACCCCTGCCCTTAATAGTGTACTCGTTCATCCCGTTAGTTCTGCCGAAATGGACTACTACACATTTATCCGCGTTGAAGTCCATCTGCCACTTCTCCGCCCATTCCCGCATCCTATCTATGTCCTGCTGCAACTTTTGACATCCTTCCAGACCATCCACAACACCGCCGACCTTCGTGTCATCAGTGAACTTGCTAACCCATCCCTCCACTTCCTCATCCAGGTCATTTATGAAAATGACAAACAACAAGGGTCCCAGAACAGATCCCTGGGGCACCCCACTGGTGACTGACCTCCATTCTGAAAAAGACCCATCCACAACCACTCTCTGCCTTCTGCAGGCAAGCCAGTTCTGGATCCACAAGGCCAAAGGCCCTTGGATCCCATGCCCTCTCACCTTCTCAAGAAGTCTTGCATGGGGGACCTTATCAAAAGCCTTGCTGAAGTCCATGTACACTACGTCCACGGCACTTCCTTCGTCAATGTGTTCAGTCACATTATCGAAGAACTCAACTAGGCTCGTAAGGCACGGCCTGCCCTTGACAAATCCATGCTGACTATTCCTGATCATGTCAAACCTCTCCAAATGCTCGTAAATCTTGTCCCTCAGAAGCCTCTCCATCAGTTTACCAACCACTGAGGTCAGACTCACCGGGCGGTGAGTCTGACCTCAGTGAATAAGTTGGCAGAAACTCCTCTATGGCATTGAGAGAATGAATTTCCAAACTCATCGAGATATGCACTTGGGCGCAATATCAGTTCAGGGGCAAAAAAAGGTTAATTACTGCGAGAGGAAAGTTGGAAACTAATCTGGTTTGGCTATAAATGCTTAACTCAACGGGATAAGCACTTGGCGGGAATGTCGCTTGCTTTGGTTGGTACGGGTGGAATTTAAGAAACATTGTGATTTTATTAAACTTACTTTGAGCATCGGGATGAGGTCTTCTCCTCAATATGAATAACTTGGCAGAAAACTCTCGATGCCACTGAGAGAATGAATTGATCAACTCTTCGAGATCAACACTTTGTCAATACATGGCTCCATTGGCAAAAAAAAAGTACAATTACGATGAAAGAACAACTGGAACTAATCTACATTGACTCTAAATTCTTAACTCAACACGGTAGGTACTTGGCGGCAAGATCACATTGCATGGCGAACAAAGCTTCATTGGTATGAGTGAAAGTGCACTTCGATATGAGGTCTTTGAATAACTTGGCAGTTCACTCTCTATTCAAAGAATCATTGTAAACTAATTGAGATATGGGCAAATGTTTCAGCTCCTCGAAAAAAGCAGTTTGCCACAAAACCAGTTGAGTGGCGAATAATGTTCAATTGGTATGAAAGGTTGGAAGCTCATCTGGATTCACTCCAAATGCTTAACTCAACGGGATAAGCTCTTGGCGGTAAAGTAAGGTTGCTTTGGGGAATGAAGTGTGGTTGGAGTGGGCGAAAGTTTGGAAACATTGCGGGTTTCGTAAACGTGCTTCGAGCGTCCGGAGGAGGTCTTCGCCACAATGTGAAGAACGTAGCAGAAATCGCTCAATGCCATTGAGAGAATGAATTGCTCATCTCATCGAGATAAGCACTTTGCCGCAATATCAGTTCAGTAGCAAAAAATGTATACTTCCTGTTAGAGAAAGAGTGGAAACTAATCTGGATTGACTCTAAACGCTGAGTTAATGGGATAGGCTCGTTGTTGCGAGATACGTTGCTTGGAGAAAGGAGCATGGTTGGTATTGATGAAAATATACGTTCAGAATGGTTTTAGTGAAAATGATTAACACATCAAGATCAGGTCTCCGCTACCATTGTAAACTAATTGAGATACGCGCAAATGTCTCAGCTCCTCGAGAAAAGCAGTTTGCCACAAAACCAGTTGAGTGGCGAATAATGTTCAATTCGTATGAGAGAAAGGTTGGAAGCTCATCTGGATTTACACCAAATGCTTAACTCAACGGGATAAGCTCTTGGCGGTAATGTCACTTTGCTTTGGTGAATAAAGGTTGGTTGGAGTGGGTGAAAGTTAGGAACCATTGCGGATTTCGTAAACTCGCTTAGAGCGTCCGGAGGAGGTCTTCGCCACATTGCGGATTTCGTAAATTCGCTTAGAGCGTCCGGAGGAGGTCTTCGCCACAATGCAAAGAACGTAGCAGAAACCGCTCGATGCCATTGAGAGAATGAACTGCTCATCTCATCGAGATAAGCAGTTTGCTGCAGTATCAGTTCAGTGGCAAAAAATGTATACTTACTGTGAGAGAAAGAGTGGAAACTAATCTGGATTGACTCTAAATGCTGAATTTAACGGCATAGGCACTTGGTTGCAAGATTTCGTTGCTTGCATGGTTGGTATGGGTGAAAATATGGATTCAGAATGGATTTAGTGAAAATGCTTAACACATCAAGATCAGGTCTCCGCTACAATGTGTATAACTTGGCAGAAAACATCTCTATGAGCTTGAGAGAACCATTGCAGACCTTGCTTTGGCGAATAATGTTTGGTTGGTATGGGTGAAAGTGAGGAAGCATTGCAGATTTACGAGTCGTGCTTAGAAAATCGGGATGAGTTCTTCGCAACAATGTGAATAAGTTGGCAGAAACTCCTCTATGGCATTGAGAGAACGAATTTCCAAACTCATCGAGATATGCACTTGGGCGCAATATCAGTTCAGGGGCAAAAAAAGGTTAATTACTGCGAGAGGAAAGTTGCAAACTAATCTGGTTTGGCTATAAATGCTTAACTCAACGGGATAAGCACTTGGCGGGAATGTCGCTTGCTTTGGTTGGTACGGGTGGAATTTAAGAAACATTGCGATTTTATTAAACTTACTTTGAGCATCGGGATAGGGTCTTCTCCTCAATATGAATAACTTGGCAGAAAACTCTCGATGCCACTGAGAGAATGAATTGATCAACTCTTCGAGATAAGCACTTTGCCGCAATATCAGTTCAGTAGGAAAAAATGTATACTTCCTGTGAGAGAAAGAGTGGAAACTAATCTGGATTGACTCTAAACGCTGAGGTAATGGGATAGGCACGTTGTTGCGAGATACGTTTCTTGGAGAAAGGAGCATGGTTGGTATGGATGAAAATATGCGTTCAGAATGGTTTTAGTGAAAATGAATAACACATCAAGATCAGGTCTCCGCTACCATTGTAAACTAATTGAGATACGCGCAAATGTCTCAGCTCCTCGAGAAAAGCAGTTTGCCACAAAACCAGTTGAGTGGCGCATAATGGTCAATTCGTATGAGAGAAAGATTGGAAGCTAATCTGGATCGACTCCAAATGCTTAACTCAACGGGATAAGATCTTGGCGGCAATGTCAGCTTGCTTTGGCGGATAAAGTGTGGTTGGAGTGGGTGAAAGTTTGGAAACATTGCGGGTTTCGTCAACTTGCTTAGAGCGTCCGGAGGAGGTCTTCGCCACAATGTGAAGAATGTCGCAGAAACCGCTCGATGCCATTGAGAGAATGAATTGCTCATCTCATCGAGATAAGCACTTTGCCGCAATATCAGTTCAGTAGCAAAAAATGTATACTTACTGTGAGAGAAAGAGTGGAAACTAATCTGGATTGACTCTAAACGCTGAGTTAATGGGATAGGCACTTTGTTGCGAGATACGTTACTTGGAGAAAGGAGCATGGTTGGTATTGGTGAAAATATGCGTTCAGAATGGTTTTAGTGAAAATGATTAACACATCAAGATCAGGTCTCCGCTACCATTGTAAACTAATTGAGATACGCGCAAATGTCTCAGCTCCTCGAGAAAAGCAGTTTGCCACAAAACCAGTTGAGTGGCGCATAATGTTCAATTCGTATGAGAGAAAGATTGGAAGCTAATCTGGATCGACTCCAAATGCTTAACTCAACGGGATAAGATCTTGGCGGCAATGTCAGCTTGCTTTGGCGGATAAAGTGTGGTTGGAGTGGGTGAAAGTTTGGAAACATTGCGGGTTTCGTCAACTTGCTTAGAGCGTCCGGAGGAGGTCTTCGCCACAATGTGAAGAATGTCGCAGAAACCGCTCGATGCCATTGAGAGAATGAATTGCTCATCTCATCGAGATAAGCACTTTGCCGCAATATCAGTTCAGTAGCAAAAAATGTATACTTACTGTGAGAGAAAGAGTGGAAACTAATCTGGATTGACTCTAAACGCTGAGTTAATGGGATAGGCACTTTGTTGCGAGATACGTTACTTGGAGAAAGGAGCATGGTTGGTATTGGTGAAAATATGCGTTCAGAATGGTTTTAGTGAAAATGATTAACACATCAAGATCAGGTCTCCGCTACCATTGTAAACTAATTGAGATACGCGCAAATGTCTCAGCTCCTCGAGAAAAGCAGTTTGCCACAAAACCAGTTGAGTGGCGCATAATGTTCAATTCGTATGAGAGAAAGATTGGAAGCTAATCTGGATTGACTCCAAATGCTTAACTCAACGGGATAAGCTCTTGGCGGTAATGTCACCTTGCTTTGGTGAATAAAGGTAGGTTGGAGTGGGTGAAAGGTAGGAACCATTGCGGATTTCGTAAATTCGCTTCGAGCGTCCGGAGGAGGTCTTCGCCACAATGCAAAGAACGTAGCAGAAACCGCTCGATGCCATTGAGAGAATGAACTGCTCATCTCATCGAGATAAGCGCTTTGCTGCAGTATCAGTTCAGTGGCAAAAAATGTATACTTCCTGTGAGAGAAAGAGTGGAAACTAATCTGGATTGACTCTAAATGCTGAATTTAACGGCATAGGAACTTGGTTGCAAGATTTCGTTGCTTGCATGGTTGGTATGGGTGAAAATATGGATTCAGAATGGATTTAGTGAAAATGCTTAACACATCAAGATCAGGTCTCCGCTACAATGTGTATAACTTGGCAGAAAACATCTCTATGAGCTTGAGAGAACCATTGCAGACCTTGCTTTGGCGAATAATGTTTGGTTGGTATGGGTGAAAGTGAGGAAGCATTGCAGATTTACGAGTCGTGCTTAGAAAATCGGGATGAGTTCTTCGCAACAATGTGAATAAGTTGGCAGAAAATCCTCTATGGCATTGAGAGAACGAATTTCCAAACTCATCGAGATATGCACTTGGGCGCAATATCAGTTCAGGGGCAAAAAAAGGTTAATTACTGCGAGAGGAAAGTTGGAAACTAATCTGGTTTGGCTATAAATGCTTAACTGAACGGGATAAGCACTTGGCGGGAATGTCGCTTGCTTTGGTTGGTACGGGTGGAATTTAAGAAACATTGCGATTTTATTAAACTTACTTTGAGCATCGGGATGAGGTCTTCTCCTCAATATGAATAACTTGGCAGAAAACTCTCGATGCCACTGAGAGAATGAATTGATCAACTCTTCGAGATCAACACTTTGTCAATATATGGCTCCATTGGCAAAAATAAAGTACAATTACTATGAAAGAACAACTGGAACTAATCTACATTGACTCTAAATTCTTAACTCAACAGGGTAGGTACTTGGCGGCAAGATCACATTGCATGGCGAAAAAAGCTTCATTGGTATGAGTGAAAGTGCACTTCGATATGAGGTCTTTGAATAACAGCAGTTCACTCTCTATTCAAAGAATGATTGTAAACTAATTGAGATATGCGCAAATGTCTCAGCTCCTCGAGAAAAGCAGTTTGCCACAAAACCAGTTGAGTGGCGCATAATGGTCAATTCGTATGAGAGAAAGATTGGAAGCTAATCTGGATTGACTCCAAATGCTTAACTCAACGGGATAAGCTCTTGGCGGCAATGTCAGCTTGCTTTGGCGGATAAAGTGTGGTTGGAGTGGGTGAAAGTTTGGAAACATTGCGGGTTTCGCAATGTTTCCAAACTTTCACCCACTCCAACCACACTTCATTCCCCAAAGCAACCTTACTTTACCGCCAAGAGCTTATCCCGTTGAGTTAAGCATTTGGAGTAAATCCAGATGAGCTTCCAACCTTTCATACGAATTGAACATTATTCGGCACTCAACTGGTTTTGTGGCAAACTGCTTTTCTCGAGGAGCTGAGACATTTGCGCATATCTCAATTAGTTTACAATGATTCTTTGAATAGAGAGTGAACTGCCAAGTTATTCAAAGACCTCATATCGAAGTGCACTTTCACTCATACCAATGAAGCTTTGTTCGCCTTGCAATGTGATCTTGCCGTCAAGTACCTACCCTGTTGAGTTAAGAATTTAGAGTCAATGTAGATTAGTTCCAGTTGTTCTTTCATAGTAATTGTACTTTTTTTTTGCCAATGGAGCCATATATTGAGAAAGTGCTGATCTCGAAGAGTTGATCAATTCATTCTCTCAGTGGCATCGAGAGTTTTCTGCCAAGTTATTCATATTGAGGAGAAGACCTCATCCCGATGCTCAAAGTAAGTTTAATAAAATCGCAATGTTTCTTAAATTCCACCCGTACCAACCAAAGCAAGCGACATTCCCGCCAAGTGCTTATCCCGTTCAGTTAAGCATTTATAAGATGATTAGAGGTTTAGACAGGGTAGATAGTGATAGCCTTTTTCCTAGGATGGAGAAAGCTAGCACGAGGGGGCACGATTTTAAATTAAGGGGGGGTAGTTATAGGACAGATGTCAGGGGTAGGTTCTTTACCCAGAGGGTGGTGAGGGACTGGAATGCCCTGCCAGCTGCAGTTGTAAATGCACCTAGTTTGGGGGCGTTTAAGAGATCTGTGGATAGGTTTATGGATGAAAAGGGATTGGTTTAGGCTAGTGGGTCATTGTTTTGTAACTGGTCGGCGCAACATCGTGGGCCGAAGGGCCTGTTCTGCGCTGTAATGTTCTATGTTCTGTGTTCTATTTATAGCCAAACCAGATTAGTTTCCAACTTTCCTCTCGCAGTAATTAACCTTTTTTTGCCCCTGAACTGATATTGCGCCCAAGTACATATCTCGATGAGTTTGGAAATTCGTTCTCTCAATGCCATAGAGGAGTTTCGGCCAACTTATTCACATTGTTGCGAAGAACTCATCCCGATTTTCTAAGCACGACTCGTAAATCTGCAATGCTTCCTCACTTTCACCCATACCAACCAAACATTATTCGCCAAAGCAAGGTCTGCAATGGTTCTCTCAAGCTCATAGAGATGTTTTCTGCTAAGTTATACACATTGTAGCGGAGACCTGATCTTGATGTGTTAAGCATTTTCACTAAATCCATTCTGAATCCATATTTTCACCCATACCAACCATGCAAGCAACGAAATCTTGCAACCAAGTTCCTATGCCGTTAAATTCAGCATTTAGAGTCAATCCAGATTAGTTTCCACTCTTTCTCTCACAGTAAGTATACATTTTTTGCCACTGAACTGATACTGCAGCAAAGCGCTTATCTCGATGAGATGAGCAGTTCATTCTCTCAATGGCATCGAGCGGTTTCTGCTACGTTCTTTGCATTGTGGCGAAGACCTCCTCCGGACGCTCGAAGCGAATTTACGAAATCCGCAATGGTTCCTACCTTTCACCCACTCCAACCTACCTTTATTCACCAAAGCAAGGTGACATTACCGCCAATAGCTTATCCCGTTGAGTTAAGCATTTGGAGTCAATCCAGATTAGCTTCCATCTTTCTCTCATACGAATTGAACATTATGCGCCACTCAACTGGTTTTGTGGCAAACTGCTTTTCTCGAGGAGCTGAGACATTTGCGCGTATCTCAATTAGTTTACAATGGTAGCGGAGACCTGATCTTGATGTGTTAATCATTTTCACTAAAAGCATTCTGAACGCATATTTTCACCAATACCAACCATGCTCCTTTCTCCAAGTAACGTATCTCGCAACAAAGTGCCTATCCCATTAATTCAGCGTTTATAGTCAATCCAGGTTAGTTTCCACTCTTTCTCTCACAGTAAGTATACATTTTTTGCTACTGAACTGATATTGCGGCAAAGTGCTTATCTCGATGAGATGAGCAATTCGTTCTCTCAATGGCATTGAGCGGTTTCTGCTACATTCTTCACATTATGGCGAAGACCTCCTCCGGAAACTCTAAGCAAGTTGACGAAACCCGCAATGTTTCCAAACTTTCACCCACTCCAACCACACTTTATCCGCCAAAGCAAGCTGACATTGCCGCCAAGAGCTTATCCCGTTGAGTTAAGCATTTGGAGTCAATGCAGATTAGCTTCCAATCTTTCTCTCATACGAATTGAACATTATGCGCCACTCAACTGGTTTTGTGGCAAACTGCTTTTCTCGAGGAGCTGAGACATTTGCGCGTATCTCAATTAGTTTACAATGGTAGCGGAGACCTGATCTTGATGTGTTAATCATTTTCACTAAAACCATTCTGAACGCAGATTTTCACCCATACCAACCATGCTCCTTTCTCCAAGCAACGTATCTCGCAACAACGTGCCTATCCCATTAACTCAGCGTTTAGAGTCAATCCAGATTAGTTTCCACTCTTTCTCTCACAGGAAGTATACATTTTTTCCTACTGAACTGATATTGCGGCAAAGTGCTTATCTCGATGAGATGAGCAATTCATTCTCTCAATGGCATCGAGCGGTTTCTGCTACGTTCTTCACATTGTGGCGAAGACCTCCTCCGGATGCTCGAAGCAAGTTTACGAAACCCGCAATGTTTCCAAACTTTCACCCACTCCAACCACACTTCATTCCTCAAAGCAACCTTACTTTACCGCCAAGAGCTTATCCCGTTGAGTTAAGCATTTGGAGTAAATCCAGATGAGCTTCCAACCTTTCATACGAATTGAACATTATTCGCCACTCAACTGGTTTTGTGGCAAACTGCTTTTCTCGAGGAGCTGAGACATTTGCGCATATCTCAATTAGTTTACAATGATTCTTTGAATAGAGAGTGAACTGCCAAGTTATTCAAAGACCTCATATCGAAGTGCACTTTCACTCATACCAATGAAGCTTTGTTCGCCATGCAATGTGATCTTGCCGCCAAGTACCTACCCTGTTGAGTTAAGAATTTAGAGTCAATGTAGATTAGTTCCAGTTGTTCTTTCATAGTAATTGTACTTTTTTTTTGCCAATGGAGCCATATATTGACAAAGTGTTGATCTCGAAGAGTTGATCAATTCATTCTCTCAGTGGCATCGAGAGTTTTCTGCCAAGTTATTCATATTGAGGAGAAGAACTCATCCCGATGCTCAAAGTAAGTTTAATAAAATCGCAATGTTTCTTAAATTCCACCCGTACCAACCAAAGCAAGCGACATTCCCGCCAAGTGCTTATCCCGTTGAGTTAAGCATTTATAGCCAAACCAGATTAGTTTCCAACTTTCCTCTCGCAGTAATTAACCTTTTTTTGCCCCTGAACTGATATTGCGCCCAAGTGCATATCTCGATGAGTTTGGAAATTCGTTCTCTCAATGCCATAGAGGAGTTTTTGCCAACTTATTCACATTGTTGCGAAGAACTCATCCCGATTTTCTAAGCACGACTCGTAAATCTGCAATGCTTCCTCACTTTCACCCATACCAACCAAACATTATTCGCCAAAGCAAGGTCTGCAATGGTTCTCTCAAGCTCATAGAGATGTTTTCTGCCAAGTTATACACATTGTAGCGGAGACCTGATCTTGATGTGTTAAGCATTTTCACTAAATCCATTCTGAATCCATATTTTCACCCATACCAACCATGCAAGCAACGAAATCTTGCAACCAAGTTCCTATGCCGTTAAATTCAGCATTCAGAGTCAATCCAGATTAGTTTCCACTCTTTCTCTCACAGTAAGTATACATTTTTTGCCACTGAACTGATACTGCAGCAAAGCGCTTATCTCGATGAGATGAGCAGTTCATTCTCTCAATGGCATCGAGCGGTTTCTGCTACGTTCTTCGCATTGTGGCGAAGACCTCCTCCGGACGCTCGAAGCGAATTTACGAAATCCGCAATGGTTCCTCCCTTTCACCCACTCCAACCTACCTTTATTCACCAAAGCAAGGTGACATTACCGCCAAGAGCTTATCCCGTTGAGTTAAGCATTTGGAGTCAATCCAGATTAGCTTCCAATCTTTCTCTCATACGAATTGAACATTATGCGCCACTCAACTGGTTTTGTGGCAAACTGCTTTTCTCGAGGAGCTGAGACATTTGCGCGTATCTCAATTAGTTTACAATGGTAGCGGAGACCTGATCTTGATGTGTTAATCATTTTCACTAAAACCATTCTGAACGCATATTTTCACCAATACCAACCATGCTCCTTTCTCCAAGTAACGTATCTCGCAACAAAGTGCCTATCCCATTAATTCAGCGTTTATAGTCAATCCAGGTTAGTTTCCACTCTTTCTCTCACAGTAAGTATACATTTTTTGCTACTGAACTGATATTGCGGCAAAGTGCTTATCTCGATGAGATGAGCAATTCATTCTCTCAATGGCATCGAGCGGTTTCTGCTACGTTCTTCACATTGTGGCGAAGACCTCCTCCGGATGCTCGAAGCAAGTTTACGAAACCCGCAATGTTTCCAAGCTTTCACCCACTCCAACCACACTGCATTCCTCAAAGCAACCTTACTTTACCGCCAAGAGCTTATCCCGTTGAGTTAAGCATTTGGAGTAAATCCAGATGAGCTTCCAACCTTTCATACGAATTGACCATTATTCGCCACTCAACTGGTTTTGTGGCAAACTGCTTTTCTCGAGGAGCTGAGACATTTGCGCATATCTCAATTAGTTTACAATGATTCTTTGAATAGAGAGTGAACTGCCAAGTTATTCAAAGACCTCATATCGAAGTGCACTTTCACTCATACCAATGAAGCTTTGTTCGCCATGCAATGTGATCTTGCCGCCAAGTACCTACCCTGTTGAGTTAAGAATTTAGAGTCAATGTAGATTAGTTCCAGTTGTTCTTTCAAAGTAATTGTACTTTTTTTTTGCCAATGGAGCCATATATTGACAAAGTGTTGATCTCGAAGAGTTGATCAATTCATTCTCTCAGTGGCATCGAGAGTTTTCTGCCAAGTTATTCATATTGAGGAGAAGAACTCATCCCGATGCTCAAAGTAAGTTTAATAAAATCGCAATGTTTCTTAAATTCCACCCGTACCAACCAAAGCAAGCGACATTCCCGCCAAGTGCTTATCCCGTTGAGTTAAGCATTTATAGACAAACCAGATTAGTTTCCAACTTTCCTCTCGCAGTAATTAACCTTTTTTTGCCCCTGAACTGATATTGCGCCCAAGTGCATATCTCGATGAGTTTGGAAATTCGTTCTCTCAATGCCATAGAGGAGTTTTTGCCAACTTATTCACATTGTTGCGAAGAACTCATCCCGATTTTCTAAGCACGACTCGTAAATCTGCAATGCTTCCTCACTTTCACCCATACCAACCAAACATTATTCGCCAAAGCAAGGTCTGCAATGGTTCTCTCAAGCTCATAGAGATGTTTTCTGCCAAGTTATACACATTGTAGCGGAGACCTGATCTTGATGTGTTAAGCATTTTCACTAAATCCATTCTGAATCCATATTTTCACCCATACCAACCAAGCAAGCAACGAAATCTTGCAACCAAGTGCCTATGCCGTTAAATTCAGCATTTAGAGTCAATCCAGATTATTTTCCACTCTTTCTCTCACAGTAAGTATACATTTTTTGCCACTGAACTGATACTGCAGCAAAGTGCTTATCTCGATGAGATGAGCAGTTCATTCTCTCAATGGCATCAAGCGGTTTCTGCGACGTTCTTTGCATTGTGGCAAAGACCTCTTCTGGACGCTCTAAGCGAATTTACGAAATCCGCAATGTGGCGAAGACCTCCTCCGGACGCTCTAAGCGAGTTTATGAAATCCGCAATGGTTCCTAACTTTCACCCACTCCAACCAACCTTTATTCACCAAAGCAAAGTGACATTACCGCCAAGAGCTTATCCCGTTGAGTTAAGCATTTGGAGTAAATCAAGATGATCTTCCAACCTTTCTCTCATACGAATTGAACATTATTCGCCACTCAACTGGTTTTGTGGCAAACTGCTTTTCTCGAGGAGCTGAGACATTTCCGCGTATCTCAATTAGTTTACAATGGTAGCGGAGGCCTGATCTTGATGTGTTAATCATTTTCACTAAAACCTTTCTGAACGCATATTTTCACTCGTACCAACGATGCTCCTTTCTCCAAGCAACGTATCTCGCAACAAAGTGCCTATCCCATTAATTCAGCGTTTAGAGTCAATCCAGATTAGTTTCCACTCTTTCTCTCACAGTAAGTACACATTTTTTGCTACTGAACTGATATTGCGGTAAAGTGCTTATCTCGATCAGATGAGCAATTCATTCTCTCAATGGCATCGAGCGGTTTCTGCTACATTCTTCACATTGTGGCGAAGACCTCCTCCGGACGCTCTAAGCGAGTTTACGAAATCCGCAATGATTCCTAACTTTCACCCACTCCAACCAACCTTTATTCACCAAAGCAAGCTGACATTACTGCCAAGAGCTTATCCCGTTGAGTTAAGCATTTGGAGTCAATCCAGATGAGCTTCCAATCTTTCTCTCATACGAATTGAACATTATTCGCCACTCAACTGGTTTTGTGGCAAACTGCTTTTTTCGAGGAACTGAGACATTTGCGCATATCTCAATTAGTTTACAATGATTCTTTGAATACAGAGTGTTCTGCCAAGTTATTCAAAGACCACATAACGATGTGCACTTTCACTCAGTCCAAAATGTTTCCAAACTTTCATCCATACCAATTAAACTTTGTTCGCCATGCAATGTGATCTTGCCGCCAAGAGCCTATCCTGTTGAGTTAAGAATTTAGAGTCAATGTAGATTAGTTTCCTGTCGTTCTCTCATAGTAATTGCACTTTTTTTTGCCAATGGAGCCATATATTGACAAAGTGCTGATCTCGAAGGGTTGATCAATTCATTCTCTCAATGGCATCGAGAGTTTTCTGCCAAGTTATTCATATTGAGGAGAAGACCTCATCCCGATGCTCAAAGAAAGTTTAATAAAATCGCAATGTTTCTTAAATTCCACCCATACCAACCAAAGGAAGCGACATTCCCGCCAAGTGCATATCCCGTTGAGTTCAGCATTTGTAGCCAAACCAGATTAGTTTCCAACTTTCCTCTCGCAGTAATTAACCTTTTTTTGCCCCTGAACTGATATTGCGCCCAAGTGCATATCTCGATGAGTTGGGAAATTCGTTCTCTCAATGCCATAGAGGAGTTTCTGCCAACTTATTCACATTGTTGCGAAGAACTCATCCCGATTTTCCAAGCACGACTCGTAAATCTGCAATGCTTCCTCACTTTCACCCATACCAAATAAACATTAATCGCCAAAGCAAGGTCTGCAATGGTTCTCTCAAGCTCATAGAGATGTTTTCTGCCAAGTTATGCACATTGTAACGGAGACCTGATCTTGATGTGTTAAGCATTTTCACTAAATCCATTCTGAATCCATATTTTCACCCATACCAACCATGCAAGCAACGAAATCTTGCAACCAAGTGCCTATGCCGTTAAATTCAGCATTTAGAGTCAATCCAGATTAGTTTCCACTCTTTCTCTCACAGTAAGTATACATTTTTTGCCACTGAACTGATACTGCAGCAAAGTGCTTATCTCGATGAGATGAGCAGTTCATTCTCTCAGTGGCATCGAGCGGTTTCTGCTACGTTCTTTGCATTGTGGCGAAGACCTCCTCCGGACGCTCGTAGCACGTTTACGAAACCCGCAATGTTTCCAAACTTTCACCCACTCCAACCACACTTCATTCCCCAAAGCAACCTTACTTTACCGCCAAGAGCTTATCCCGTTGAGTTAAGCATTTGGAGTAAATCCAGATGAGCTTCCAACCTTTCTCTCATACGAATTGAACATTATTCGCCACTCAACTGGTTTTGTGGCAAACTGCTTTTCTCGAGGAGCTGAGACATTTGCGCATATCACAATTAGTTTACAATGATTCTTTGAATAGAGAGTGTTCTGCCAAGTTATTCAAAGGCGACATAATGATGTGCACTTTCACTCAGTCCAAAATGTATCCAAACTTTCATCCATACCAATGAAGCTTTGTTCGCCATGCAATGTGATCTTGCCGCCAAGAGCCTAAATTCAGCATTTAGAGTCAATCCAGATTAGTTTCCACTCTTTCTCTCACAGTAAGTATACATTTTTTGCCACTGAACTGATACTGCAGCAAAGTGCTTATCTCGATGAGATGAGCAGTTCATTCTCTCAATGGCATCGAGCGGTTTCTGCTACGTTGTTTGCATTGTGGCGAAGACCTCCTCCGGACGCTCTAAGCGAATTTACGAAATTCGCAATGGTTCCTACCTTTCACCCACTCCAACCTACCTTTATTCACCAAAGCAAGGTGACATTAGCGCCAAGAGCTTATCCCGTTGAGTTAAGCATTTGGACTCAATCCAGATTAGCTTCCAATCTTTCTCTCATACGAATTGAACATTATGCGCCACTCAACTGGTTTTGTGGCAAACTGCTTTTCTCGAGGAGCTGAGACATTTGCGTGTATCTCAATTAGTTTACAATGATTCTTTGAATAGAGACTGTTCTGCCAAGTTATTCAAAGACCTCATATCGATGTGCACTTTCACTCAATCCACAATGTTTCCAAACTTTCACCCACTCCAACCACACTTTATCCGCCAAAGCAAGCTGACATTGCCGCCAAGAGTTTATCCCGTTGAGTTAAACATTTGGAGTCAATCCAGATTAGCTTTCAATCTTTCTCTCATACGAATTGAACATTATGCGCCACTCAACTGGTTTTGTGGCAAACTGTTTTTCTCGAGGAGCTGAGACATTTGCGAGTATCTCAATTAGTTTACAATGGTAGCGGAGACCTGATCTTGATGTGTTAATCATTTTCACTAAATCCATTCTGAATCCCTATTTTCACCCATACCAACCATGTTCCTCTCTCCAAGCAACGTAATCTCGCAACCAAGTGCCTATCCCATTAACTCAGCATTTAGAGTCAATCCAGATTAGTTTCCACTCTTTCTCTCACAGTAAGTATACATTTTTTGCTACTGAACTGATATTGCGGCAAATTGCTTATCTCGATGAGATGAGCAATTCATTCTCTCAATGGCATCGAGCGGTTTCTGCTACATTCTTCACATTGTGGCGAAGACCTCCTCCGGACGCTCTAAGCAAGTTGACGAAACCCGCAATGTTTCCAAACTTTCACCCACTCCAACCACACTTTATCCGCCAAAGCAAGCTGACATTGCCGCCAAGAGCTTATCCCGTTGAGTTAAGCATTTTGGAGTCAATCCAGATTAGCTTCCAATCTTTCTCTCATACGAATTGACCATTATGCGCAACTCAACTGGTTTTGTGGCAAACTGCTTTTCTCGAGGAGCTGAGACATTTGCGCGTATCTCAATTAGTTTACAATGGTAGCGGAGACCTGATCTTGACGTGTTAATCATTTTAACTAAAACCATTCTGAACGCATATTTTCACCCATACCAACCATGCTCCTTTCTCCAAGCAACGTATCTCGCAACAACGTGCCTATCCCATTAACTCAGCGTTTGGAGTCAATCCAGATTAGTTTCCACTCTTTCTCTCACAGGAAGTATACATTTTTTGCTACTGAACTGATATTGCGGCAAAGTGCTTATCTCGATGAGATGAGCAATTCATTCTCTCAATGGCATCGAGCGGTTTCTGCTACGTTCTTCACATTGTGGCGAAGACCTCCTCCGGATGCTCGAAGCAAATTTACGAAACCCGCAATGTTTCCAAACTTTCACCCACTCCAACCACACTTCATTCCCCAAAGCAACCTTACTTTACCGCCAAGAGCTTATCCCGTTGAGTTAAGCATTTGGAGTAAATCCAGATGAGCTTCCAACCTTTCATACGAATTGAACATTATTCGCCACTCAACTGGTTTTGTGGCAAATGGCTTTTCTCGAGGAGCTGAGACATTTGCGCATATCTCAATTAGTTTACAATGATTCTTTGAATAGAGAGTGAACTGCCAAGTTATTCAAAGACCTCATATCGAAGTGCACTTTCACTCATACCAATGAAGCTTTGTTCGCCATGCAATGTGATCTTGCCGCCAAGTACCTACCCTGTTGAGTTAAGAATTTAGAGTCAATGTAGATTAGTTCCAGTTGTTCTTTCATAGTAATTGTACTTTTTTTTTGCCAATGGAGCCATATATTGAGAAAGTGCTGATCTCGAAGAGTTGATCAATTCATTCTCTCAGTGGCATCGAGAGTTTTCTGCCAAGTTATTCATATTGAGGAGAAGACCTCATCCCGATGCTCAAAGTAAGTTTAATAAAATCGCAAAGTTTCTTAAATTCCACCCGTACCAACCAAAGCAAGCGACATTCCCGCCAAGTGCTTATCCCGTTGAGTTAAGCATTTATAGCCAAACCAGATTAGTTTCCAACTTTCCTCTCGCAGTAATTAACCTTTTTTTGCCCAAGTGCATATCTCGATGAGTTTGGAAATTCGTTCTCTCAATGCCACAGAGGAGTTTCTGCCAACTTATTCACATTGTTGCGAAGAACTCATCCCGATTTTCTAAGCACGACTCGTAAATCTGCAATGCTTCCTCACTTTCACCCATACCAACCAAACATTATTCGCCAAAGCAAGGTTTGCAATGGTTCTCTCAAGCTCATAGAGATGTTTTCTGCCAAGTTATACACATTGTAGCGGTGACCTGATCTTGATGTGTTAAGCATTTTCACTAAATCCATTCTGAATCCATATTTTCACCCATACCAACCATGCAAGCAACGAAATCTTGCAACCAAGTGCCTATGCCGTTAAATTCAGCATTTAGAGTCAATCCAGATTAGTTTCCACTCTTTCTCTCACAGTAAGTATACATTTTTTGCCACTGAACTGATACTGCAGCAAAGCGCTTATGTCGATGAGATGAGCAGTTCATTCTCTCAATGGCATTGAGCAGTTTCTGCTACATTCTTCACATTGTGGCGAAGACCTCCTCCGGACGCTCTAAGCGAGTTTACGAAATCCGCAATGGTTCCTAACTTTCACCCACTCCAACCAACCTTTATTCACCAAAGCAAAGTGACATTACCGCCAAGAGCTTATCCCGTTGAGTTAAGCATTTGGAGTCAATCCAGATGAGCTTCCAATCTTTCTCTCATACGAATTGACCATTATGCGCCACTCAACTGGTTTTGTGGCAAACTGCTTTTCTCGAGGAGCTGAGACATTTGCGCGTATCTCAATTAGTTTACAATGGTAGCGGAGACCTGATCTTGATGTGTTAATCATTTTCACTAAAACCATTCTGAACGCATATTTTCACCCATACCAACCATGCTCCTTTCTCCAAGCAACGTATCTCGCAACAACGTGCCTATCCCATTAACTCAGCGTTTGGAGTCAATCCAGATTAGTTTCCACTCTATCTCTCACAGGAAGTATACATTTTTTCCTACTGAACTGATATTGCGGCAAAGTGCTTATCTCGATGAGTTGAGCAATTCATTCTCTCAATGGCATCGATCGGTTTCTGCTACGTTCTTCACATTGTGGCGAAGACCTCCTCCGGATGCCCGAAGCAAATTTACGAAACCCGCAATGTTTCCAAACTTTCACCCACTCCAACCACATTTCATTCCCCAAAGCAACCTTACTTTACCGCCAAGAGCTTATCCCGTTGAGTTAAGCATTTGGAGTAAATCCAGATGAGCTTCCAACCTTTCATATGAATTGAACATTATTCGGCACTCAACTGGTTTTGTGGCAAACTGCTTTTCTCGAGGAGCTGAGACATTTGCGCATATCTCAATTAGTTTACAATGATTCTTTGAATAGAGAGTGAACTGCCAAGTTATTCAAAGACCTCATATCGAAGTGCACTTTCACTCATACCAATGAAGCTTTGTTCGCCATGCAATGTGATCTTGCCGCCAAGTACCTACCCTGTTGAGTTAAGAATTTACAGTCAATGTAGATTAGTTTCCTGTCGTTCTCTCATAGTAATTGTACTTTTTTTTTTGCCAATGGAGCCATATATTGACAAAGTGCTGATCTCGAAGAGTTTATCAATTCATTCTCTCAGTGGCATCGAGAGTTTTCTGCCAAGTTATTCATATTGAGGAGAAGACCTCATCCCGATGCTCAAAGTAAGTTTAATAAAATCGCAATGTTTCTTAAATTCCACCCGTACCAACCAAAGCAAGCGACATTCCCGCCAAGTGCTTATCTCGTTGAGTTAAGCATTTATAGCCAAACCAGATTAGTTTCCAACATTCCTCTCGCTGTAATTAACCTTTTTTTGCCCCTGAACTGATATTGCGCCCAAGTGCATATCTCGATGAGTTGGGAAATTCGTTCTCTCAATGCCATAGAGGAGATTCTGCCAACTTATTCACATTGTTGCGAAGAACTCATCCCGATTTTCGAAGCACGACTCGTAAATCTGCAATGCTTCCTCACTTTCACCCATACCAACTAAACATTAATCGCCAAAGCAAGGTCTGCAATGGTTCTCTCAAGCTCATAGAGATGTTTTCTGCCAAGTTATACACATTGTAGCGGAGACCTGATCTTGATGTGTTAAGCATTTTCACTAAATCCATTCTGAATCCATATTTTCACCCATACCAACCATGCAAGCAACGAAATCTTGCAACCAAGTGCCTATGCCGTTAAATTCAGCATTTAGAGTCAATCCAGATTAGTTTCCACTCTTTCTCTCATAGTAAGTATACATTTTTTGCCACTGAACTGATACTGCAGCAAAGTGCTTATCTCGATGAGAGGAGCAGTTCATTCCCTCAGTGGCATCGAGCGGTTTCTGCTACGTTCTTTGCATTGTGGCGAAGACCTCCTCCGGACGCTCTAAGCGAGTTTACGAAATCCGCAATGGTTCCTAACTTTCACCCACTCCAACCAACCTTTATTCACCAAAGAAAAGTGACATTACCGCCAAGAGCTTATCCCGTTAAGTTAAGCATTTGGAGTCAATCCAGATGAGCTTCCAACCTTTCTCTCATACGAATTGAACATTATTCGCCACTCAACTGGTTTTGTGACAAACTGCTTTTCTCGAGGAGCTGAGACATTTGCGCACATCTCAATTAGTTTACAATGATTCTTTGAATAGAGAGTGTTCTGCCAAGTTATTCAAAGACCACATAACGATGTGCACTTTCACACAGCCCAAAATGTTTCCAAACTTTCATCCATACCAATGAAGCTTTGTTCGCCATGCAATGTAATCTTGCCGCCAAGAGCCTATCCTGTTGAGTTAAGAATTTAGAGTCAATGTAGATTAATTTCCTGTCGTTCTCTCATAGTAATTGTACTTTTTTTGCCAATGAAGCCATATTGTGACAAAGTGCTGATCTCGAATTCTCTCAGTGCCAACGAGAGTTTATTGCCAAGTTATTCATATTGAGGAGAAGACCTCATCCCGATGCTCAAAGCAAGTTTACTAAATTCGCAAAGTTTCTTAAATTTCACCCGTACCAACCAACGCAAGCGACATTCCCGCCAAGTGCTTATTCCGTTGAGTTCACAATTTGTAGCCAAACCAGATTAGTTTCCAATTTTTCTTTCACAGAACTGTGAGAAAACTGAACTGATATTGCGCCCAAGTGCATATCTCGATGAGTTGGGAAATTCGTTCTCTCAATGCCACAGTGGAGTTTCTGCCAACTTATTCAAATTCAGCATTTAGAGTCAATCCAGATTAGTTTCCACTCTTTCTCTCTTAGTAATTATACTTTTTTTGCCACTGAACAGATATTGCGGCAAAGTGCTTACCTCGACGAGATGAGCAATTCATTCTCTCAATGGCATCGAGGGTTTTCTGCCAAGTTATTCATATTGTGGCGAAGACGTCATCCCGATGCTCTAAGCAAGTTTACTAAATCCGCAACGTTTCCAAACTTTCACCCATTCCAACCAACCTTTGTTCACCAAAGCAAGGTGACATTGCCGCCAAGTGCTTATCCCGTTGAGCATTTGGAGTCAATCCAGATTAGCTTCCAATCTTTCTCTCATACGAATTGAACATTATTCGCCACTCGACTGATTTTCTGGCAAACTGCTTTTCTCGAGGAGCTGAGACATTTGCGCATATGTGCATTTAGTTTGCAATGATTCTTTGAATAGAGAGTGTTCTGCCAAGTTATTCAAAGACCTCATATCGATGTGCACTTTCACTCAATCCAAAATGTTTCCAAACTTTCATCCATACCAATGAAGCTTTGTTCGCTATGCAATGTGATCTTGCCGCCAACTGCCTATCCCGTTGAGTTAAGAATACAGAGTCGATCTAGATTAGTTTCCAATCGTTCTCTCATAGTAATTGTACTTTTTTTGCCAATGAAACCATATTGTGCCAAAGTGCTGATCTCGAAGAGGTGAGCAATTCATTCTCTCAGTGGCATTGAGAGTTTTCTGCCAATTTATTCACATTGAGGCGAAGACCTCATCCCGATGCTCGAAGCAAGTTCACTAAATCCGCAATGTTTCCTAAATTTCACCCGTAACAACCAACCATTATTCGCCAAAGCAAGCGACATTCCCGCCAAGTGCTTATTCCGTTGAGTTCACAATTTGTAGCCAAACCAGATTCGTTTCCAATTTTTCTCCCACAGTAATTAACCTTTTTTGTCACTGAACTGATATTGCGCTTAAGTGCATATCTCGATGAGTTGGGAAATTCGTTCTCGCAATGCCATACAGGAGTTTCTGCCAACTTATTCACATTGTGGCGAAGACCTCATTCCGATGTTCTAAGCACGTCTGCAATGTTTCCTCACTTTCATCCATACCAACGAAACATTATTCGCCAAAGCAAGGTCTGCAATGGTTCTGTCAAGGTCATTGAGAGTTTCTGCTAAGTTATTCAGATTGTAGCGGAGACCTGATCTTGATGTGTTAAGCATTTTCACTCAATCCATTCTGATTCCATATTGTCACCCATACCAACCATGCTGCTTTCTCCAAGCAACGTAACCTTGCAACCAAGTGCCTACCCCGTTAAATTCAGCATTTAGAGTCAATCCAGATTAGTTTCCACTCTTTCTCTCACAGTAAGTATACATGTTTTGCCACTGAACTGATATTGCGGCAAAGTGCTTATCTCGATGAGATGAGCAATTTATTCTCTCAATAGCATCGAGCGTTTTCTGCTACGTTCTTCACATTGTGGTGAAGACCTCATCCGGACGCTCTAAGCAAGTTTATGAAAACCGCAATGTTTCGAAACTTTCACCCATTCCAACCAAACTTTATTCGCCAAAGCAAGCTGACATTGCTGCCAAGAGCTTATCCCGTTGAGTTAAACATTTGGAGTCAAACCAGATTAGCTTCCAATCTTTCTCTCATACGAATTGAACATTATTCGCCACTCGACTGGTTTTCTGGCAAACTGCTTTTCTCGAGAAGCTGAGACATTTGCGCATATCTGCATTTAGTTTACAATGATTCTTTGAATACAGAGTGTTCTGCCAAGTTATTCAAACACCTCATATCGATGTGCACTTTCATTCAATCCAAAATGTTTCCAAACAATATCCCATACCAATGAAGCTTTGTTCGCCATGCAATGTGATCTTGCCGCCAAGTACCTATCCCGTTCAGTTAAGAATTCAGCGTCAATCTAGATAAGTGTCCAATCGTTCTCTCATTGTAATTATACGTTTTTTTGCCAATGAAGCCATATTGTGGCAAAGTGCTGATCTCGAAGAGTTGAGCAATTCATTCTCTCAGTGGCATCAAGACGTTTCTGCCAAGTTATTCATATTCAAGAGAAGGTCATTGCCGCCAAGAGCTTATCCCGTTGAGCATTTGGAGTCAATCCAGATTAGCTTCCAATCTTTCGCTCATACGAATTGAACATTATTCGCCACTCGACTGGTTTTCTGGCAAACTGCTTTTCTCGAGGAGCTGAGACATTTGCGCATATCTGCAATTAGTTTACAATGATTCTTTGAATAGAGAGTGTTCTGCCAAGTTATTCAAAGTTCTCATATCGATGTGCACTTTCACTCAATCCAAAATGTTTCCAAACTTTCATCGATACCAATGAAGCTTTGTTCGCCATGCAATGTGATCTTGCCGCCAAGTGCCTATCCCGTTGAGTTAAGAATTCATCGTCAATCTAGATTAGTATCCAATCGTTCTCTCATTGCAATTATACTTTCTTTTTTGCCAATGAAGCCATATTGTGGCAAAGTGCTGATCTCAAAGAGTTTTGAGCAATTCATTCTCTTAGTGGCATCAAGAGTTTTCTGCCAAGTTATTCATATTAAAGAGAAGGTCTCATCCCGATGGTCGAAGCAAGTTTACTAAATCCGCAATGTTTCCTAAATTTCACCCGTACCAACCAACCATTATTCGCCGAAGCAAGGTCTGCAATGTTTCTCTCAAGGTCACAGAGAGTTTTCTGCCAAGTTATTCACAGTGTAGCGGAGACCTGATCTTGATGTATTAAGCATTTTCACTAAATCCACTCTGATCCTTATTTTCACTCATACCAACCATGCTGCTTTCTCCAAGCAACGTAATCTTGCAACCAAGTGCCTAGTAAATTCAGCATTTAGAGTCAATCCAGATTAGTTTCCACTCTTTCTCTCTTAGTAATTATACTTTTTTGCCACTGAACTGATATTGTGGCAAAGTGCTTACCTCGACGAGATGAGCAATTCATTCTCTCAATGGCATCAAGGGTTTTAAAACAAAGAACAACCCAGCACGGGAAACAGGCCCTTCGGCCCAACGAGCCCGTGCCGCCACATCACCCCACACCTATTCAACCCTGCATATAGAACCAGCATAGAACCCTACAGTGCAGAAACAGGCCCTTCGGCCCATCGAGTCTGCACCGAACACAATCCCACCCAGACCCTATCCCCATATCCCTACACATTTTACGTGCTAATCCCTCTAACCTATGGCATCGAGGGTTTTCTGCCAAGTTATTCATATTGTGGCGAAGACCTCATCCCGATGTGCCAAGCAAGTTTACTTAATCCGCAATGGTTCCTAACTTTCACCCATACCAACCAACCTTTATTCACCAAAGCAAGGTGACATTGCCGCCAAGAGCTCATCCCGTTGAGTTAAGCGTTTGGAGTAAATCCAGGTTAACTTGGAATAGAGAGAGGGAAAGTTTGAACTCATGGCTGAGGAGATGGTGCAGGAGGGAGGGGTTCAGGTACTTAAGCAATTGGGGCTCATTCTGGGGAAGGTGGGACCTCTATATGAGTGATGGTTTACACCTGAACCAGAGGGGAATCAATATCCTGGGGGGTAAATTTGCAAAGGCTATGCGGGGAGGTTTAAACTGATTTGGGAGGGGGGGGCGGTGGGATCTTGAGTAGAGGGGGTGAAAGGGAGGGGGGCATAGATGGGGAATGCAAGGCATGGCGTAGTGGGGGTGGGGCGGAACAGGGTTTGAAATGCATGTGCTTTAATACTTTAAAGGTAGGGGAGGACCGCAGGAAATATGGGAGGGAGGTTAGACAGGGGGTGGAGAAGGGAAATGCCCAGACTGAGGGGCTGAAGTGTGTATATTTTAATGCAAGGAGTATAGTAAATAAGGTAGAGCTTAGGGCGTGGATAGCTGCTTGGGAATGTGATGTGGTGGCCATTACGGAGACTTGGATGTCTCAGGGACAGGACTGGGTACTTCAGGTGCCAGGTTTCAGATGTTTCAGGAAGGACAGGGAGGCTGGCAGAAGAGGTGGTGGAGTGGCACTGTTAATAAGGGACAGTGTCATGGCTGCAGAGAAAGAGGATGCCGTGGAGGGACTTTCTACAGAGTCTCTGTGGGTGGAAGTT
This sequence comes from Prionace glauca, assembly GCA_037974335.1. Classification (NCBI taxonomy): domain Eukaryota; kingdom Metazoa; phylum Chordata; class Chondrichthyes; order Carcharhiniformes; family Carcharhinidae; genus Prionace; species Prionace glauca. The sequence goes on from CM075728.1 coordinate 69,189,871, forward strand.
ACGAACAGCAAAGGGTCGAAAACTTTGCTGGGTGCCCAATAGTGACAGGGAAGTTGAAGTGCAGATAGGGAACCAGATTCTGGAGAAATGTATTAAAAACAGAGTTGTCGTGATGGGAGACTTCAATTTCCCAAACATCGACTGGAATATCCCTAGAGTAAGGGGTTTGGCTGGAGAGGAGTTTGTTAGGTGTGTTCAGGAAGGTTTCCTGACACAGTATGTGGACAAGCCTACGAGGGGAGAGGCTGTACTTGACCTGGTACTGGCGAATGAACCAGGGCAGGTGATGGATCTCTCGGTAGGAGAGCATCTTGGGAATGGTGACCATAATTCTATCTCCTTCACAATTGCATTGGAACGAGATAGGATCAGACAGGCTAGGAAGGTGTTTGTCTGGAGTAAGGGGAGATACGAAGAAGTCAGGAAGTTACTTGGACAAATAAACTGGAAGGAGGCATTCTTAGGGAAAAGTACCGAAGGAAGATGGCGGTTATTCAAGGAATGTTTGTCTGGCGCTCTGCATGACAATGTTCCGATAAGGCAAGGGGGTTTTGGTAGGTCGCGGGAACCGTGGTGCACGCAGGCTGTGTTCAACCTTGTCAGGAGGAAATGGAAGGTGTACAAAAGGTTCAGGGAACTAGGAGAGGTTAAGGATCTTGAAGAATATAAGGACTGTAGAAAGGAGATTAAAAGGGAAATTAGAAGAGCCAGAAGGGGTCATGAGAAGACCTTGGCGGTTAAGATTAAGGAGAATCCCAAGGCCTTCTATAAATATTTGAAAGGTAAAAGGGTGAGAAGGGAAAGGATAGGACTTATAAAAGGTGAAGGGGAAAAGGTCTGTGTAGAACCAGAAGAAATGGCGGAGGTGCTTAATGAGTACTTTGCCTCAGTATTCACAGTGGAAGCTGATTTGGGAGATCTTGCTATGGACTTGCAGCAGGTGGAAAAGATTGAGTACGTGGACATTAAGGAGGAGGATGTGTTAGAACTTTTGAATTCTATCAAGGTAGATAAGTCGCCGGGACCAGATGGGATGTACCCCAGGATACTGTGGGAGGCCAGGGAAGTGATTGCAGAGCCCTTGGCGATGATCTTTGCGTCGTCAATGGAGACGGGAGAGGTTCCGGAAGATTGGAGGATTGCGGATGTAGTCCCTATTTTCAAGAAAGGGAACAGAGATAGCCCGGGAAATTACCGCCCGGTGAGTCTGACCTCAGTGGTTGGTAAGCTGATGGAGAGGCTTCTGAGGGACAAGATTTACGAGCATTTGGAGAGGTTTGACATGATCAGGAACAGTCAGCATGGATTTGTCAAGGGCAGGTCGTGCCTTACGAGCCTAGTTGAGTTCTTCGATAATGTGACTGAACACATTGACGAAGGAAGTGCCGTGGACGTAGTGTACATGGACTTCAGCAAGGCTTTTGATAAGGTCCCCCATGCAAGACTTCTTGAGAAGGTGAGAGGGCATGGGATCCAAGGGCCTTTGGCCTTGTGGATCCAGAACTGGCTTGCCTGCAGAAGGCAGAGAGTGGTTGTGGATGGGTCTTTTTCGGAATGGAGGTCAGTCACCAGTGGGGTGCCCCAGGGATCTGTTCTGGGACCCTTGCTGTTTGTCATTTTCATAAATGACCTGGATGAGGAAGTGGAGGGATGGGTTAGCAAGTTCGCTGATGACACGAAGGTCGGCGGTGTTGTGGATGGTCTGGAAGGATGTCAAAAGTTGCAGCAGGACACAGATAAGATGCAGGAATGGGCGGAGAAGTGGCAGATGGACTTCAACGCGGATAAATGTGTAGTCGTCCATTTCGGCAGAACCAACGGGATGAACGAGTACACTATTAAGGGCAGGGGTCTTAGTAGCGTTGAAGAGCAGAAGGATCTCGGGGTCCGGGTTCACAGGACTCTCAAATCGGCCTCGCAGGTGGAGAAGGTGGTCAAGAAGGCGTATGGTGTACTGGCCTTCGTTAATCGAGGGATTGAGTTTTGGAATCGGGAGGTAATGCTGCAACTTTACAGGACGCTCGTCAGGCCTCATTTGGAGTACTGTGCGCAGTTCTGGTCGCCTCACTATAGGAAAGACGTAGAAGCTATTGAAAGGGTGCAGAGGAGATTTACAAGGATGTTGCCTGGACTGGGAGGCATGCCTTATGAAGATAGGTTGAGGGAGCTGGGACTCTTTTCCCTGGAGAGGCAAAGGTTGAGAGGCGACCTGATAGAAGTTTATAAAATGTTGAGAGGAATAGATAGGGTGGACTCTCAGAGGCTATTTCCCCGGGTTGAAATGGTCGCTACGAGAAGACACAGATTTAAGGTGCGGGGAGGGAAGTACAGAGGTGATGTTAGGGGTAAGTTTTTCACTCAGAGGGTGGTGAGTTAATGGAATCGGCTGCCGTCGTCGGTGGTGGAGGCGAACTCACTGGGGTCTTTTAAAAGACTTCTGGATGAGTATATGGGGTTTAATGGGATTGGGGGTTATAGATAGGTCTATAGATTGGTGGGGTTGATGTGATCGGCGCAACTCGAGGGCCGAAGGGCCTGTTTGTGCTGTAATGTTCTATGTTCTATGTTCTATGTTAACTTCCAATCTTTCTCTCATACTAATTGAACATTTTTCGTCACTCAACTGGTTTTGTGGCAAACTGCTTTTCTCGAGGAGCTGAGACATTTGTGCATATCTCAGTTAATTTACAATGATTCTTTCAATGCAGAGTGTTCTGCCAAGTTATTCAACGAAGACGTCATCCCGATGCTCTAAGCAAGTTTACTAAATCCGCAACGTTTCCAAACTTTCACCCATTCCAACCAACCTTTGTTCACCAAAGCAATGTGACATTGCCGCCAAGTGCTTATCCCGTTGAGCATTTGGAGTCAATCCAGATTAGCTTCCAATCTTTCTCTCATACGAATTGAACATTATTCGCCACTCGACTGGTTTTCTGGCAAACTGCTTTTCTCGAGTTGCTGAGACATTTGCGCATATCTGCATTTAGTTTGCAATGATTCTTTGAATAGAGAGTGTTCTGCCAAGTTATTCAAAGACCTCATATCGATGTGCACTTTCACTCAATCCAAAATGTTTCCAAACTTTCATCGATACCAATGAAGCTTTGTTCGCCATGCAATGTGATCTTGCCGCCAAGTGCCTATCCCGTTGAGTTAAGAATTCATCGTCAATCTCGATTAGTATCCAATCGTTCTCTCATTGTAATTATACTTTTTTTTGCCAATGAAGCCATATTGTGGCAAAGTGCTGATCTCGAAGAGTTGAGCAATTCATTCTCTCAGTGGCATCAAGACTTTTCTGCAAGTTATTCATATTCAGGAGAAGGTCTCATCCCGATGGTCGAAGCAAGTTTACTAAATCCGCAATGTTTCCTAAATTTCACCGTACCAACCAACCATTATTCGCCGAAGCAAGGTCTGCAATGTTTCTCTCAAGGTCACAGAGAGTTTTCTGCCAAGTTATTCACAGAAGACCTGATCTTGATGTGTTAAGCATTTTCACTAAATCCACTCTGATCCATATTGTCACCCATACCAACCATGCTGCTTTCTCCAAGCAACGTAATCTTGCAACCAAGTGCCTAGTAAATTCAGCATTTAGAGTCAATCCAGATTAGTTTCCACTCTTTCTCTCTTAGTAATTATACTTTTTTGCCACTGAACCGATATTGTGGCAAAGTGCTTACCTCGACGAGATGAGCAATTCATTCTCTCAATGGCATTTCTGCCAAGTTATTCAAATTCTGGCGAAGACGTCATCCCGATGGGCTATGCAGTTTACGAAATCCGCAATGGTTCCTAACTTTCACCCATACCAACCAACCTTTATTCACCAAAGCAAGGTGACATTGCCGCCAAGAGCTCATCCTGTTGAGTTAAGCGTTTGGAGTAAATCCAGGTACTTCCAATCTTTCTCTCATACTAATTGAACATTTTTCGCCACTCAACTGGTTTTGTGCCAAACTGCTTTTCTCGAGGAGTGGAGACATTTGCGCATATCTCAGTTAGTTTACAATGATTCTTTCAATACAGAGTGTTGTATTTGTTCGCCATGCAATGTGATCTTGCCGCCACGTGCCTATCCTGCTGAGTTCAGAATTTAGAGTCAATCTAGGTTAGTTTCCCATCGTTCTCGCATTGTAATTATACGTTTTTTGCCAATGAAGCCATATTGTGGCAAAGTGCCGATCTCGAAGAGTTGAGCAATTCATTGTCTCAGTGGCATCGAGAGTTTTCTGCCAAGTTATTCATATTGAGGAGAAGACTCAAGAAGAGAAGACTCCCGATGCTCGAAGCAAGTTTACTAAATCCGCAATGTTTCCTAAATTTCACCTGTACCAACCAACCATTATTCGCCAAAGCAAGCGACATTCCCGCCAAGTGCTTACCCCGTTGAGTTGAGCATTTGTAGTCAAACCAGATTCGTTTCCAATTTTTCTCTCACAGTAATTATCCTTTTTTTGCCACTGAACTGATTTGCGCCCAAGTGCATATCTCGATGAGTTGGGAAATTCGTTCTCTCAATGCCATAGAGGAGTTTCTACCAATTTATTCACATTGTGGCGAATCCCTCATCCTGATGTTCTGAACACCATTCGTAAATCTGTAATGTTTCCTCACTTTCACCCATAACAGCCAAACATTATTCGCCAAAGCAAGGTGACATTGCCGCCAAGAGCTCATCCTGTTGAGTTAAGCGTTTGGAGTAAATCCAGGTACTTCCAATCTTTCTCTCATACTAATTGAACATTTTTCGCCACTCAACTGGTTTTGTGCCAAACTGCTTTTCTCGAGGAGTGGAGACATTTGCGCATATCTCAGTTAGTTTACAATGATTCTTTCAATACAGAGTGTTGTATTTGTTCGCCATGCAATGTGATCTTGCCGCCAAGTGCCTATCCTGCTGAGTTCAGAATTTAGAGTCAATCTAGGTTAGTTTCCCATCGTTCTCGCATTGTAATTATACGTTTTTTGCCAATGAAGCCATATTGTGGCAAAGTGCCGATCTCGAAGAGTTGAGCAATTCATTGTCTCAGTGGCATCGAGAGTTTTCTGCCAAGTTATTCATATTGAGGAGAAGACTCAAGAAGAGAAGACTCCCGATGCTCGAAGCAAGTTTACTAAATCCGCAATGTTTCCTAAATTTCGGCGAAGACGTCCTCCGGACGCTCGAAGCAAGCTTACGAAATCTGCAATGTTTCCAAACTTTCACCCACTCCAACCACACTTTATCCGCCAAAGCAAGCTGACATTGCCGCCAAGAGCTTATCCCGTTGAGTTAAGCATTTGGAGTCAATCCAGGTTAGTTTCCACTCTTTCTCTCTTAGTAATTATACTTTTTTTGCCACTGAACAGATATTGCGGCAAAGTGCTTACCTCGACGAGATGAGCAATTCATTCTCTCAATGGCATCGAGCGGTTTCTGCTATGTTCTTCACATTGTGGCGAAGACCTCCACCGGACGCTCTGAGCAAGTTTACGAAATCCGAAATGTTTCCAAGCTTTCACCCACTCCAACCAACCTTTATTCACCAAAGCAAGGTGACATTACCGCCAAGAGCATATCCCGTTGAGTTAAGCATTTGGAGTAAATCCAGATGAGCTTCCAACCTTTCTCTCATACGAATTGAACATTATTCGCCACTCAACTGGTTTTGTGGCACACTGCTTTTCTCGAGGAGCTGAGACATTTGCGCGTATCTCAATTAGTTTACAATGATTCTTTGAATAGAGTGTTCTGCCAAGTTATTCAAAGACCTCATATCGATGTACACTTTCACTCATACCAATGAAGCTTTGTTCGCCATGCAATGTGATCTTGCCGCCAAGTACCTACCCCGTTGAGTTAAGAATTCAGCGTCAATCTAGATTAGTATCCAATCGTTCTCTCATTGTAATTATACTTTTTTTTGCCAATGAAGCCATATTGTGGCAAAGTGCTGATCTCGAAGAGTTGAGCAATTCATTCTCTCAGTGGCATCAAGACTTTTCTGCCAAGTTATTCATATTCAGGAGAAGGTCTCATCCCGATGGTCGAAGCAAGTTTACTAAATCCGCAATGATTCCTAAATTTCACCGTACCAACCAACCATTATTTGCCGAAGCAAGGTCTGCAATGTTTCTCTCAAGGTTACAGAGAGTTTTCTGCCAAGTTATTCACAGTGTAGCGGAGACCTGATCTTGATGTGTTAAGCATTTTCACTCAATCCATTCTGATCCATATTGTCACCCATACCAACCATGCTGCTTTCTCCAAGCACCGTAATCTTGCAACCAAGTGCCTAGTAAATGCAGCATTTAGAGTCAATCCAGATTAGTTTCCACTCTTTCTCTCTTAGTAATTATACTTTTTTGCCACTGAACTGATATTGTGGCAAAGTGCTTACCTCGACGAGATGAGCAATTCATTCTCTCAATGGCATCGAGGGTTTTCTGCCAAGTTGTTCAAATTGTGGTGAAGACGTCATCCCGATGGACTATGCAGTTTACGAAATCCGCAATGGTTCCTAACTTTCACCCATACCAACCAACCTTTATTCACCAAAGCAAGGTGACATTGCCGCCAAGAGCTCATCCTGTTGAGTTAAGCGTTTGGAGTAAATCCAGGTTAACTTCCAATCTTTCTCTCATACTAATTGAACATTTTTCGCCACTCAACTGGTTTTGTGCCAAACTGCTTTTCTCGAGGAGCTGAGAGATTTGCGCATATCTCAGTTAGTTTACAATGATTCTTTCAATACAGAGTGTTGTATTTGTTCGCCATGCAATGTGATCTTGCCGCCACGTGCCTATCCTGCTGAGTTCAGAATTTAGAGTCAATCTAGGTTAGTTTCCCATCGTTCTCGCATTGTAATTATACTTTTTTTTGCCAATGAAGCCATATTGTGGCAAAGTGCCAATCTCGAAGAGTTGAGCAATTCATTGTCTCAGTGGCATCGAGAGTTTTCTGCCAAGTTATTCATATTGAGGAGAAGACTCAAGAAGAGAAGACTCCCGATGCTCGAAGCAAGTTTACTAAATCCGCAATGTTTCCTAAATTTCACCTGTACCAACCAACCATTATTCGCCAAAGCAAGCGACATTCCCGCCAAGTGCTTACCCCGTTGAGTTGAGCATTTGTAGTCAAACCAGATTAGTTTCCAATTTTCTCTCACAGTAATTATCCTTTTTTTGCCACTGAACTGATTTGCGCCCAAGTGCATATCTCAATGAGTTGGGAAATTCGTTCTCTCAATGCCATAGAGGAGTTTCTGCCAACTTATTCACATTGTGGCGAAGACCTCATCCTGATGTTCTAAACACGATTTGTAAATCTGCAATGTTTCCTCACTTTCACCCATAACAGCCAAACATTATTCGCCAAAGCAAGTCTGCAATCGTTCTCTCAAGGTCATAGAGAGTTTTCTGCCAAGTCATTCACATTGTAGCGGTGGTCTCATCTTGATGTGTTGAGCATTTTGACTAAATCCATTCTGATTTCAAACTTACACCCATTCCAACCAAGCAAGGTAATCTTGCCTCTCCCATTGAATGAAGAATTTGGAGTCAATCCAGAATAGTTTCCAATCTTTCTGTCATAGTAATCATACTTTTCTTGCCACTGAAGTAATATTGCTGCTAAGTCCTTATCGCGACGAGTGGAGCAATTCATTCTCTCAATGGCATCGAGGGTTTTCTGCCAAGTTATTCATATTGTGGCGAAGACCTCATCCCGATGGGTTAAGCAAGTGTACTGAATCCGCAATGGTTCCTAACTTTCACCCATACTAACCAACCTTTATTCACCAAAGCAAGGTGACATTGCCGCCAAGAGCTCATCCCGTTGAGTTAAGCGTTTGGAGTAAATCCAGGTTAACTTCCAATCTTTCTCTCATACTAATTGAACATTTTTTGCCACTCAACTGGTTTTGTGGCAAACTGCTTTTCTCGAGGAGCTGAGACATTTGTGCATATCTCAGTTAATTTACAATGATTCTTTCAATACAGAGTGTTCTGCCAAGTTATTCAAAGACCTCATATCGATGTGCACTTTCACTCAATCCAAAATGTTTCCAAACTTTCATCCATGCCAATGAAGCTTTGTTCGCCATGCAATGTGATCTTGCCGCCACGTGCCTATCCTGCTGAGTTCAGAATTTAGAGTTAGTTTCCCATCGTTCTCGCATTGTAATTATACTTTTATTGCCAATGAAGCCATATTGTGGCAAAGTGCCAATCTCGAAGAGTTGAGCAATTAATTCTCTCAGTGGCATCGAGAGTTTTCTGCCAAGTTATTCATATTGAGGAGAAGACTCAAGAAGAGAAGACTCCCGATGCTGGAAGCAAGTTCACTAAATCCGCAATGTTTCCTAAATTTCACCTGTACCAACCAACCATTATTCGCCAAAGCAAGCGACATTCCCGCCAAGTGCTTACCCCGTTGAGTTGAGCATTTGTAGTTAAACCAGATTCGTTTCCAATTTTTCTCTCACAGTAATTATCCTTTTTTTGCCACTGAACTGATTTGCGCCCAAGTTCATATCTCGATGAGTTGGGAAATTCGTTCTCTCAATGCCATAGAGGAGTTTCTGCCAACTTATTCACATTGTGGCGAAGACCTCATCCTGATGTTCTAAACACCATTCGTAAATCTGCAATGTTTCCTCACTTTCACCCATAACAACCAAACATTATTCGCCAAAGCAAGTCTGCAATCGTTCTCTCAAGGTCATAGAGAGTTTTCTGCCAAGTCATTCACATTGTAGCGGAGGTCTCATCTTGATATGTTGAGCATTTTGACTAAATCCATTCTGATTTCAAACTTACACCCATACCAACCAAGCAACGTAATCTTGCCTCTCCCATTGAATGAAGCATTTGGAGTCAATCCAGATTAGTTTCCAATCTTTCTGTCATAGTAATAGTAATTTCTTGCCACTGAAGTAATATTGCTGCTAAGTCCTTATCGCGACGAGTTGAGCAATTCATTCTCTCAATTCTGCCAAGTTATTCATATTGTGGCAAAGACCTCATCCTGATGGGCTAAGCAAGAAACCGCAATGGTTCCTAACTTTCACCCATACCAACCATTCACCAAAGCAAGGTTGAAGCCAAGTGCTTATCCCGTTGAGTTGAGCATTTGGAGTAAATCCAGGTTCGCTTCCAATGTCTCTCACACTAACTGAACATTTTTCGCCACTCAACTAGGTTTGTGGCAAACTGCTTATCTTGTGGAGCTGAGACATTTGCGCATATGTCTGTAAGTTTACAATGATTCTTTCAATAGAGAACTTCGTTGAATAACTTCTGCCAAGTTATTCAAAGACCTCATATCGATGTGCATTTTCACTCAATCTAAAATGTTTCCAAACTTTCATCCATACCAATGAAGCTTTGTTTGCCATGCAATGTGATCTTGCCGCCAAGTGCCTATCCCGTTGAGTTAAGAATTCAGCGTCAATCTAGATAAGTATCCAATCGTTCTCTCATTGTAATTATACTTTTTCTTGCCAATGAAGCCATGTTGTGGCAAAGTGCTGATCTCGAACACTTGAGCAATTCATTCTCTCAGTGACATCAAGACTTTTCTGCCAACTGATTCATATTCAGGATAAGGTCTCATCCCGATGCTTGAAGCAAGTTTACTAAATCCGCAATGTTTCCTAAATTTCACCCGTACCAACCAACCATTATTCGCCGAAGCAAGGTCTGCAATGTTTCTCTCAAGGTCAGATAGAGTTTTCTGCCACGTTATTCATATTGTATCGGAGACCTGATCTCCGGATCAGGTCTCCGATACAATGTTTTAGTGAATGGATTTAGTGAAAATGTTAAGCATTTTCACTAAATCCACTTTGATCCATATTTTCACCCATACCAACCATGCTGCTTTCTCCAAGCAACGTAACCTTGCAACCAAGTGCCTATCCCGTTAAATTCAGCATTTAGAGTCAATCCAGATTAGTTTCCACTCTTTCTCTCACAGTAAGTATACATTTTTTGCCACTGAACTGATATTGCGGCAAAGTGCTTATCTCGACGAGATGAGCAATTCATTCTCTCAATGGCATTGAGCGTTTTCTGCTACGTTCTTCACATTGTGGCGAAGACCTCATCCGGACGCTCTAGGCAAGTTTATGAAATCCGCAATGTTTCCAAACTTTCACCCATTCCAACCAAACTTTATTCGCCAAAGCAAGCTGACATTGCCGCCAAGAGCTTATCCCGTTGAGTTAAGCATTTGGAGTCAATCCAGATTACCTTCCAATCTTTCTCTCATACGAATTGAACATTATTCGCCACTCGACTGGTTTTGTGGCAAACTGCTTTTCTCGAGGAGCTGAGACATTTGCACATATCTCAATTAGTGTACAACGATTCATTGAATAGAGAGTGTTCTGCGAAGTTATTCAAAGACCTCATATCGATGTGCACTTTCTCTCAATCCAAAATGTTTCCAAACTTTCATCCATACCAATGAAGCTTTGTTCGCCATGTAATGTGATCTTGTCGCCAAGTGCCTATCCCGTTGAGTTAAGAATTCAGAGTCAATCTCTGAATTCATGATGCAACTGTACACAACTCTGGTGCGGCCACACTTGGAGTTTTGTGTGCAGTTCTGGTCCCCACATTACAGGAAGGATGTAGAGGCTTTGGAGAGGGTGCAGAGGAGGTTTACCAGGATGTTGCCTGGTATGGAGGGGAGATCCTATGAGGAGAGACTGAGAGATTTGGGGTTGTTTTCGCTGGAACGAAGGCGGCTAAGAGGGGATCTCATTGAAACATATAAGATGATTAGAGGTTTAGACAGGGTAGATAGTGATAGCCTTCTTCCTAGGATGGAGAAAGCTAGCACGAGGGGGCACGACTTTAAATTAAGAGGGGGCAGTTATAGGACAGATGTCAGGGGTAGGTTCTTTACCCAGAGGGTGGTGAGGGACTGGAATGCCCTGCCAGCTGCAGTTGTAAATGCACCTCGTTTGGGGGCGTTTAAGAGATCTGTGGATAGGTTTATGGACGAAAAGGGATTGGTTTAGGCTAGTGGGTCATTGTTTTGTAACTGGTCGGCGCAACATCGTGGGCCGAAGGGCCTGTTCTGCGCTGTAATGTTCTATGTTCTATGTTCAATCTAGATTAGTATCCAATCGTTCTCTCATTTTAATTATACTTTTTTTGCCAATGAAGCCATATTGTGGCAAAGTGCTGATCTCGAAGAGTTGAGCAATTCATTCTCTCAGTGGCATCAAGAGTTTTCTGCCGAGTCATTCATATTCAGGAGAAGGCCTCATCCCGATGCTGGAAGCAAGTTTACTAAATCTGCAATGTTTCCTAAATTTCACCTGTACCAACCAACCATTATTCGCCAAAGCAAGCGACATTCCCGTCAAGTGCTTACCCCGTTGAGTTGAGCATTTGTAGTCAAACCAGATTAGTTTCCAATTTTTCTCTCACAGTAATTAACCTTTTTGTCACTGAACTGATATTGCGCTTAAGTGCATGTCTCGATGAGTTGGGAAATTCGGTCTCTCAATGCCATACAGGAGTTTCTGCCAACTTATTCACGTTGTGGCGAAGACTTATTCCGATGTTCTAAGCACGTCTGCAATGTTTCCTCAATTTCATCCATACCAACCAACCATTATTCGCCGAAGCAAGGTCTGCAATGTTTCTCTTAAGGTCACAGAGAGTTTTCTGCCAAGTTAGTCACAGTGTAGCGGAGACCTGATCTTGATGTGTTAAGCATTTTCACTAAATCCACTTTGATCCATATTTTCACCCATACCAACCATGCTGCTTTCTCAAAGCAACGTAACTTGCAACCAAGTGCCTATCCCGTTAAATTCAGCATTTAGAGTCAATCCAGATTAGGTTCCACTCTTTCTCTCACAGTAAGTATACATTTTTTGCCACAGAACTGATATTGCGGAAAAGTGCTTATCTCGACGAGATGAGCAATTCATTCTCTCAATGGCATTGAGCGTTTTCTGCTACGTTCTTCACATTGTGGCGAAGACCTCATCCGGACGCTCTAAGCAAGTTTATGAAATCTGCAATGTTTCCAAACTTTCACCCATTCCAACCAAACTTTATTCGCCAAAGCAAGCTGACATTGCCGCCAAGAGCTTAGCCCGTTGAGTTAAGCATTTGGAGTAAATCCAGATGAGCTTCCAATCTTCCTCTCATACTAATTGAACATTTTTCGCCACTCAACTGGTTTTGTGGCAAACTGCTGTTCTCGAGGAGCTGAGACATTTCTGCATATCTGAGTTAATTTACAATGATTCTTTCAATACAGAGTGTTCTGCCAAGTTATTCAAAGACCTCATATCGATGTGCTCAATCCAAAATGTTTCCAAACTTTCATCCATGCCAATGAAGCTTTGTTCGCCATGCAATGTGATCCTGCTGCCACGTGCCTATCCTGCTGAGTTCAGAATTTAGAGTCAATCTAGGTTAGTTTCCCATCGTTCTCGCATTGTAATTATACTTTTTTTGCCAATGAAGCTATATTGTGGCAAAGTGCCGATGTCGAAGAGTTGAGCAATTCATTCTCTCAGTGGCATCGAGAGTTTTCTGCCAAGTTATTCATATTGAGGAGAAGTCTCAAGAAGAAAAGAGTCCCGATGCTCGAAGCAAGTTTACTAAATCCGCAATGTTTCCTAAATTTCACCTGTACCAACCAACCATTATTCGCCAAAGCAAGCGACATTCCCGCCAAGTGCTTACCCCGTTGAGTTGAGCATTTGTAGTCAAACCAGATTAGTTTCCAATTTTTCTCTCACAGTAATTATCCTTTTTTTGCCACTGAACTGATTTGCGCCCAAGTGCATACCTCGATGAGTTGGGAAATTCGTTCTCTCAATGCCATAGAGGAGTTTCTGCCAACTTATTCACATTGTGGCGAAGACCTCATCCTGATGTTCTAAACACGATTTGTAAATCTGCAATGTTTCCTCACTTTCACCCATACCAACCAAACATTATTCGCCAAAGCAAGTCTGCAATCGTTCTCTCAAGGTCATAGAGAGTTTTCTGCCAAGTCATTCACGTTGTAGCGGAGGTCTCATCTTGATGTGTTGAGCATTTTGACTAAATCCATTCTGATTTCAAACTTACACCCATTCCAACCAAGCAACGTAATCTTGCCTCTCCCATTGAATGAAGCATTTGGAGTCAATCCAGATTAGTTTCCAATCTTTCTGTCATAGTAATCATACTTTTCTTGCCACTGAAGTAATATTGCTGCTAAGTCCTTATCGCGACGAGTTGAGCAATTCATTCTCTTAATGGCATCGAGGGTTTTCTGCCAAGTTATTCATATTGTGGCGAAGACCTCTTCCCGATGGGCTAAGCAAGTTTACTGAATCCGCAATGGTTCCTAACTTTCACCCATACCAACCAACGTTTATTCACCAAAGCAAGGTTGATGCCAAGAGCTTATCCCGTTGAGTTGAGCATTTGGAGTAAATCCAGGTTCGCTTCCAATCTCTCTCTCACACTAATTGAACATTTTTCCCCACTCAATTGTGTTTGTGGCAAACTGCTTATCTTGAGGAGCTGAGACATTTGCGCATATGGCAGTAAGTTTACAATGATTCTTTCAATCGAGAGTGTTCTGCCAAGTTATTCAAAGACCTCATATCGATGTGCACTTTCACTCACTCCAAAATGTTTCCAAACTTTCATCCATACCAATGAAGCTTTGTTCGCTATGCAATGTAATCTTGCCACCAACTGCCTATCCCGTTGAGTTAAGAATTCAGAGTCGATCTAGATTAGTTTCCAATCGTTCTCTCATCGTAATTGTACTTTTGTTTTGCCAATGAAGCCATATTGTGGCAAAGTGCTGATCTCGAATAGTTGAGCAATTCATTCTCTCAGTGGCATCGAGAGTTTTCTGCCAAGTTATTCACATTGAGGCGAAGACCTCATCCCGATGCTCAAAGCAAGTTTACTAAATCCGCAATGTTATCTAAATTTCACCCGTAACAACCAACCATTATTCGCCAAAGCAAGCGACATTCCTGCCAAGTGCTTATCCCGTTGAGTTAAGCATTTGTAGCCAAACCAGATTCGTTTCCAATTTTTCTCCCACAGTAATTAACCTTTTTTGTCACTGAACTGATATTGCGCTTAAGTGCATATCTCGATGAGTTGGGAAATTCGTTCTCTCAATGCCATACAGGAGTTTCTGCCAACTTATTCACATTGTGGCGAAGACCTCATTCCGATGTTCTAAGCACGTCTGCAATGTTTCCTCACTTTCATCCATACCAACCAAACATTATTCACCAAAGCAAGGTCTGCAATGGTTCTCTCAAGGTCATTGAGAGTTTCTGCTAAGTTATTCACATTGTAGCGGAGACCTGATCTTGATGTGTTAAGCATTTTCACTCAATAAGAACATAAGAACATAAGAAATAGGAGCAGGAGTAGGCCATCTGGCCCTTCGAGCCTGCCCCGCCATTCAATAAGATCATGGCTGATCTGTCGTGACTCAGCTCCACCTTCCCGCCCTCTCCCCATAACCCTTAATCCCTTCTCTTATCAAAAACCCATCAACCCGTTTCTTAAAAATATTTAGCGAGGCAGCCTCCACCACTTCAACGGGCAGAGAATTCCAGAGATTCACCACCCTTTGAGTGAAGAAGTTCCTCCTCAACTCTGTTCTAAACCGCCCCCCCTTTATCTTGAGGCTGTGCCCCCTAGTCCTACTGTCTTTTTTGAGCGGGAACAGTCTCTCCACCTCTATCCTATCCATCCCATTCATCATCTTATACGTCTCAATGAGATCTCCCCTCATTCTTCTAAACTCTAACGAGTACAAGCCTAGTTTATTTAGCCTCTCCTCATAGCTCAATCCCCTCAACTCCGGTATCAGCCGAGTAAACCTCCTCTGCACTCCCTCCAGGGCCAAAACATCCTTGCGCAGGTGCGGCGCCCAAAACTGCACACAGTACTCCAGCTGCGGCCTCACCAATGCCCTATACAGCTGCAGCAAGACCTCCCTACTTTTATATTCAATCCCCTTTGCTATGAAGGCCAGCATCCCATTCGCCTTCCTGACCACCTGCTGCACCTGCAAGCTGGGTTTTTGCGACTCATGCACAAGGACCCCGAGGTCCCTCTGCACCGTCGCCTGCTGCAGTTTTTCGCCCCGTAAGTAATAGTCCTTCCTACCATTCCTCCTACCAAAGTGGACCACCTCACACTTGCCAACATTAAATTCCATTTGCCATTTCCTGGCCCATTCGCCCAGCCTATCTAGATCCTTCTGCAGACTCTCCACACCCTCCGCACAATTTGCCTTTCCCCCAATCTTGGTGTCATCAGCAAATTTCGACACCCTGCACTCGGTTCCCTCCTCCAGATCATCTATATAAATGGTAAATAGCTGAGGCCCCAGCACCGACCCCTGGGGCACCCCACTAGTCACCAACCGCCAATCCGAATAGCATCCATTGACCCCCACTCTCTGCCTCCTATTTGACAACCAATCCTCTATCCACGCTAACACCCTACCCCCAACTCCATGTCCCCTGACCTTCTGCAATAACCTCTTGTGAGGTACCTTGTCAAACGCCTTCTGAAAATCCAGAAAGACCACATCCACCGGCTCTCCTCCATCCACTGCCCTAGACACATCCTCATAGAACTCCAGTAAATTTGTCAGACACGACTTCCCTTTAATGAAACCGTGTTGCGTCCGCCCTATCAAGCAATTCCCCTCAAGATGCCTCGCTATTTCCTCCTTAATGACGGTTTCTAACATTTTACCTACCACAGACGTTAAACTAACCGGCCTATAATTCCCCGCCTTTTGCCTGGCACCCTTCTTAAACAACGGCGTAACATTAGCCGTTTTCCAATCTTCTGGCACTTCCCCGGAATCCAGCGACGTCTGGAAAATAACCACCAAGGCATCCACTATCACCTCCGCCATTTCTTTCAGAACCCTCGGATGCATTCCATCCGGTCCTGGGGACTTGTCCACAATCAGCCCCTCCAGTCTGTCGAGCACCACCTCTCTAGTAACAGTAATGTCATTAAGACCCTCCATTCCTACCACCTTTCCATCGCTAACACCCGGCAAATTATTCACGTCCTCCTCCGTGAAGACAGAAACAAAGAAGTTATTCAAGACCTTAGCCATATCCCTATCCCCTACCACTAGCTCCCCTTTCTCATCCTCTAAAGGACCAACGTTTATCCTAGCCTCTTCCTTTTTATATATTTATAAAAACTCTTGCTATCCTTTTTTATATTAAGTGCTAGCCCAGCCTCATAGCTTCTCCTACCCTCCTTTATCAATTTCTTTGTCAATCTTTGTTGACATTTAAACCTTTCCCAATCCTCTTCTCGCCCACTGCTCTTAGCTACTCTAAACTCCTCCGCTTTTAATTTAACACTTTCCTTCACCTCCTTCGTTATCCACGGTTTATTACCTCTCCTCCTACTGTCCTTTTTAACCATCGGAATAAATTTCTGCTGAGCACCAAGAAAGATCTCCTTAAAGATCCTCCACTGCTCCTCAGCAGACTTACCTTCCAACGCGTTCCCCCAGTCCACATTCGCCAATTCTTCTCTCATCCTACCATACTCCCCTCTATTCAAACAAAGGACGCGTGTCTGGGAACCCACTTTCTCCTCCTCCATCTGCACCAGAAACTCCACCATACAATGATCACTCTCTCCAAGAGGATCCTTCACCGCAAGGTCCCTAATTCTACCCGCCTCATTACATAGCACCAGATCCAAGATAGCTCACTCCCTCGTCGGCTCCAACACACACTGTTCAAGGAAATTATCCCGGCAGCATTCCAAGAACTCCTCCTCGAGCCCACCTCGTCCAACATGGGTCGACCAATCAATATGCAGATTGAAATCTCCCATAACTACTGCCGTCCCATTCCTGCACGCTGCACTTATTTGCGCGTTAACAGCCCGCCCCACCTCCAGATCATTATTCGGGGGCCTATAGACGACACCCACTAGCGTCTTCCTCCCTTTTCTGTTCCTAATCTCCACCCACAACGATTCCACTTTCTGCTCCTTGGCTCCGATATCATCCCTTGCTACCACCTTGATACTATCCTTAATCAGCAGAGCTACTCCACCCCCTCTTTCCTCCTGCCTATCCTTCCTGAACACTTGATAACCCTGTACATTCATCTCCCAGTCCCTGTCACCTTGCAGCCACGTCTCTGTAATGGCCACCAGATCGTATCCATTTGTGTCGATCTGCGCCATCAGCTCATCCACTTTATTCCGAATGCTTCGTGCATTCAGATAAAGCGCTTTCATCCCAGCCTTCATCTGGACCCTACTTGCCGTAACGCCACCAATTGGGACATCCTTTGCCTCTTCCCTTACCTGTACCCTATCCTTAACTTTAGACCTCATAGCGTCACCTACCCTCGCACCCTCCCCCCCCCTAATTAGTTTAAAGCCTTGTCTACAGTCCTCTTTACTCGATTCGCCAGCACTCTGGTCCCAGCATGATTCAGACCAACCCCATCCTGCCCGAACAGGTCCCACCTACCCCAATACTGGTGCCAATGCCCCATAAATTCGAACCCATTCCTCCCACACCAATCCCTGAGCCACCCATTTACTTCCTTTATGCTATCAACCCTACACCCGTCTGCCCTCGGTTCAGGCAGTAGCCCAGAGATAACCACCTTGTCGGTTCTACTTTTTAATTCCATTCCCAGCTTCTCATACTCCCTTCCCAGATCCTCAGTCCGCATTTTGCCTACGTCGCCGGCACCCACATGTACTACAACGACTGGGTTCTCACCCTCCCACTCCAGATTCCTCTGCAGCCCAGATGTGACATCCTGTACCCGAGCACCAGGCAGACAACACACCCTTCTGTGCACTTTGTCATTGTGACAAAGGACAGTGTCAATACCCTTCACCCCACTATCCCCAATCACTACTACGTTCCTTTTCCCCTTCTCTTTGCCTATGTCCTGCTGCATCACTGTACCGTGTGCAGTTTGCTCACCAACCTCTCTTGCCTCGTCCTCTTCCAGACTGGAAGCAAGAACCTCAAACCTGTTATGCAGGTTAAGAGGCTGAGGCCTCCTCTCCTCACCCCCCTTCCTCCTCCCAGCAGCCCCCTTTTGTCCCTGACCCTTAGATTTAGCCAGTCTAGGGGCATCCTCTCTCCCCCTGATGAGCCTCAGTGTCTGTAGCTCAGAGGCCAGCTCATCCACCTTGAGCTGGAGCTCCTCCAGCAACCTGCACTTACTGCAGACATGGTCACTGGGAAGGACCCTGGGGTCCACCAGTTCCCACATCATACAGAAACCACACATCACATGCCCCTCCATTATTCACTGTAATTTTTTATGTGAAAAAAAAATCCATTCTGATTCCATATTGTCACCCATACCAACCATGCTGCTTTCTCCAAGCAACGTAACCTTGCAACCAAGTGCCTGTCCCGTTAAGTTCAGCATTTAGAGTCAATCCAGATTAGTTTCCACTGTTTCTCTCACAGTAAGTATACATTTTTTCCTACTGAACTGATATTGCGGCAAAGTGCTTATCTCGATGAGATGAGCAACTCATTCTTTCAATGGCATCGAGCGTTTTCTGCTACGTTCTTCACATTGTGGCGAAGACCTCATCCGGACGCTCTAAGCAAGTTTATGAAATCTGCAATGTTTCCAAACTTTCACCCATTCCAACCAAACTTTATTCGCCAAAGCAAGCTGACATTGCCGCCAAGAGCTTATCCCATTGAGTTAAGCATTTGGAGTCAATCCAGATTGGCTTCCAATCTTTCTCTCATTCAAATTGAACATTATTTGCCACTCGACTGGTGTTGTGGCAAACTGCTTTTCTCGAGGAGCTGAGACATTTGCGCATATCTCAATTAGTTTACAATGATTCTTTGAATAGAGAGTGTTCTGCCAAGTTATTCAAAGACCACATATCGATGTGCACTTTCTCTCAATCCAAAATGTTTCCAAACTTTCATCCATACCAATGAAGCTTTGTTCGCCATGTAATGTGATCCTGCCGCCAAGTGCCTATCTCGTTGAGTTAAGAATTCAGTGTCAATCTAGATTAGTATCCAATCGTTCACTCATTGTAATTATATTTTTTTTGCCGATGAAGCCATATTGTGGCAAAGTGCTGATCTCGAAGAGTTGAGGAATTCATTCTCTCAGTGGCATCAAGAGTTTTCTGCCAAGTTATTCATATTCAGGAGAAGGCCTCATCCCGATGCTCGAAGCAAGTTTACTAAATTCGCAATGTTTCCTAAATTTCACCTGTACTAACCAACCATCATTCGCCAAAGCAAGCGACATTCCCGCCAAGTGCTTATCCCGTTGAGTTAAGTATTTGTAGCCAAAGCAGATTAGTTTCCAATTTTTCTCTCAGTGTAATTAACCTTTTTTGTCACTGAACTGATATTGCGTCCAAGTGCATATCTCGATGAGTTGGGAAATTCGTTCTCTCAATGCCATACAGTAGTTTCTGCCAACTTATTCACATTGTGGCGAAGACCTCATCCAGATGTTCAAACCACGTCTCGTAAATCTGCAATGTTTCCTCACTTTCAACCATACCAACCAAATTATTCGCCAAAGCAAGGTCTGCAATGGTTCTCTGAAGGTCATAGAGAGTTTTCTGCTAAGTTATTCACAGTGTAGCGGAGACCTGATCTTGATGTGTTAAGCATTTTCACTAAATCCATTCTGATTCCATATTGTCACCCATATCAACCATGCTGCTTTCTCCAAGCAACGTAATCTTGCAACAAAGTGCCAATCCCGTTAAATTCAGCATTTAGAGTCAATCCAGATTAGTTTCCACTCTTTCTCTCTTAGTAATTATACTTTTTTTGCCACTGAACTGATATTGCGGCAAAGTGCTTACCTCGACGAGATGAGCAATTCATTCTCTGAATGGCATCGAGGGTTTTCTGCCAAGTTATTCATATTGTGGCGAAGACCTCATCCCGATGCTCTAAGCAAGTTTACTAAATCCGCAACGTTTCCTAACTTTCACCCATTCCAACCAACCTTTATTCACCAAAGCAAGGTGACATTGCCGCCAAGAGCTTATCCCGTTGAGTTAAGCATTTGGAGTCAATCCAGATTAGCTTCCTTTCCTTATCTCGTGCTAAATATACATTTTTTGCCACTGAACACATATTGTGGCAAAGTGCTTATCTCGAGGAGTTGAGACATTTGAGTAAATCTCAATTAGTTTGCAATGATTCTCTCAATGGCATAGAGAGTGTTCTGCCCAGTTATTCATACTGGGGCAAAGACCTCAGCTCGATGTGCCAAACATTTTCACTAAATCCATAATGTTTGCAAACTTTCATCCATACCAATGAAGCTTTGTTTGCCAGGCAACGTGATCTTGCCACAAAGTGCCTATCCCATTGAGTTAAGCATTTGGAGTCAAACCAGATTAGTTTCCAATCTTTCTCTCATAGTAATTATCGTTTTATTGCCACTGAACTGACATTGCGGCCAAGTGCTTATCTCGATGACTTGAGCAATTCGTCCTCTCAATGCCATAGAGGAGTTTCTGCCAAGTTATTCACATTGTGGCGAAGACCTCATCCCGATGCTCCAAGGATTTCTACTAAGTCTGTAATGTTTCCTAACTTTCACCTATACCAACCAACCTTTTTCGCCAATGCAAGGTTTGCAATGATTCTCTCAATATCATTGAGAGTTTTCTGCCAAGTTATTCACATTGTAGCAGAGGCCTCATCTTGACGTGTTCAGCATTTTCACTAAATTTACCATTTATATAGATTTATCATTTATATAGCTTTTTACCATTTATATAGATGATCTGGAGGAGGGAACCGAGTGTAGCGTATCGAAATTTGCTGATGACACCAAAATTGGTGGAAAGGCAAATAGTGCGGAGGGTGTGGAGAGTCTACAGAAGGATCTAGATAGGCTGGGCGAATGGGCCAGGAAATGGCAAATGGAATTTAATGTTGGCAAGTGTGAGGTGGTCCACTTTGGTAGGAATAATGGTAGGAAGGACTATTACTTACATGGAGAAAAACTGCAGCAGGCGACGGTGCAGAGGGACCTCAGGGTCCACGTGCATGAGTCGCAAAAACCCAGCTTGCAGGTGCAGCAGGTGGTCAGAAAGGCGAATGGGATGCTGGCCTTCATTGCGAGGGGGATTGAATATAAAAGTAGGGAGGTCTTGCTGCAGCTGTATAGGGCATTGGTGAGGCCGCAGCTGGAGTACTGTGTGCAGTTTTGGTCGCCGTACTTACGCAAGGATATTTTGGCCTTGGAGGGAGTGCAGAGGAGGTTTACTAGGCTGATGCCGGAGTTGAGGGTGTTGAGCTATGAGGAGAGGCTTGTACTCGTTAGAGTTTAGAAGAATGACGGGAGATCTCATTGAGACATATAAGATGATGAATGGGATGGATAGGATAGAGGTGGAGAGACTCTTCCCACTCAGAAATGATAGTAGGACTAGGGGGCATAGCCTCAAGATAAAGGGGGGACGGTTTAGAACGGAGTTGAGGAGGAACTTCTTCACTCAAAGGGTGGTGAATCTCTGGAATTCTCTGCCCGTTGAAGTGGTGGAGGCTGCCTCGCTAAATATTTTTAAGACGCGGGTTGATGGGTTTTTGATAAGAGAGGGGATTAAGGGTTATGGGGAGAGGGCGGGAATGTGGAACTGAGCCACGACAGATCAGCCATGATCTTATTGAATGGCGGGGCAGGCTCGAAGGGCTAGTTGGCCTACTCCTGCTCCTATTTCTTATGTAAATCCATTCTGATTCCAAACTTTCACCCATACCAATCAAGCTCTGTTCTCTTAGCAACGTAATCTTGCCACCAACTGCTTATCCCGTTGAATTAAGCATTTGAAGTCAATCCAGATTAGTTTCCAAACTTTCTGTCATAGTAATTATCCTTTTTTTTGCCCCTGAACTGTTAATGTGGCCAAGTGCTTACCTTGATGAGTTGCGCAATTCATTCTCTCAATGCCATAGAGGAGTTTCAGTCAAGTTATTCACATTGTGAGAAGACCTCATCCCAATGCACTAAGCACGTCTACTAAATCTCAATGTTTCCTAACTTTCACGCATAGCAAGCAACCTTTATTCGCCAAAGCAAAGTTTGCAATGATTCTCCCAATGTCATAGAGAGTTTTCTGCCAAGCTATTCATTGTGGTGAAGACCTCATCCCGATGCTCTAAGCAAGTTTACTAAATCTGCAATGTTTCCTAACTTTCGCCCATTCCAACCAACCATTCTTCGCCAAAGCAAGGTGACATTACTGCCAAGTGCTTATCCCATTGAGGTAAGCATGGAGTCAATCCAGATTAGTTTCCAATCTTTCTCTCATTTTTCACCATCGAACTGATACTGCGGCAAAGTGCTTATCTCGAAGATTTGAGCAATTTGCGTGAATCTTCATTAGTTTCCAATGATTCTCGCAATGTCATAGCGTTTTCTGCCAATGTATTCACATTGTGGTGAAGACCTCATTCCATGTGTCAAGCATTTTCACTAAATCCACGTTTCCAATTTTCATCCATACCAAACAAGCTTCATTCGCCCTTCATTGTCACCAAATGCCTTTGAGTAAAGCAGTCAAGTAAATCCACATTAGCTACCCATTATTCTGTCATAGTAATAAATCACTTATTGCCACTGACCTGATATTGCTGCAAAGTCCTTATCTTGATGAGTGGAGGAATTGGTGTAAATTGCCATTGGTTTGCAATGATTCTCTCAATGTCATGCAATTTTCATAATGTGGTGAAGAGCTCATTCGATGTATTAAGTATTTTCATGAAATCTAAAATGTTTTCAAACTTCCATCCCTGCAAATTAAGCTCTGTTCTCCATGCAAAGTGATCTTACCACCAATTGCCTATCCCGTCGAGTTCAGCATTTGGAGTCAATCCAGTATAGTTTTCAATCTTTCTCTCATACGAATTAAACATTCTTCGTCACTGAACTGATATTGTGGCAAAGTGATTATCTGGATAAGTTGAGCAATTTTCCTTAATCTCAATTAGTATACAATATTTCTCTCAATGTCATAGAGAGTTTTCTGCCAAGTATTGTGGCGAAGAAATCTTTCCATTATTAAGCATTTTCACGAAATCCACGATGATTCCAAACTTTAACCCATAGCAATCAAGCTTTATTCGCCAATCAATGTGATATTGCAGCCAAATGAGTAAATTTGAGGAAAACCATGTTGCCTCTCGCTAATACGTCCACTTATTTCCAAGTGGGAATAAATCCTGTCTCAAAGAATCCTCTCCAGTAATTTGATGTAGGCTCACTGGCCTGTAATTACCTGGTTTACTCTTGCTACCCTTCTTAAACCCTTCTTGGCTATTCTCCAATCAACTGGGACCTCCCCCCGTAGCTTGTGAAGATACAAAGATTTCTTTCAAAACCCCAGCAGTTTCTCCCCCTTGCCTCTGTCAGTATTCTAGGCGAATACATGAATAGGATGGGAACTGAGGGAGATGGTCCCCGGAAGGGTCAGGGGTTTTAGTTCAGTTGGGCAGTGTGATCGGTGCAGGCTAGGAAGGCCGAAGGACCTGTTCCTGTGCTGTAATCTTCTTTGTCCTTTAAGCAATGGAACCACATTGGCTATCTTCTGAAGGACTGGAGGATCACTGCAATTTCTTATTTCTGCAAAATCTGGAGAAGCAAATTTTAGAATTGAAAACCTTAACTGGAAAGAGAAAACACATCTCTGGATTGTTATTTTCTGCATAATATTGTTTTAATTTGGAAATAACATGGTGATATATTTGATACATCCCTGAACAAATAGTTTCTTTGCTCATTCAAGTTGATTAGAGGCCTTTGAACCATGAATTGTTTGCATGTAAAACATAACTTATAATTGTCACACTATAGACAATAGTTTGATTGTCAATGATGCTGATGTGTGTTAATATGTAACTAGATTGTCAAAGAACAAGTATTGCAGTTATAAATACCTATCACATAAATGTTTCTGTATTTTGCTACAATTTTGAAGGAACCAGTTGAGTATTTTTTTTGTTTCACTGTCAATATATTTATTGGTAAATGTGAGTTGGCCCCTTTCCCCACCCCCCCTACCTTCCTCCCCCTCCCTTTTCCACCCTCCTCACCAAATCCCAATTAACTCCTCCTCCCAACCCCCCCCTCCTCCCTAATGTCCCCATTCTCTCCCCAAATCTTCCATCCTTCCCAATCAACCTCCAACACCACATCGCCCAATGCCCCTCCACCCTTCACTCCAACCCCATACATACCAGATACCCTCCCTTGTTCCCCACCCTCTAACCATACCCCCACTTTACATCATCCCCTGTACTCTCCCCCCCACGCCACAACACCCAAATTCCACACACACTCTGCATCCGACCCCCTAATTCTTTGTTCATTTGGACCCAGAGAGATAAATGACAACCTTTGCATTGAAACTGCGTAGATTTACTGTTTATCAAAGCCCTTTTACAATGAAATCTTCATTTGATTCAATCTATTATTGTCACATGTATTAGCATACAGTGAAAAGAATTGTTTATTATGCACTATACAAAGGATACCATTCATAGAGAAGGAAATGAAAGAGTGCAGAATATAGTGTTACAGTCATAGCTAGGGTGTAGAGAAAGATCAACTTAATGCAAGGTAGATCCATTCAAAAGTCTGACAGCAGCAGCAGCAGCAGCAGGAGGGAAGAAGCTGTTCTTGAGTCGCTTAGTATGTGACCTCCGACATTTCTACTTTCCCCCCAACGGAAGAAGGTGGAAGAGAAAATGTCCGGGATGCGTGGAGTCCTTAATTATGCTGGCTGCTTTGCCGAGGCAGCAGGAAATGTCGATAGAGTCAATGGATGGAGGCTGGTTTGCATGATGGATTGGGCTACATTCATGACTTTTTGTAGTTTCTTGTGGTCTCTGGCAGAGCAGAAGCTATACCAAGCTGTGAAACACCCAGAAAGAATGCTTTCTATAGTGCATCTGTAAAAGTTGGTGAAAGTTGTCGCTGACGTGCCAAATTTCCTTAATCTTCTGAGAGAGTATTCTGAGAAAGTGTTGGTGGGCTTTCTTAATTATAGTGTTGGCATGGGGGGACCAGGACAGGTTGTTGATTTAGAAACCTAAAAACTTGAAATTCCCAACCCTTTTTACTTTCTTCCCCATTGATATACACAGAGGCATGTTCTTCTCTATGCTTCCTGATGTCAGTGACAATCTCCTTCACTTTGCTGACCTTGAGGGAGAGATTATTGTCACCGCACCGAGATTCTCTATCTCATTCCTGCACTGTGTCTTCATTGTTTGAGATCTGACCCACTATGATGGTGTTGTCAGCAAACTTGAAAATCAAATTGGAGGGGAATTTGGCCACACAGTCACAGGTGGATAAGGAGAATAGCAGGGGGCTGAGAACACAGTTTTGTGGGGCACCGGTGTTGAGGATGATTGTAGAGGAGGTGCTGTTGCCTATCCTTACTGAGTGTGGTCTGTGAGTTAGGAAGTTCAGAATCCAGTCACAGAGGCCCAGACGAGAGTCATATGAAGAGTAGAAATTATGTAGCTCCTGTTGCAAGCACAGAATGTGACAGTGAACACCGACCATTCCAGATTTTGTTGCTGACATTCTTCAATCAGATCACAATCACAACTTCTTGGAAAGGTGCAGATTAATTGCCAAAACACATCAAATCCTGCGAAGCCTAGGAGTACAGGTCGCTGCTATCAAAGCCTGGAGTACAGGCCGCAGATCATATATTGAAGTGGGGGTTGCAGGCTACAGATGCCAAAGCCTGCACTAACTCCAGTGAAAAAAAAACCTGCTCCAAAGACAAAGAGAAAATTCATTTCAGGTGTGATAGGGGCAACGGTTCAAAGCAGCTGGGAAGTTGACAAACAGATTGGGATTCTCAAGGTCTGAAGAAGGTGTGTCATCTCTTGATGGATTTCGATTGTGCCCACTCTGTAGATTGCAATAGTTAAAAAGAATTAAACTTAACAGATGGAATTAAAGTTTACATCTGTATCATGAAAACAGAAATTAAAAGCAGGGGTAAGTCAATTGGCCCTTCAAGACTGCTCCATCATTCATTTTGATCGTGGCTGATCATCAAATTCAATATCCTGATTCCTTACCAACACCCTCCACAACATCCCCCCCATATCCCCTCCACCCCACCCCACCCCAACCCCCAGTCCACATCCCCACCCCCACATCCCCCCCACCCCCACATCCCCCCTCCCCACATCCCCCGCTCCCTCACATCCCCCGCTCCCCCACCACCCCACCCTTGCCCCCACCCCCCGCCCCCACCACATCACTCCCCCATCCCCCACCCACATCACCCCCCCACCCCCCATCACATCACCCCCCCACCCCCCATCACATCACCCCCCCACCCCCCATCACATCACCCCCCCCACCCCCCATCACATCACCCCCCCACCACCCCCCCTCCCCCCACCACATCACCTCCCCCACCCCCCACAGCACCCCCCCACCCCCACCACATCACCCCCATCCCCTCACCACATCACCCCCCACCCCTCACCCCCACCACATCATCCCCCACCCCTCACTCCCCACCACATCACCCCCCACCTCCCAGCACATCACCCCTCACCCCCCACATCACCCCCCATCCCCCACCACATCACCCCCCCATCACATCACCCTCCACCACATCAACCCCCCCACCCCCACATCACCCACCCCACCCCCACCATATCACCTCCCCCGCCCCACATACCCCCCACCCCCATCATATCACCTCCCCCGCCCCACATACCCCCCACCCCATCACCCCCCCACCCCCACCTCCCCACATGCCTCCCACCCTCCCAGGAGACAGGTGCTCTAGATTGCATGACCACACTCTGTAGAAAGACAGTGTCCCTTATTTCTCACATGGGCCAGCGAAGTAAAGATGTGACCTTTTATAATGATGGAGAAAACAGTTTACTGCAACTGTACTGTTTGTTCAATAATATTCTTTAAAATATTCGAGAGATTTGCAAATCTCCTGTGAAAGGACTAGGAACAATGTTGTGCGTTCTATAAATTTATCTTTGTATCTGTGCCATGTTCACATTTAACTTAACTCACATTTAATGTCAGTGTATGTGGCTGCTGTTTAAAATATTGTATAATTTACTTGTATAATTAATTATTCTATGTAAATATTAGTCATGATGGATCTTTTGTGTAAAGATATACATTTTTAAAAAATTATTTTTAATATTGCATATCACAACCCTGTGTTAATAACAAAATGTTACTATTAACTTTCAAGCATGATTCTTACAATCAGAAATGAAAAACAAAGCATGTTAATCTTTATGACCTTGTCAAGCTTTAGTTATTTTGTTGTGTTTTAATTTAACTCTTAGTGTCTAGTATTGACTATACCCAAATCGATGATAGTTTCTTGGGAGTCTCTTAATGCTTAAATATTTATTGATCCTCTGCGGATTTTCTTAATGATAAACTGTATCTGCAATTTTTAACAGTTGGACTAATAACACGGAGACAATTCTTTTTTTTGTCAATCTAAATAGAATGTATTTTTCTGAAAATGATCACGTGACCTTGGTATTATCCACACCAGTATTTTTCCGGAATTTAAGTGCTATTTTGCCAGAGTCCTTTGCCAGTGAAGTTTTTCACGGTAACTTTGTAAAGTTTATGAAACTGTAGTTTAGTCACCAGTTTGTAATTTGAGTGGGGCACCTATGTTGGTTAGAATTTTTCTTTTCAAAGAGTAACCTGGGATATCCATGCATAGTGGTGTCCCAGCAGGGTCGACACCAGTCTTAAGGGTTATATAGAGAACAGTTTAATAAATTTTAAATACAACCCTCAAAATCACAATTGGTAGATCATGTTACAAATCCCCTCCCCCTAAATGACTCAGACTTTTTTCTGCAATCGTTAAAGCAGTTATTTCTGTAACAGCAGTTATAAACATTTGTTCATGCACAAGAATCTCAAAAATTGGTAATGTTTCCCCAATTGGCAGAAACGCATGGATAAAAGAGTGGGTCAAATTACAGTACGTGGTGTAGGGGTTCATCTGTGATGAAGGAGTGTAAAGGAGGTCTGAACTGAACATATACAGACAAGGAAGCATTTGTCTTTACACCCAGCCTTAGACCAGTTGTTACGCGAAGATCAGGATATTGAAATGGGTGTGGAGGCTGGAGAAAGATGCCTGGGGGTGTGATGTTCAGATGTGAGTAAGAAAAAGACTGTCCGAGTGATTGCCAGATTAGAAGGTTTGATCACCCGACAGGTATCACCCGCCTCTGATAAGAGCGACCTAGGAGTGGGAGAGCGAGAAGGGAGAATAGAAGACTCCACTTATTGGTGTTATGGTCACCCGACAGGTATCACCCGCCTCTGATAAGAGTGACCTAGGAGTGGGAGAGCGAGAAGGGAGAATAGAAGACTCCACTTATTGGTGTTATGGAGGGACAAGGACAGTGGGGACCCCCAGGATCCCTGATGAACGAGTATATGATTGAGAGGGACAAATTCATTAAACAGATTAGAAAAGAGGGGTGAGATCCATCTCACCCACTAGACCAACAACAGAATTGGTTGGAAAAGGAAAAAAAGGACAGAATTAAGAGAATTGGAGTTCTCCTAGTTCACCAATCAGTCGGATTGATTGAACAGGTCTCAGTCTCAGGTAAAAAATGGGCTGGCGATAAGGAGAGAATTGAAATATCAGAATTATGGATTGGAGAGTTAGAAAAATGAAACCAAGTGTTAGAAGACCACTGCTGGGGGACATTACCTCCCTACCCTGGCAGTATGACTGTAAAACTCACAGCGCCTGGGGGCAACTCTGATACTGAGTTATGTGACCTTCCTCCTGTAACGAGGGGAGGAACAGTAAATAATCCCACTGCCCAATTTAAATCTTTCACACCAGAGGAAAGACATCAGATCCTAGCGTTGCTGGGAAAAAGCCTTAGAATGGGGATTATGTTGAATTAGTAGAATGGGCGCCTGGAATTAAAGATGGACCAGATGACATCAGATCCCAGCGTTGCTGGGAAAAAGTCTTAGAATGGGGATTATGTTGAATTAGTAGAATGGGCGCCTGGAATTAAAGATGGACCAGATGAGAAACCATACCCACGAATAAAACAGGAAAATGTTAGCGCAGTGGAGGAACTAAACCAAAGAATAAATGCTATAATTGTGGAACACCGGGCCACTTTGTCAGAGACTGTAGGGCTCCGAGGTGGGGTAGAAGGAAGGCCTCTACCTGCCAATTTTGTAATCTAAGAGCAGACCCAGTTGGGCTTCTTTCATCACCGAGGTAGGAGGAGACTGACAGGCGGCAGCCTCTGCAAGTCTGGGCAACAAGGAAGGTAGAATCTATGTGAATATACTAAAAGAAAGCAAGCACACTGGCTCTCTGGGCAGAGAAGAGAGATAATGTGGGTATGCCGGCGTTGGACTGGCGTAAACACAGTAAAAAGTCTGACAACACCAGGTTTTGGTCCAACCTATTTATTTGATAATATATTCACAAGCTTTCGGGGTTAGCCCCTTTGTCAGGTGAATGGAGAGTTCTGGCCTCAGACAGAGCATATAAAGTACAGACAGTTTAGAGATTACTGATTAGAATGCAAATCCTTACACCTAACCTGCTGTTCAAGACCTGAAGTGGCTGATAATGTGAGTGGAAGGAGCACTGATCACAGTTTAAAGAGATGTGTATTGTCTCCAGACAGTACAGTAAGTGAGGTTTTGCAAACCCAGGCAAGTCACGGGGGTTACAGATAGTGCGACATGAACCCAAGATCCCTGTTGAGACCGTCCTCATGTGTGCAGAACTTGGCTATCAGTCTCTGTTCAGTGACTCTGCGCTGTCGTGTGTCGTGAAGGCCGCCTTGGAGAATGCTTACCCGAAGGTCAGAGGCTGAATGCCCGTGACCACTGAAGTGTTCGCCAACAGGAAGGGAACAGTCTTGCCTGGTGACTGTCAAGCGATGTTCATTCATCCATTGTCGTAGCGTCTGCATGGTCTCCCCAATGTACCATGCTTCGGGACATCCTTTCTTGCAAGCTCCTTCCACTCACATTATCAGCCACTTCAGGTCTTGAACAGCAGGTTAGGTGTAAGGATTTGCATTCTAATCAGTAATCTCTAAACTGTCTGTGCTTTATATGCTCTGTCTGAGGCCAGAACTCTCTATTCACCTGACTAAGGGGCTAATCCCGAAAGCTTGTAAATATATTATCAAATAAATAGGTTGGACTAAAACCTGGTGTTGTCAGACTTTTTACAGAGAAGAGAGAGACAGAGAGACAGACAGACAGAGAGAGAGCGAGAGAGAGGGTGTAATTGTGCGATCGAGAGCCTCATGTGGTGTAATAGGATATAGCCAATCAAAGTGACTTGCTTCTTTGTGTGCAAGTTTAATAAATTACTTACCTCCAGTTGAGATTTTATGATATTGCAATTCAAGTGTAGGGATTGGACAGAGATTTGAGCTCTGCCGTGTGGGAAAGATTGCATTACTTTACACCTGAAAAGTTGTAAGAACGTTTAACCATTTAAGCACACAGTAGATTTGATTTTGTATTTGTATTTGTGTTGGTTACAAAGGCAGAGCCATAGAAATAATTAATCATGTAAATTGCTGCACACTAGAATGCTTTCAGTATTTCTTAGAGCGGAGGAGGATGAGAGGTGACTTACTAGAAGTTTATAAGATGATGAGGGGGATAGATAGGGTGGACATTCAGAGACTATTTCCTCGGGTGGTTGTAACTGTTAGTAGGGGGCATAACTATAAGGTTCATGGTGGGAGATATAGGAGGGATGTCTGAGGTAGGTTCTTTAGAATCAGAGGACTGGAGGATAACGAACGTGGTACCGTTGTTTAAAAAGGGTAGGAGGGATAACAACCCTAGTAACTATAGGCTGGTGAGTTTGACGTCAGTGGTAGGCAAGTTGATGGAGAGGATTCTTAGGGATAGGACGTATGAGCACTTACAGCATTGCAATCTGATTAGGGATACACAGCATGGCTTTGTAAAGGGGAAGTCTTGCCTTACGAAACTGGTAGAATTTTTTGAGGAGGTGACAAAAACGGTCAATGAAGGACGAGCCGTTGATGTTGTCTTTATGGATTTCAGTAAGGCGTTTGACAAAGTCCCTCATGGTAGATTGGTTGAAAAGATTAAGGCTCATGGGATACAAGGTCAGGTATCTAGATGGGTTGAAAACTGGCTTGCTAAGAGAAGACAGTAGTAGTGGAAGGGTCCTTTTCTAGCTGGAGGTCTGTCACTAGTGGTGTGCTGCCGGGGTCAGAACTGGGACCTCTTCTCTTTGTAGTATATAGAAATGACTTGGAAGAGAGAGTAAGTGGTGTGATCAGCAAATTTGCAAATGTCACTAAGACGGCGAGATTGGCAGGCAGTGAAGAGCAGTGTCTGGCAATACAACAGGATATTGATAGGCTGGTATATTGGGCAGATACTTGGCAAATGGAGTTTAATCTGGATAAATGTGAGGTGATGCATTTTGGCCGGAATAACGTAGTGGGGAGTTATGTGATAAAGGGTAAATCTATAAAGAGTATAGAAACGCAGCAGGACCTGGGAGTGCAAGTGCACAAGTCTTTGAAGGTGGCAGTACAAGTGAGAAGGTTGTGAAGAAAGCTTATGGTATGTTACCCTTTATAGGAAGGGGTATAGAGTATAAGAGCTGGAGTCTAATGTTGCAGTTGTATAGAATGTTGGTTAGGCCGCATTTGGAGTACTGCGTCCAGTTCTGGTCGCCTTACTACCGGAAGGACGTGGAGACTCTGGAGAGAGTGCAGAGGAGGTTTACCAGGATGTTGCCTGGTATGGAAGGTCTGGGTTATGAGGAAAGATTGAGCAAATTGGGGCTGTTTTCCCTTGAAAGATGGCGACTGAGGGGGGATCTAATAGAGGTATATAAGATTATGAAGGGTATAGATAGAGTAAACAGTGGTAAGCTATTTCCTATGTTAGAAACGCACAGTACAAGGGGCCATGGGCTTAGGGTGAGGGGGCAGAGGTATAACACAGATATTAGAGGGAGGTTTTTCACACAGAGTGTAGTGGGGGTATGGAATGCTCTGCCGAGCAAGGTGGTGGAGGCAGGTACGCTGGAGTTGTTTAAGAGTTACTTAGACAGGCACATGAGTGGGTTGGAGATGGGAGGATATAGAAGATTGTTTTAAATAAGGTTCATTACTATTGGGACGACCCTGGTAAATTATAAGGATGTGGAATGATACTAATGTTTTTCTCTTTTAATTCACAGGTTTTAAGTCGGTCCGCCATGTTGTCCAACGAGGGGCATACACGCGATGGGTCGTACTAGGGCTGCTCTTGGATGTTTGAGAATAGCCTAGTACTTTATGTCGTTAGTGTGTGCTTCCAGATGCTGGGCAACACGACAGCTCAGTGACTATCACTGTTTGCTGTGCAGACACATAGATTTGGGCCAGTGTCTGTGGGAGTTTGCGCATTCTCCCTGTGCTTGTGTGGATTTTCTCTGGGTGTTCCGGTTTCCTCCTACACCCCAAAGATGTGCTATTAGGCTGACTGGAGGTAATAAATTGTCCCTTAATTAGTTTCCCTCAATGTGGAATGCCGTAAGCATAGATAAGGGTCATGGGTGGAGGGGGGACTGGTAATGTTAAAATGGCGGCATGGGCTCGTTGGGCTGAAGGGCCTGTTTCCCAGGCTGTTTTTGTTCTTTGTTTACTCAGAAAGTGGTTGGGGTGTGGAATGCACTGCCTGCTGTGATAGTGGAGTCAGGCAGTTTAGGAACTTTCAAGCGGTTATTGGATCGGCACATGGAGTGCATCAGAATGATAGGGAATGGCATAGTTGATCTTGGGTTCAGACAGAGCTAGGCACAATATTGTTGTACTTTTCTATGTTCTATCTGTGCTCCCAGTGACAAGATCCAGTTGTGAGCTCTTGTTTTTCTACTGTGCCAGAAGTGTAAGAATGTGCAAAGGTCTTAATTTAGTAGAGATAAAGGTGATAAAAATAAATCTTATTTTGGATTATCTGGATCAGGGTTTTGTTAAATTTGAAAACGTATTCTCAATAGAACTGACAGTGGAAAGAATTATTTCTTAGTGATTTAAAATGATGATGTGAACTTACTCCCCCAGCCCCTCCACTGAAATAAGCAGAGAATTAACCCATTCGGTCCCAGATTGGGTGGATCTTTGTGTTATCGTATTTTTAGGACATAAAGTCAAAAATCTAACAGAAAAGGGAGTTACAAAAGGTAGAATGGGAGTGAGTGTTTAAAATGTGTTACAAAAGCATACCCTGTTGTAATCTTAGTTTTTGTATTTCAGTGTGTTTGTGTGGTCTGGTTACTTGTCAAATGTAGGTGATTGTTGTTGCATTAGATTGAAAGCAGAAGTTGTTAAAGCCTGTTTGTTTTTGTGGAGTATTTATTATGGGCAATAAATGCAATACCTTACATTTTGGTTTAACTTCAAAGGGACTGAGAAAATGTTAAAACTGTTAAAGTATAAAGTTTGTATAAGATTTCTTGAAGTTACTTCTGTTTTTGAGTTTAATTACAGTTTGAAAGAAAGTATTAATCTATTTTAGAATGCATGTTGGAAGCTTCCATGTTTGTCTGTGTGTGTTTAATAAAGTGGTTGTGTGGATGTTCTTGTTGTTGTTAGCTTTAATGTTTTGATGGTCTTCCCCTAATTGTGATTTCCCAACAATGGATTTGATACAGAGTTTAAGTAAAAATTGGAAAGAAAATTGAAATTTAAGAAATGATTTAGACTTTGGAGGGAACCATGTGCTCTTTCCTTTGTCTTGAAGTAGAAATTATGCAAGAGTTAATTGAGAAGTTAAGAGAAGAGAATAAGTAATTTTGTGGAAAGGTAGAAAAGTCTGAACAAAAGAATGATTTTGTGATAATAATAATGAAATAATAATAAGAATAAAAGAATAATAAATATATTGTCTATGAGTAAGTTTAAAGTATATCAAGTCAGTGAAGTACAGTATTAAGGTCTGCAGAATATCACGATTTACGAATGTCTGACAATTTAGTATTATGTAACTGGTTAAAATTATATACTGCCATTGGACTTTCATTTGCCATCTATTGTTCAAGGTTTGCCTTGAACTGCAAAACTTAACTCAGTTTAAAAATAGAAACAAATTAAAAGGGTTTGGATATCTCGGTTATAATGTGTAAAGTGATGTGATACAACTGCTGCTTGATTTTTTAAATACAATATCGCACTGCCACATAGACCCAAGAATAAAATCAAAATCCTGAGTAACAACGCTGCTAAATGTTAGTGCTAGACATTTTGAATGCACTTCTTTGTAGGTATTTTGTGAAGTACTGTGGCATTTGCACATAAACAAATGATCAAATTAGATATAATAAGCTGTATGGCATGTGATTTTATTGGGAAAGCAATGTCTTTTGATAGGATTATATACAAGTAAATGGAAGTCCAGCTGCAGCCAAAAAAAAGCCAGTGCAAACTGTTATTTGATTCACACTAAGCTTTCTATGGAGGGGGGGAAATATGTAATTAAATGTAGAATGCACTAGCTAAAGCCACACAAACAAAGGGAACAATGTGGACAGAGCCCACTATACTAATGAGACTAAGAGCTACTACAAACTGGACAACCCCTTATGAAGTAATGACAGAACAGGTGATGCAATTACCAGAAAGCATCATGGGACCGGTGGGACCGGTGTAGGAGGTATGTTTTGGAACTAAGTACCCAAATCAAAGGGATGCACAAATTGGATAAAACATTACCCTGCGTTCGCCCCAAATCGAATGGCCTCTGAGGAGGACACTGGGTTGCAGGGATGTAAAATAGACAGTATTACGGTTGATAAGGGGGATGTGCTGGATATTCTTGAGGGGTTGAAAATAGATAAGTCCCCTGGTCCGGATGGGATCTACCCTAGGATTCTCTGGGAGGCTAGAGAGGTGATTGCAGAGCCTCTGGCTCTGATCTTCAGGTCGTCATTGGTCTCTGGTGTAGTCCCGGAGGATTGGAGGATAGCGAATGTTGTCCCATTGTTTAAGAAGGGGAACAGAGACTTTGCCGGGAATTATAGACCGGTGAGTCTTACTTCTGTTGTGGGCAAGGTTTTAGAAAAAATTATTAGGGATAGGATTTATAGTTATTTGGAGTGTAATGAATTGATTAGAAATAGTCAGCATGGTTTTGTAGCGGGTAGGTTGTGCCTTACTAACCTTATTGAGTTTTTTGATAAGGTGACCAAAGAGGTGGATGGGGGCAAGGCAGTTGATGTGGTATATATGGATTTTAGTAAGGCGTTCGATAAGGTTCACCATGGTAGGCTTCTGCAGAAAATGCAGATGTATGGGATTGTGGGTAATCTAGGAAATTGGATCAGAAATTGACTATCAGATAGGAGACAGAGGGTGGTGGTTGATGGTAAATATTCATCATGGAGTTCGGTTACGAGTGGTGTGCCTCAGGGATCTGTTTTGGGGCCACTGCTGTTTGTAATCTTTATTAATGATCTGGATGAGGGTATAGTTGGGTGGATTAGTAAATTTGCTGATGACACCAAAGTAGGAGGTGTGGTAGATTGTGAGGAAGGGTGTCATAGTCTGCAGGGAGACTTAGAAGGTTGCAGAGCTGGGCCGAGAGGTGGCGGATGGAATTTAATGCGGAGAAGTGTGAGGTAATTCACTTCGGTAGGAGCAACAGATGTGTCGAGTGTAGGGCTAACGGGAGGACTTTGAATAGTGTGGATGAACAGAGGGGTATGTGTACATAGATCCCTGAAAGTTGGGAATCAAGTAGATAAGGTTGTTAAGAAGGCATACGGTGTCTTGGCGTTTATTGGTAGGGGGATTGAATTTAAGAGTCGCAGTGTCATGTTGCAACTGTACACTACTCTGGTACGGCCGCACTTGGAATACTATGTGCAGTTCTGGTCCCCACATTACAGGAAGGATGTGGAGGCTTTGGAGAGGATGCAGAGGAGGTTTACTAGGATGTTGCCTGGTATGGTGGGGAGGTCCTATGAGGAGAGACTGAGGGATTTGGGGTTGTTTTCGTTGGAAAGAAGACGGCTAAGAGGGGATCTTATTGAAACATATAAGATGATTAGAGGTTTAGATAGGGTGGACAGTGATAGCCTTTCTCCTCGGATGGAGAAAGCTAGCACGAGGGGGCATGGCTTTAAATTAAGGGGGGGTAGCTACAAGACGGATGTCAGGGGTAGGTTCTTTACCCAGCAGGTGGTGAAGGATTGGAATGCCCTGCCTGCTGCAGTTGTAAATGCTTCTAGTTTGGGGGCGTTTAAGAGATCTGTAGATAGGTTTATGGATGAAAAGGGATTGGTACAGGCTAGTGGGTCATTGTTTTTGTAACTGGTCGGCGCAACATCGTGGGCCGAAGGGCCTGTTCTGCGCTGTAACGTTCTATGTTCTATGTGAGGTCATAGTCAGTGGTGACGCTTGTACTGGCAACAATTACATAATATGCTCAACTCACAGTTACGTGAGACGGCTGAACTCCAAGCAAGCTGATCAGATTCGCAGAAAGATGCGTGCGGGCGATATAAGCCTTTGAACCATTGTCTAACAGTTGTGCAGTTATTAATTAAGTAATTACATGATTCTCCTGCTGTTTCTCACAACCTTGGTCCTGTCAGCCACAGAGGGAAAGTATAAGGTGGAATCAACAATCCTCTGAAATTGGACCCCTTCATTTATCCTACTTATATGCAGTACAGTTGAATTTGAGGAAGCGTTGGGTCTGTTCACACACTCCCACGCACGGAGGCAAGGGGGGAAGTCCTTTGTTCCTGATCCCTTTGTCGACCCTGGAAATGATAGAATGGATTTTAAATCAGAATGGAACCCAGGACGGGACAAATAAAGTGACAGTTAAATCCCTATCAGGAACCACTATGCAAAGTTCTTTCAATGTCAGCAACAGCAAAGCTGTTTTGGGGTTGGGAGGTGGAGGGTGCACTCTATCAGCCTTTAAGAACCATTGCCAGCTTAGCTATAATAAATCAGACTCTCCTCCCCACTGTGTTGTGAAAAATCAACAGGAAGGTTCTTTCTGCCTGGTAATCATACCTGTTGGCCGCAGCTACTGTATTCAGTGGATTAATGTTACCAGTAGCACTGGACTCTGGTACAACAGGTCACAATCCACTGCCCTGCAGCTAACGTCTCGGTTAGCCTCTCCTCTGCTTATGTGAGCAGCATGACTGCCTATAATGGCACCTATTTTGTCTGCGGAAACAATACCTATCCTTGGCTTCCATGGGACTGGTTGGGGTCATGTTATCTAGCATATGTGGTACCCTATATTCACCGTTACACCGAATTATGGAACCACCCCGAGATACACCTGCTCAAGACCAAGCGAGCCATTAGTGGAACAGAGCATTTCTTCATGCCAGCATACCCATTCTACTGGGCAGCAAAGGCAGCACAAGAACTTATACGTATGGCCTCAACCCTTGAGAGAATTGCAAACGAGACTAGAAATGGATTTGAAGAGGTAAGCACAGCCATCTCTGAGAAATCAGCAGAGGTTGTAGCTCTCCGGACCATTGCATTACAGAACTGATCGGCTCTTGATTATGTGCTAACCTCCCAAGGAGGAACACGCATTATAGTTGGCTCCGAATGTTGTATGTATATTCCAGATGCTTCGGAGAATATAACTTGCTTGGCAGATCATATCAAACAAGTAGCAAAGACAATATAAGATGAAGGGAACCAATATCATGATTATAACCCTCCAGGCTGGCTGGGGCAATGGTTTGGGTCGTGGGGGGTCATACATGATGCATGGATTGAATGTATTAATTGTAATTGCTAATACGTGTTGTATTTGTATGACATAATTGACCACCTGTTATAAACAGTAATCGCCTGAGTCGTACCAGGCGCAAGTGTACAGGCAGAGGGGGCAGACCTCCTGACAAAGGAGCTATAGGCTCATATGCCAATAACTGGTTCTAAATTGGTCATTGGGCCATGTCTGGGCCAGCCTCCAACCAAAAAGGGGGAGTGAAGAAGGGAATGGGTTAATGAACTTTGTAATACTTAGAGATTTGTAAAAAAGTATTGTAAGACTTGTTTTTGTGTATCCTAGACAGATAAGAAAGCAGCTATCTCTGCTGTTTTGCACAAGTTTATGATAATCCCAACTAATTGTCTTCAGGAATGTGGCTGGATTTATTTTTGTGTCTTTAATATTATGGACTTCTGTCTAACCTAGTGGAGTTTACATACATGCCTTCATATATATTTGTTATGTACTGTTTATGTATTATGTACTGATATATGCTATAGATACCTATGAACTGGCCCCATTATCTCATATACAGTTAACTTGTTTGTGTCGGCCTGTATGTTAGCTAATGGCTAATCACACCACAGGTGTTGAGATGTGGGACAACTGTGACATTGAGGTAACCATGAAGAAACCACCGAGGCAGCTATGTTCACAAGATGGAGGACAAGCCACAGCCACCGAGCATGGGAAAATGCGTACGTGCTTGGGGGATATAAATATGTGCTCTTAATTTGTGTTTGGAGAGAAGCCTGGTGAAACCGCTGTTAGGAACCAGGTGGATCTCCCAAAAGCTTTTGAATAAACCTGCTACACATTGACTCACAACTGGTCTCAGAGGTATTATTTTACCTAAAACAGGGCTGAGAGAGGAGTGACAGTGGGGTGTCACTCGGGGGGGGGGGGGGAGCGGGTCTCTCTGAAGAGGGGTTGTGAGGCGTCACTCGGGGGGGCGAGGGGATCCCTGTGAAGAGGGGTTGTGAGGCGTCACTCGGGTGGGGGGGGCGAGGGGGTGTCAGTGGGGGGGGCGAGGGGTGTCAGTGGGGGGGGCGAGGGGTGTCAGTGGGGGGGGCGAGGGGTGTCAGTGGGGGGGGCGAGGGGTGTCAGTGGGGGGGGCGAGGGGTGTCAGTGGGGGGGGCGAGGGGTGTCAGTGGGGGGGCGAGGGGTGTCAGTGGGGGGGGCGAGGGGGTGTCAAATCAGTGATCGGGGGGCGGCACTCGGCGGGCAAGGGGGCGGCACTCGGCGGGCAAGGGGGCGGCACTCGGCGGGCAAGGGGGCGGCACTCGGCGGGCAAGGGGGCGGCACTCGGCGGGCAAGGGGGCGGCACTCGGCGGGCAAGGGGGCGGCACTCGGCGGGCAAGGGGGCGGCACTCGGCGGGCAAGGGGGCGGCACTCGGCGGGCAAGGGGGCGGCACTCGGCGGGCAAGGGGGCGGCACTCGGCGGGCAAGGGGGCGGCACTCGGCGGGCAAGGGGGCGGCACTCGGCGGGCAAGGGGGCGGCACTCGGCGGGCAAGGGGGCGGCACTCGGCGGGCAAGGGGGCGGCACTCGGCGGGCAAGGGGGCGGCACTCGGCGGGCAAGGGGGCGGCACTCGGCGGGCAAGGGGGCGGCACTCGGCGGGCAAGGGGGCGGCACTCGGCGGGCAAGGGGGCGGCACTCGGCGGGCAAGGGGGCGGCACTCGGCGGGCAAAGGGGAGCGTCACTCGGCGGGCGAGGGTGGGTGTCACCTGGGGGTTCATAGTTATAGATAGTCATAGAGTTTTACTCTATGGAAACAGGCTCTTCAGCCCACTTTGTCCATGCCATTCTTATTTTTTTGAAACTCCCAAGCTAATCCCAATTGCCCACATTTGGCCCATATTCCTCTATACCCATTGTACCCATGTAACTATCTAAATGCTTTTTAAAAGAAAGAATTGTACCCACCTTCACTACTACCTCTGGCAGCTTGTTCCAGACATTCACCACCCTGTGTGTGAAAAAAATTGCCCCTCTGGACACTTTTGTATTTCTCCTCTCTCATCTTAAACCTGTGCCCTCTAGTTTTAGACTCCCCTACCTTTGGGAAAAGATATTGACTATCTACTTTGTCTATGCTCTCATTATTTTATAGACCTCTAGAAGGTCACCCCTCAGCCTCTTATGCTCCAGAGAAAAAAGTCCTAGTCTATTCAGCCTCTCCTTTTAACTCAATCTATCACGGCCTGGTAGCATCCTAGTAAATCTTTTATGCACTCTTTCTAGTTTTTGCACACAGTATTCCAAGTGTGGCCTTACCAAAGTCTCGTCTTCAACAAGATGCCCCAATTCCTGTATTCAATGTTCTGATCAATGAAACCAAGCATGCCAAATGCCTTCTTCACTGCTCTGTCCACTTGTGACTCCACTTTCAAGGAGCTATAAACATGTACCCCTAGATCTCTTTGTTCTGTAACTCTCCCAATGCCCTACCATTAACTGAGTAAGTCTTGCTCTGGTTCAATCTACCAAAATGCATCATCTCGCATTTGTCTAAACTCCATCTGCCATTCATCAGCCCTCTGCCCTCATCAAGATCCCACTGCAGTTGGAAATAACCTTCCTCACTGTCCACCACAATCTTGGTGTCATCTGCAAACTTGTTAACCATGCCCCCAATATTCTCATCCAAATCATTAATATAAATGACAATTAACAGTCGGCCCAGCACTGATCCGCAGCGGGTAACAGGCCTCCAGTTTGAGAAAACAGCTTTCTACAACTACCTTTCTGTCAAGAAGCCAATTTTGTATCCATTTAGATACCTCACCCTGGATGCCGTGAGATTCAATTTTGTGCAACAACCTACCATGCAGTACCTTGTCAAAGGCCCCGCTAAAGTCCATGTCACTTGGGGGAAAATGGGGTGTGGCGAGGGGCTCTCACTCGGGGGTGCGGTGAGGGGATCTTGCTTGGTTGGTCACTCGGGGTGAGGAGGTAAGAGGGTCTCACTCATGGGAGGGTGAGGGGGCCTCACTTGGGAGGGATGAGGGGGTTTCACTCAGGGGGGGGTTGAGGGTTGTCACTCAGGGGTGTGGGCGTAGGTGAGGGTCTCACAGTTCTCCGCTGCTCTATAATCCTGTATCAGAAATCCCCTGTTGATACGAGGTTTTGCAAAGTGGGCAATTGTTTGTGCCATTCAAATCATTTCAAAACCTTCTTTATTCATTGAGTCCCTTTTCATCATCTCCTTTTCTATTCTTGAACACTATGCCCCCAGCTCAGCCCAATTCCCCTACCCCTTCCGAATGCTCATGCCCTCCTTGCCTGTGCTCTGTTTTCTGATGATTAGCCCTGCTGCTTCACAGCATTAGGGACCCAGCTTGGGTCACTGCCTGTGTGGAGTCTGCATATTCTCCCTGTGTCTGTGTGGGTTCCTCTGGGTGCTCTGGTTTCCTCCCACAGTCCAAAGACATGCTGATTAGGTGCACTGGCCATGCTAAATTCTCCCTCAGTGTACCTGAGCAGGCACTGGCATGAGGCAATTAGGGGATTTTCACAATAACTTCATTGCAGTGTTAATATAAGCCAACTTGTGACATTAACAAATCAACTTTAAACTCATGCATTTCCCTCCAAACTCACCTGGATCCACGCTCACTCCTTTCATGACACCAAGCAATACCCACCTGGTGAATTGTCGATGCTCGGAATGGCAGAGACACCATATAAAATCTCGGAATGACAACATTAAAGCTGTTCTTCTGCCCAGAAAGATGGTGGAAGGTATAATAACCTTCCATGCATCCTGAGGGGGTTGTAAAGGTGGTGCAGCTGGTGTATTCGTGCAGAGAACCAGGGTGCAGAATTGGGAACTCACCTACAGCATAGAGCATAGAACATAGAATATTACAGGCTCTTCGATCCTCAATGTCGCGCCAACTTGTGAAACGAATCTAAAGCCCACCTAACCCACACTATTTCAATATCATCCATATGCTTATCCAATGACCCTTTAAATGCCCTTAATGTGACGAGTTCACTACTACTGCAGGAAGGGCATTCCACGCCCTTACGACTCTCTGAGTAAAGAACCTACCTCTGACATCTGTCCTATATCTATCACCCCTCAATTTAAAGCTATGCCCCCTTGTACTAGCCATCACCATCCGAGGAAAAAGGTTCACACTGTCCATCCTATCTAATCCTCTGATCATCTTGTATGTCTCTATTAAGTCACCTCTTAACCTTCTTGCGAACGAAAACAGCCTCAAATCACTCATCCTTTCCTCAGAAGATCTTCCCACTATACCAGGCAACATCCTGGTAAACCTCCTCTGCACCCTTTCCAATACTTTCACATCTTTCCTATAATGTAGCGACCAGAACTGTACGCAATACTCCAAGTGCAGCTGCACCAGAGTTTTATACAGCTGCAACATGACATAGAACATAGAACATTACAGCGCAGAACAGGCCCTTCGGCCCACGATGTTGCGCCGACCAGTTACAAAACAATGACCCACTAGCCTAAACCAATCCCTTTTCATCCATCATGGCTCCGAAACTCAATCCCTCTATCAATAAAAGCTAACACTCTGTATGCCTTCTTAACAAGTCTATCAACCTGGGTGCCAACTTTCAGAGATCAATGCATATGGACATCAAGATGTCTCTGTTCATCTACACTATCAATTATCTTACCATTAGCACAGTGCTGTGTATTCCTGTTACTCCTTCCAAAGTGAATCACTTCACAGTTTTCTACATTAAACTCCATTTGCCACCTCCTCTCAGCCCAGCTCTGCAGCTTATCTCTGTAACCTGCAACATCCTTCCATACTGTCCACAACTCCACCAACTTTAGTGTCATCCGCAAATTTACTAACCCATCCTTCTATGCCCTCATCCAGGTCATCCAGGTGAGTATTGAATTTGCGAGTTAATTTTTTTTTCTCTATTGCTGGTTCGCAGGGTTTTTGTTTGTTTTTGCTTTCCATAGTGGGAGCTAGGTGTGGGGGCAGTCGGGAGGGGAGTGCGGGAGTATAAAAAGGCCGCAGTAGATAGCGGGCAGCGTCGGGAGCAGGCAGCGGAGTGAGGTAGGTGCAGAGTAAGTACTGTAAGGGCTTTGGCTCACAGGGCTTAGGCACGGTGAATTACTGGTCCATTTTTTCCTGTTTTCTATTTCTGTGTCCATAACTCTAAGGGTGGTGGTCAGGTAAATGGCAGGGTCCTTGGGGAGAAGCGTCAGCTGCATTAGGTGCAATATGTGGGAGTTCCTGTAAACAACGTGTCTCTTGAAAGTCCACACCTGCACCAAACGTCTGGAGTTGCAGCGTTTGAGGGCCCGGGTTAGGCAATTAGAGCTGCGTCTGGAAGATTTATTTTTAGTCAGGAAGAACGAGGCAATAATGAATAGGAACCACGGTCACGTGGAGATCCCAGAGCCTGGGGGAGTTACTGTTAGGAAGGAGAAAAAGAAGAGGAATCATGGTACTAAGGCCGCCCCAGAGGTAGTCTCCCAAAATATCAGGGGTAAGGCGACAACTAGGG
Source organism: Prionace glauca (assembly GCA_037974335.1). Taxonomy (NCBI): domain Eukaryota; kingdom Metazoa; phylum Chordata; class Chondrichthyes; order Carcharhiniformes; family Carcharhinidae; genus Prionace; species Prionace glauca. The sequence goes on from CM075728.1 coordinate 69,233,253, forward strand.
TAGAAAGGGCAAGAGAGGAAGACCAGAATGCCTCAGAGTGAAGGGAGGGGGCTGGATGTGAGATAGTGGTGGGGGATGGGAGGGTTAAAGGAATTGATAGGCGGTTCTGTGGGCAAAAGCGGGACTCCAGGATGGTAGTCTGCCTCCATGGAGCAGGGGTACAGGATATTTTGGAGAGGGTAGAGGGAATTTTGAAGGGCGAAGGGACCCAGGCTGATGTAATTGTACACATAGGAGAGAAGGACGTAGGAAGGAAGAGTGGGGGGATATACATAGGCAGTTCAGGGAGTTGGGGGCTAGGCTGAAGTGCAGGGCCTCCAGAGTGGCATTCTCTGGGCTGCTGCCAGTGCCCTGAGGCCAGGGGCTAAGAATAATGAGATCCTACAGCTGAATGCGCGGCTGAAGGATTGGTGCAGGACAGAGGATTTTACCTTTGTAGACCATTGGGAAGTCTTTGTGAGGAAAGGACACCTGTACAAGTGGGATGGGGAACATTTAAATGGGAAGGGCACAAATATTTTAGCTGGGAGGTTAGCTGGAGTGTTTCAGCAGGGTTTAAACTAATATGGAGGGGGGGTGGGGAGGAGACAGAGAGCTCAGTAGGCACTGGGACTGGGAGTGAGTTGGATGACAGGGTAAGTCTAGATGAGAGGAAAATCTCCCAGGAGAAGGAGGATCCAAGTGAGCCTGTAGGTCTTCAGTGCATCTGTTTTAATGCAAGGAGTGTGGTGGGTAAAACGGATGAACTTAAGGCCTTAATGTTCGCGAGGAATTTAGATGTGGTGGCAGTGACGGAGATGTGGTTAAAGGAAGGGCAGGACTGGCAGCTAAATATTCCTGGGTATAAGTGTTTTAGGCACGACAGGGGAGGATCGAAAAGAAGGTGGGGAGTGGCGCTATTAGGGAGCACATCACAGTGGTGCAGAGGGAGGTTAATACAGAGGAGTTAGGAATTGAGTTCCTGTGGGTGGAATTGAGGAATAGGAAGGGAGCAATTACTACGCTAGGGGTGTACTATGGACCACCCGACAGCCCGTGGGCAGTGGAAGAGGGTATATGTAGAGACATTTTAGTTAAGTGTAGGAAGAATAGGGTTGTTGTAGTGGGAGATTTTAATCTCCCTGGGGTGGATTGGAAGGTGCCTAGAGCTGGGGATTCGGACGGGGAGGAATTCATAAGATGTGTATTGGAAGGGTCCTTGGAGCAGTATGTAGATAGCCCTACTAGAGAGGGGGCTATACTGGATTTAGTTCTGGGTAATGAGCCGGGTCAGGTGGTTGAGGTTGCAGTAGGTGAACATGTGGGTAACAGTGACCACAACTCGGTCTACTTTAGGATACTAATGGAAAAAGATGAAGAGCTGCCCTAAAGGGAGGGTGGCAGGAGCTTAGGGATACAGACTGGGATAGGCTGTTGAAGGGCAAGTCCACGTTAGGCATGTGGGAGTCTTTCAAGGGAAAACTGAAATGGTTGCAGGAAAGGCATGTGCTGGTTAGGAGGAAGGATGGGAAAGGTAGGATTAGAGAGCCGTGGATTACTAGAGATATTGAGGGTAGTGGGGGCATGGAATGCTCTGCCAAGCAAGGTGGTGGAGGCAGGTACGCTGGAGTTGTTTTAAGAGTTACTTAGACAGGCACATGAGTGGGTTGGAGATGGAAGGATATAGGAGATTGTTTTAAATAAGGTTCATTAGCATTGGGACATCCCTGGTAATGTATAAGGATGTGGAATGATACTAATGTTTTTCTCTGTTAATTCACAGGTTTTAAGTCGGTCCGCCTTGTTGTCCAACGAGGGGCATACACGCGATGGGTCGTACAAGGGCTGCTCTTGGATGTTTGAGAATAGCCTAGTACTTCATGTCATTAGTGTACGCTTAAACTGGACCAGATGCTGGGCAACACGACAGCTCAGTGACTATCACTGTTTGCTGTGCAGACACATGGATTTGGGCCAGTGTCTGTGGGAGTTTGCGCATTCTCCCTGTGCTTGCGTGGGTTTTCTCCAGGTGCTCCCGTTTCCTCCCACATCCTAAAGATGTGCTATTAGGCTGATTGGAGGTAATAAATTGTCCCTAAATTAGTTTTCCCTCAATGTGGAATGCCATAATCATAGATAAGGGTCATGGGTGGAGGGGGAACCGGTAATGTTAAAATGGCGACGTGGGCTCATTGGGCCAAAGGGCCTGTTTCCTGGGCTGTTTTTGTTCTTTATTTATAAAAATGACAAACAGCAGTGGCCCCAAAACAGATCCTTGAGGTACACCCTAGTAACTGAACTCCAGGATGAACATTTCCCATCAACCTTCCCATCAGAAGCCTTCTGTCTTCTTTCAGCTAACCAATTTCTGATCCAAACTGCAAAATCACCCTCAATCCCATGCCTCTGTATTTTCTGCCATAGCCTACCATGGGGAACCTTATCAAGCGTTTTACTGAAATTCATATACACTACATCAATTGCTTTACCCTCATCCACCTTTTTGGTCACCTTCTCAATAAGGTTTGTGAGGCACAACCTACCCTTCACAAAACTGTATTGACTATCCCTAATCAAATTATTCCTTTCTAGATGATTATAAATCCCATCTCCTATAATTCTTTCCAAAACTTTGCTCACAACAAAGTAAGACTCACTGGTCTATAATTACCAGAGTTGTCTCTACTCCTCTTCTTGAACAAGGGGACAACATTTGCTATCCTCCAGTCTTCTGGCACTATTCCTGTAGACAATGACGACATAAAGATCAAAGCCAAAGGTTCTGCAGTCTCCTCCCGAGCTTCCCAGAGAATCCTAGGATAAATCCCATTTGGCCCAGGGGACTAATCTATTTTGACACTTTCCAGAATTGCTAACACCTCCTCCTTACAAACCTCACTTGTGTCTAGTCTAATAGCCTGTATCTCAGTAGTTTCGACAACACTGCCTTTTTCCTGTGTGCATACTGATGAAAAATATTCATTCAGCGTGGTGACTAGTGGAGTGCCCCAGGGGTCAGTGCTGGGGCCTCAGCTATTTACCATTTATATAGATGATCTGGAGGATGGAACCGAGTGTATGGTGTCGAAATTTGCTGATGACACCAAGATTAGTGGAAAGGCAAATTGCGCGGAGGGTGTGGAGAGTCTGCAGAAGGATCTAGATAGGCTGGGCGAATGGGCCAGAAAATGGCAAATGGAATTTAATGTTGGCAAGTGCGAGGTGGTCCACTTTGGTAGGAATAATGATAGGAAGGTCTATTACTTACGTGGTGAAAAACTGTAGCAGGCGACGGTGCAGAGTGACCTTGGGGTCCTTGTGCATGAGTCGCAAAAACCCAGCTTGCAGGTGCAGCAAGTGGTCAGGAAGGCTAATGGGATGTTGGCCTTCATAGCGAGGGGGATTGAATATAAAAAAGTAGGGAGGTCTTGCTGCGGCTGTATAGGGCATTGGTGAGGCCGCAGCTGGAGTACTGTGTGCAGTTTTGGTCGCCGTACTTACACAAGGATATTTTGGCCTTGGAGGGAGTGCAGAGGAGGTTTACTAGGCTGATACCGGAGTTGAGGGGGTTGAGCTATGAGGAGAGGCTGAATAAACTAGGCTTGTACTCGTTAGAGTTTAGAAGAATGAGGGGAGATCTCATTGAGACATATAAGATGATGAATGGGATGGATAGGATAGAGGTGGAGAGACTTTTCCCACTCAGAAAGGACAGTAGGACTAGGGGGCACAGCCTCAAGATAAAGGGGGGCGGTTTAGAACGGAGTTGAGGAGGAACTTCTTCACTCAAAGGGTGGTGAATCTCTGGAATTCTTTGCCCATTGAGGTGGTGGAGGCTGCCTCGCTAAATATTTTTAAGACGCGGGTTGATGGGTTTTGATAAGCGAGGGGATTAAGGGTTATGGGGAGAGGGCAGGAATGTGGAACTGAGCCACGACAGATCAGCATGATCTTATTGAATGGCGGGGCAGGCTCGAAGGGCTAGATGGCCTACTCCTGCTCTTATTTCTTATGTTCTTATGTTCTTATGTTCGGACTCCACGCACAACTTCCCACTACTGTCCTTGACTGGCTCTAATCTTACCCTAGTCATTCTTTTGTTCCTGACATACCTATAGAAAGCTTTAGGGTTTTCCTTAATCCCACCTGCCAAAGACTTCTCATGTCTCCTCCTGGCTCTTCTTAGCTCTCTCTTTAGGTCCTACCTGGTTAACTTGTAACTCTAAAGCGCCCTGACTCTTCATGTCTCATCTGTACATAAGTCTCCTTCTTCCTCTTCACAAGAGTTTCAATTTCTTTAGTAAGCCACAGTTCTCTTGCTTGACCACTTCCTCCCTGTCTGACAGGTACATATTTCTCAAGGATGTGCAGTAGCTGTTCCTTGAACAAGTTCTACATTTCAATTATGTCTATCCCCTGCAGATTTCTTCCCTATCCTATGCATTCTAAATCCTCCTTAATGCATCATAATTTCCTTTTCCCCCAACTATAACTCTTGCCCTGCAGTATATACATATCCCTTTCCATCACTAAAGTAAACGCAATCGAATTGTGGTCACTATCACCAAAGTGCTCACCCACTTCCAAATCTGGTTCATTACCCAGTATCAAATACAATGTGGCCGTGCTCTTGTTGGTCTATCTACTGTGTCACTGTATACACTGGACAAAAACTCAAACTATAGCTTTTCTAGTCAATATTTGTAAAGTTAAAATCCCCCATAACAACTACCCTGTTACTTTCGCTCCTATCCAGAATCATCTTTTGCAATCCTTTCCTCTACATCTCTGGAACTTTTCGGAGGCTGATAGAAAACTCGCAATAGGTGACCTCTCCTTTCCTGTTTCTAACCTCAGCCCATAATATCTCAGTAGACAAGTCCTCATCAAATGTCCTTTCCGCTACCGTAATACTGTTCTTGACTAACAACGCCACACCTCCTCCTCTTTTACCACCTTCCCTGATCTTACTGAAACATCTAAACCCTGGAACCTGCAACAACCATTCCTGTCCCTGCTCAATCCATGTCTCCGAAATGGCCATAACATCAAAGTCCCAGGTAGCAACCCATGCTGCCAGTTCATCCACCTTGTTCAGGATGCTCCTAGTGTTGAAGTAGACACACTTCAAATCACCTTCCTGCCTACCAGTACACTCCTGCAACCTTGAAACCTTATTCATGACCTCACTACTCACATCATCCTGTACACTAAAGCAACAACCCAGGTTCCCATCCCCTTGGTGAATTAGTTTAAACCCTCCCTAGGAGCATTAGCAAATTTATCCCTCAGGATATTTGTACCCCTCTGGTTCAGGTGTAGACCATCCCACTTGTAGAAGTCCCACCTACCCCAGAATGAGCCCCAATTATCCAGGTGTCTGAATACTTCCCTTCTACACCATTTCTGCAGCCATGTGTTCAACTGCTCTCTCTCTCTATTCCTCTCCTCGCTAGCACATGGCATGGGCAACAAACCAGAGGTAACAACTCGGTTTGTTCTAGCTCTAAGCTTCCGCCCTAACTTCCTGATTTTCTGCCTTATATCCCGATCCCTTTTCCTACCTATGTCATTGGTGCCTATGTGGACCACAACTTGGGGCTGGTCCCCTTCTCCCTTAAGGATCTTGAAAACAGAATCCGAAACATCATGGACCCTTGCATCTGGCAGACAACACACCAACCAAGACACACACCAAGCTGAGAGTGCAAAAGTGAGATCCTAAAATGAGGGGGGAAGGAGAGAGACGAGGATGGAGAGGTGAGGGGGGGGGGGGGGGGGGGGGAGAGAGAGGCGGGGGGGAGAAGAGAGAGGTGGTGGGGGAAAGAGAGAGGCGGGGGGGGGAGAAGAGGCGGGAGAGAGGGGCGGGGAAAGTGTGGGGGGGAGCGCGGGGGAGGGGGGAGACAGCGGCAGTGGGGGTGAGGGGGGTGGAGAGAGGCAGCGGGGGGGGGGGGGGGGATTCGGGCGGACAGAGGGCCGGTGAGGGGAGCGGGTGGGTGGGAAAGAGGGGCAGGAGAGGGTGGGGGTAGCTGAGGGGAGTGGGAGAGGTGGGGGCATGGTGGGGATGGGTGTGTGTGGGATGCCCGTGGGGGGTGGGAAGGGGAAGCGGTGAGGGTGGGATAGGGCTTTTGATGGGGGTGAGAGGGTTGTGAAGGAATGGACCAAGTGGGGTGAAGGGATGGGTCAAGCGGGCTGGAGGGGGAGAAGCGGGCTGGAGGGGAAAGTGGAGAGAGGGGAGGGGAAAATGGAGAGAGACAGGGGGAGGGAGGAAGAGAGAGGGAGCGGGAGAGACAGTCCACACTCCCCTTCAACTGTCCCCCCCGTTGTACCCCATCCTCACAACCAGCACTAGCCAACATCCCAAGCACTGGATTCAAGCCTTTCTTACCCACTACTCCAGCACCCTGGACCACCTCCACATCTCCATTCTCATTTATTATCTTCCAGTAACGACTGTCCAGCTGACAAGCATTGTCCGGTGATGCATCCTTCACCATCTCTATCCTGCACATATAGAGAAAGAGAGAGAGAGCGTGAATGTGTAGGCGCAAGGAGGCAGAGAGGGGGAGGGGGCGCGAGGAGAGGGGAACGGTGGGAGGAGAGCAGAGGCGAGAGGAAGGGAAGGAGTGAGAGGGAGGGAAGGGATGAGAGGGGGCGGCGAGGGCGAGGGGGCGGCGAGGGCGAGGGGGCGGCGAGGGCGAGGTCTGTGGAGGATCATGTCAAAGTTCGGCTGACCCCCCAGATTCATTCATATGGTACGCCAGTTCCATGATGACCAGATTACTGGATGGCGGAGAATCCTCAGAGACATTCCCAGTCACCAATGGCGTCAAACAGGGCTATGTGCTTGCACCCACGCTGTTCAGCATGATGTTTACTGCTATGCCGAATGATGCCTTCCAGAACAGTGTTGTTGGAATCAGCCTCAAGTACAAAGTGGATGGGAAGCTCTTCAATCTGAGGAGACTTCAAGCCATTACAAAAGTGAAAGAGACTGTTCTGAGAGATTTCCTCTTTCCGGATGACTGCGCCCTGTATACTGGCTCAGACCCAGAGATGCATGTCAGTATGGACAAATTTTCCACAGCTTGTGACAACTTTGGACTCACCATCAACATTAAAAAGACTGAAGTCATGCACCAGCCAGCTCCTCATGCATCGTACACAGAACCCATAATCACAAAGGGCAGAAACTACAGACAGTGGACCAGTTTACTTATCTTGGCAGCACCCTCTCCCAAGCAGTGACTATTGATACAGAAGTTAACTGCAGAATAGCAAAGGCAAGTTCTGCTTTAGGTAGACTGCGCTCCCCTGTATGGGAACGTCGAAGAATCAGTCTGGCAACAAAACTGAAGGTCTATAGCGCTGCAGTACTCACTACCCTCCTGTATGCCTGTGAAACTTGGACTGCGTATCGAAGGCATGCAAGACAACTCAACCATTTCCACATGACTTGTCTTCGCAGAATATTACGCATCCATTGGCAAGACAAAGTACTAGACACTGAAGTTCTCTCTAGAGCAAGTCCACCATCAGTCCACACACTGCTGATGAGAGCGCAGACCTGGTGGGCAGGTCAAGGTCATGTCATCCATATGTCAGATGAGCGCATACCCAAGCTGCTACTTTTTGGGGAACTCTCTGCTGGAAGACGCTCGCATGGAGGGCAGAAGAAACGTTTCAGAGGCACACTCAAGGCCTCCCTGAAGTCATTTGACATAGACATGACCACCTGGGAATTGCTGGCACAAAACCGCCCTACCTGGTGCTGCCTCATCCACAAAGACTGTCAAGCTCACAAAGCAAGGTATATTGCTGAAGCACAACTAAAGCGTGAGCTGCACAAGTCCAGAGCCACCATTGCAACAACTACAGTGTCTACACAAGTCTGTCCAATATGTGCCTGAATAAGCCTGATCAGTCATCTTCGGACATACTGCAACCAGCCTCAAAATGGTATTGAGGTCCTCATCGATGACGATGGACGAGCAACGTTTGATTGAATGTTTTGAGGAGGTGACAAGGTGTATAGACAACCGCAGTGCATTCGATGTAGTTTACATGAATTTCAGCAAAGCCTTTGACAAGGTCCCACATGGGAGACTTGTAAAGAAGATAAATTCACATGGGATACAAGGTAATTTGATAAAGTGGATTCAAAATTAGCTCAGTTGTGAGACAGTAGGGGGGTTTAAAAAAGGCTGCTTTCATGACTGGAAGCAGTGTCCAGTGGCGTACCACAAGGAGCTGTGTTGGGCCCCCCTTCTATTCATCATTTATACAAATGACATTGATGACTATGTGGCGGGTAGGATTAGCAAGTTTGTGGATGACACAAAGATTGGACAGCTAATTAACAGTGTGGTGAGTGTCTTGGGCCAAAAGATGATATAGACGGAATGTTCGAATGGTCAAATGGTCAGATAAGTGGCAAAAGGAATCTAATCCTGAAAAGTGTGAGGTGATACATTTTGGAAGGAGTAATTTGACAAGAAAGTACTCAATGAATGGAAGGGCACTAGGAAGTTCTCTGGAACAAAGGAACATTGGTGTGGTTGTCCACAGATCTCTGAACGTGGAAGACCATGTTAGTAGGGTGGTAAAAAAGGCATATGGGGCACTTCTCTTTATCAATTGAGGCATAGATTATAAAAGCAGGGAAATCATGTTGGAGTTGTACAGAACTTTGGTGAGGCCCCAGCTGTGTGCAGTTCTGGTCACCACAATATCAGAAGGATATGATTGCACTGGAGGGGGATCATAGATTCATAGAGGTTTACAGCATGGAAACAGGCCCTTCAGCCCAACTTGTCCAAACCATACTGTTTTTACCACTAAGCTAATCCCAATTGCCTGCCCATATCCCTCTATACCCATCTTACCATGTAACTGTCTAAATGCTTTTTAAAAGACAAAATTGTACCTGTCTTTACTATTAACTCTTGCAGCTCATTCTAGACACTCATCACCCTGTGTGAAAAAATTGCCTCCCTGGACCCTTCTGATTCTCTCCCCTTTCACCTTCACATGCTCTAACTTTGGGGAAATATGTTGATTATCTACCTTATCTATGGTTCTCACTATTTTATGGACCACCCCTAAGCTTCCTATGCTCCAGGAAAAAAGTCCCAGTCTATCCAGCCTCTCCTTATAACTCAAACCATCAAGTCCCGGTTTATCTTTTCTGGGTTAATAATGTCCCACTAGGGTGACCAGAACTCTACACAGTGTACCAAGTGTGCCCTTACTAATGTCTTGTGTAACTTCAACAAAACGTCCCAACTCCTGTATTCAGTATTCAGACCAATGAAACCAAGCATGCCGAATGCCCTTTTTCACCACCCTATCCACCTGTGACGCCACTTTCAAGGAGCTATGAACCTGTACCCCACCCCCCCCAGATCTCTTTGTTCTATAATTCTCCCCAATGCCCCATCATTAACTGAGTAGTCTTGCCCTGATTCGATCTATCAAAATGCATCACCTTGCGTTTATCTAAATTATTGGCCCAATGGCCCAATTAATTAAGATCTCATGGCAATGCTAGATAACCTTCTTCACTGTCCATGATGCCACCAATCTTGGTGTCATGTGCAAACTTAGTAATCATGCCTCCTAAATTCTCATCCAAATCATGAATATAAATAACAGATAATAATGGACCCAGATCCCAGAGGCACACCACTGGTCACAGGCCACCAGTATGAAAAACAATCCTCTACAATTACTCTTTGTCTTCTGTTTTCAAGCCAATTTTGTATCCAATCTATGCAGAGGAGGTTCACCAGGATGCTGCCTGGGATGGAAAATTCAAGTTTTATGAAGAGAGGTTGTGTAACCTTGGGTTGTTTTTATTGCAGCAGAGAAGCTTGAGGGTGACCTGATTGAGGTGTACAAGATTATGAGGGTCATGGACAGAGCAGAGAAGGAGCAGCTGTTCCTCTTAGCTGAAGGGTCAGTTGCAAAGGGACATAGGTTCAACGAAAGGGCAGGTGGTTTGGGGAGAGAGGTGAGAGAAAAAACTTCTTTACCCAGAGGGTGGTGACGATCTGGAATGTCCTGTCTGAGAGGGTGGTAGAGATGGGTTGCCTCACATCCTTCAAAAATAATCTGGATGAACACTTGGCACATCACAACATTTGCAGCTATGGGCCAGGTGCTGGCAGATGGGATTACATGAGAATTCAGGTGTTTCTAAAGTGTTGATGCAGACTCGACACCATAGGGACTCTTCTGCATGTATGATTCTTTGATTCTATGTATACCTTTGAGATGGAATGTATACCAGTGAGATGGTGCTGTATACCAGTGAGTTGATTTTGCATAGCAGTGAGAAATTGTGCTTTATGCCAGTGTATACCTGAGTGTATTGGTGCTGTTTACCAGTGTATACCAGTGAGGTGGTAGGTGCTCTATACCAGTGAGATGGTGCTGTACGCCAGTATATACCAATGAGATGATGCTGTATACCAATGAGATAGTCATAGAGGTTTACAGTTTGGAAACAGACCCTTCAGCCCAACGTGTCTATGCTGCCCTTTTTTAAAACCCCTATTGCCCACATTTGGCCCATATCCCTCTATACCCATCTTACCCATGTAACTGTCTAAATGCTTTTTAAAAGACAAAATTGTACCCGGCCCTACTACTGTTCCAGATACTCACCACACTCTGTGTGAAAAAATTGTCCCTCTGGACACTTTTGGTGCTGTGAGGGGTGCTGTGTACCAGTGGGAGATGGTGCTGTGTACCAGTGGGAGACGGTGCTGTGTACCAGTGGGAGACGGTGCTGTGTACCAGTGGGAGACGGTGCTGTGTACCAGTGGGAGACGGTGCTGTGTACCAGTGGGAGACGGTGCTGTGTACCAGTGGGAGACGGTGCTGTGTACCAGTGGGAGACGGTGCTGTGTACCAGTGGGAGACGGTGCTGTGTACCAGTGGGAGACGGTGCTGTGTACCAGTGGGAGACGGTGCTGTGTACCAGTGGGAGACGGTGCTGTGTACCAGTGGGAGACGGTGCTGTGTACCAGTGGGAGACGGTGCTGTGTACCAGTGGGAGACGGTGCTGTGTACCAGTGGGAGACGGTGCTGTGTACCAGTGGGAGACGGTGCTGTGTACCGTGGGAGATGGTGAACCACCAGTGAGGGGTGGTTCTGCGTGCCAGTTTACACCAATGAGAGATGGTACTGTAGAGCAGTGAATTGTGAACCTATGGAATTCTCTACCACAGACCGCTGTGAAGGCCAGTTTGTTAAAAATGTTCAGGAGCAAGCTGCACTATGACCTTTGTGGCTAAAGAGATCAAGGAGTATGGAGAGAAAGCAGGAGTGGGATGCCTAAAGTGCTTGATCAATCATGATCATATTGAATGGTGATGCAGGCTCAAAGGATCGAATGCCATACCCCTGCATCTATTTTCTATGTTTCTGGGCGCTGGCAAGAGCTGGCGCTCTATGCCAGTGAGTGATGATGCTCTTTGCCAGTGAGTGATGGTGTTGTGTGCCAGTGAGTGATGGTGTTGTGTGCCAGTGTATACCCATGACAAATGGTGCTACATACCAATATATACGGGTGAGATAGCAGTGGGAGATGGTGCTATATACCAGTATACACCTATAGTGCTGTATACCAATGAGAGATGGTGCTGCATACCAGTGTACACCAATGAGAGAAGGTGCTGCATACAGTGTGTACCAATGAGAGACGCCTCTGTATACCTGCGACATGGTGCTGTGTACCAGTGGGAGATGGTGCTGTGGACCAGTGGGAGATGTTGCTGTGTACCAGTGGGAGATGGTGCTGTGTACCGTGAGAGATGGTGCTGTGTACCGTGGGAGATGGTGCTGTGTACCAGTGGGAAATGGTGCTGTGTACCAGTGGGAGATGGTGCTGTGTACCGCTGCATACGAATGAGAGATGGTGCTGCATACCAGTGTATATTAGTGAGTTGGTGCTGTACACCAGTATATACCAGTAAGATGGTGCTGTATACTACGTGTACCCGTAAGGTGGTACTGCTGTATAACAGCGAGATGCTGCTGTATAACAATGCATACCAGTGAGATGATGCTTTATAGATGTGTATGTCAATGAGGGATGGTGCTGTATGCCAATGAGGGATGGTGCTGTATGCCAATGAGGGATGGTGCTGTATTCCAGTAGAGATGATGCTATATTCCAATAGTGAACCTGTGGAATTCTCAACCACAGTCAGCTGCTGGGGCCAGTTCGTTAAATAAGTTCAGAAGGGAGCTGGATGTGGCCCTTGTGGCTAATGAGATCAAGGAGTATGGAGAGAAAGTGAGGGTGGGATACTAAAAACGTGATCAGCCATGCTCATTCTGAATGACAGTGCAGGTGGGATACAGTGGGTTGCTGCTGTATACAAGTATATACAGTGAAATGATATTGATGTGTATACCAGTGAGGGGTAATGCTTTATACCAGTGAGAGATGGTGCTGTATACCAGTGTATATCAGTGAGATGGTGCTGTACACCAGTGTATACCAGTGATATGGAGTTATACAATCAGTGTTTATGAGTGAGATGATGCTGTATACCAGCGAGATGGTGCAGGATTTAAGCGCCAGATGACCTGCTCCTGTCCCTAATTTCTATGTTTCTATACCAGTGACAGATAATGCCATATTTCATAAGACCATAAAACATAAAAGCAGAACTAGGCCACTCGGCCCATTGAGTCTGCTCTGCTATTCAATCATGGTTGATATTTTTCTCATCCCCATTCTCCTGCCTTTTACCCCATAATTGCTGACCCCCTTGTTAATCAAGAACCTTTCTCTGTCTTAAAGACACTCAATGACCTGGCCTCCACAGACTTCTGCAACAAAGAATTCCACAGATTCACAACTCTTTGACTGAAGAAATTCCTCCTCATCTCTGTTTTAAAGAATTGTCCCTTTAGTCTGAGGTTGTACCCTCTGCTTCTAGCTTTTCTTACTAGTGGAAACATCTTCTCCACGTCCACTCTATTCAGGCCTTGCAGTATCCTGTAAGTTTCAATAAGATCCCCCCTCATTCTTCTAAACACCAACAAACACTGACCTAGCGTCCTCAACCGCTTCTCATACGACAAGCTTTTCATTCCAGGGATCATTCCTGTGAACCTCTTCTGGATCCTTTCCAAGGCCAGCACATTCTTCCTTAAATATGGGGCGCAAAACTGCTCATAATACTCCAAATGAGGTCTGACCAGGGCCTCAGAAGTACATCTCTGCTCTTGTATTCTAGCCCTCTTGGCGTGAATGCTGACATTGCATTTGCCTTCCTAACTGTTGACTGAACTGCACATTAACCTTAAGAGAATCTTGAACAATGACTCCCAGGTCCCTTTGTATTTCTGATTTCCTAAGCATTTTCCCATTTAGAAAATAGTCCGTTCCTCCTTCCAAAGTGCATAACCTCACACTTTTCCACATTGTATTCCAACTGCCACTTCTTTGGCCCACTCTCCTAACCTGTCCAAGTCCTTCCTTGCTTCTTCAATACTACCTGTCCCTCTACATATCTTTGTATCATCTGCAAACTTAGCAACAGTGCCTTTAGTTCCTTCCTCCAGATCATTAATGTATGTTGTGAAAAGTTGTGGTCCCAGCACTGACCCGAGTGAGGCACACCACTAGTCACCGGCTGCCATCCCTTTATCCCCACTCTCTGCCTGTCAGTCAGCCAATCCTCTTTCCATGCCAGGATCTTAATCTTAATACTATGGGCGCTTAACTTACTTAACAGTCTCCTATGCAGCACCTTGTCACGTTGATAGAGAATAGCATCCTGTATCCATGCCAGGATCTTAATCTTAATACCATGGGTGCTTAACTTATTTAACAGTCTCCCACGCAGCACCTTGTCAAAGGCTTTCTGGTAATCTAAATAAATCATGTTCACTGGTTCTTCTTTATTAACTTCCCTGTCTGCAAAGAACGCTAACAGATTTGTCAGACATGACCGCTCCTTGATAAAGCCGTGTTGACTCTGTCCTACTTTATCATACACTGCCAAGTACTCTGCGATCTCATCTTTCATAACTTCCTGTTTGTTGCTCCCCTCCCTTCTTAAACAGCAATGTTACACTAGCTACTTTCCAGTCCTCTGGTATCCTGCCTGCCTCCAGCAATTCCTCCACAATTTCTTCAGCTATCTATTTTAGAACTCTGGAGTATAGTTCATCCGGTCCAGGTGATTATCCACCTTCAGATCTTTCAGTTTCCCCAGAACCTTCTCCTTCCTGATGGCCACTACACTCACCTGTGCCCCACGACTGTCTTGGAGCTCTGGCTTCCCACTGATTTACTCCACTGTGAAGACTGATGCAAAGTAACAATTGCTCTGTCATTGCTTTGTTTCCTATTATTATTCTCCAGCCTCATTTTCCAGTGGTCCAATGTCTATTTTTGCAACTCCCTTTTACATGTAGAAAAAAAATTCCTATCTTCTTTTATATTACTAGCTAGCTTACACTCATATTTTATCTTTTCCCTCTTATTGCTTTTTTAGTTGTTCTCTACTCACTTTTAAAGGCTTCCCAGTCCTCTGGCCTCCCACTAATCCTTGCCACTTTGTGTGCTTTTTCTTTTGCTTTTATGCTGTCTTTGACTTCCCTCATCAGCTATGGATGCCTTGTCCTCCCCTTAGCATGTTCCTTTTCCTTGGGGTGAATTTCTGTCATGCCTCCCGAATAACTAGCAAAAAAGCTGTTCCACTGTTTTTCCTGTTAGGCTCCCTTTCCAATCAACTCTGGCCAACTCCTCTCACATATCTTGGTAGTTACCTTTATTTAACTGTAATAATGGGGCGGGGCAGGGGCGAGGCTGGGTGCCAGGGCCAGGTGCAGGTGCTGTGTGCAGAGGTGGAGGCCGGCGCCGGGAGCCGGGACGGAGGGTGACAGCGCTGGGTGCCAGTGCGGGTATCAGGCACAGTGCTGTAAACCACAGAGACTGTGCTGCACGACGGCGTGGGGCGCCAGTGCATCATGGTGCTGCACACGTAAGAGATGGTGCTGTATATCAGTGAAAGATGTTGCTATAAACCACTGCACACCAGTGAGAGATGGTGCTGAATACCAGTGAGGTGGTACTGGATACCCATGTGAACCGGTGGAAGACGATGTTGTACACCAGTGTAGAACAGTGACCGATGGCACTGTATACCAGTGAGATAGTGCTTTATAGCTGTGTATATCAGTGACATGGTGCTGTATACCAATGTATACTAATGAAATGGTGCTGCACACCATTATGTACCAATGAGATGGCACTGTATATCAGTGTATACCTGTGAGATGATGCTGTATGCCAGTATATACCAGTCAGATGGTACTGTATATGAGTGCATTCCTGTGAGATGTTGCTCTGTGCCAGTGTACACTAATGAGATGGTGCTGCCTATCATTGTATACTCGTGAAATGATGCTGTATACCATTGTGTACTTGTGAGATGGTGCTGTATACCACTGTGTACATGTGAGATGGTGCTGAAGATCATTGTATACCAGTGAGATGGTGCGGCATATCATAATGTACTAAACAAATGGTGCTGTAAACCAATGTATTCTTGTGAGATATGGTGCTGGGCTGTAGATTCATAGAACATAGAACATAGATCATTACAGCGCAGAACAGGCCCTTCGGCCCACGATGTTGTGCCGACCAGTTACAAAACAATGACCCACTAACCTAAACCAATCCCTTTTCGTCCATAAACCTATCCACAGATTCCTGAAGGATTGGCATCAATTTTAGAGTCACAGAGCTGTACAACACAGAAAAGGCCCTTCAGTCCATGCTGACGATGGTGCCCTCCCAGGTAGTCCCAGTTGCCCAATATCCCATTAATCCTTTCCCATGGTGGGTCGTGCGTGGGCTGCTCTTGGATGTTTCAAGAGTGGCCTAGTACTTCGTGTTGTTTGCGTATGCTTAAAATTGGACCAGCAGATGGGCACCACAACAGCTCAGTGACTATCATTGCCAGCTGTGCAGATACATGGATTTGGGCCAGTGTCTGTGGGAGTTTGCGCATTCTCCCTGTGGTTGCGTGGGTTTCCTCCGGGTGCTCCGGTTTCCTTCCGTTTCCTCCCACACTCAAAGATGTGCTCTTAGGCTGATTGGTGTAACAAATTGTCCCTAAATTATTCTCCCCTGAATCTGGTTTCCAATGGAGATACGATAAGCATAGACATGGGTCAAGGGAGGCGTAGGAAAATACATTATTAAGATGTCGGTGTGGTCTCGCTGGGCCGAAGGGCCTGTTTCCCATGCTGTGTTGTTCTTTGTATCCATGTCCTTATCCAGATGCTTTTTAAATGTTGCGATGGTGTCTGCCTCAAAAAATTTCTCTGGCAGCTCATTCCATACATGCACAGCCCTCTGTGTAAAGAAGTTACCCCTCAGATCCTTTTTAAAATCTTTCTCCTCTCAGCTTAAACTGATGCCCTCTAGTTTTCAATTCCCTTCCTGGGGAAAAATATTACATCTGTTCGTTCTATCTGCGTCCCTCATGATTTTATACACTTCCAAGGTCAACCCTCAATCTCCTTTGTTCCAAGGAATAGCATCCTAGCCTAGCCAACCTCTCCTATAACTCAGGTCGACCAGTCTTGGCAACATCATAGAATCCCTACAGTACAGAAAGAGGCCATTCGGCCCATTGAATCTGCACTGACCACAATCCCACCCAGGCCCTATTCTCGTAACCCCACATATTTATCCTGCTAATCCCCCTGAAGCTAGGGTCAATTTAGCATGACCAATCAACCTAACTTGCACATTTTTGGGCCGAGAGAGGAAACCGGAGCACCCAGAGAAAACCCATGCAGACATGGGGGAATGTGCGAAATCCACACAGGCATTGACCCAAGGCTGGAACTGAACCTGGGTCCCTGGCACTGAGGCAGCAGTGCTAAACAACTATGCCGTCCTCGTACATCTTCTTTGCACTCTTTCCAGCTTACCAATATTTTTCCTATAATAGGGTGGCCAAAACTGTACACAATACTCCAGGTGTGGCCTCACCAATGACTAATACCATTGCAACATAATGTCCCAACTCCAATCCCTGACTGGTGAAGGCCTTCTTCACCACCCTGTCTCCCTGTGATGCTGCATTCAATGAATTATGTACTTATACTCCTAGATCCCTCTGTTTTTCAACACTCCCATGGACCCTATCATTCACTGTACAAGTCCCACTTTGATTTGACTTTTCAAAAAGCACACTTATCTGTACTGAAATCCATTTGTAAATCCTCGCACTTCTCTTACTGATCAAGATCCCCCTGTAAATGTTGTTAACTTCTTCGCTATCAACAATACCTCCGAATTTAGTAACATCCACAAACATGCTTCCAAATCATTTGTATAAATAACAAATAACAAGCTCCCAACACCAATCCAAGGCACACCACTGGTCACAGATCTCCAGTCCAAGAAACAACCTTTGACCATCACTCTCTTTTTCTCTGGCTCGTAGAAGACTGACAGATGATCTTTTAGAAGTCTATAAAATGATGAGGGACATAGATCAGCGAGATAGTCAAAATCTTTTCCACAAGGCAGAGCAGTCTAAAACTAGAGGGCAAAGGTTTAAAGTGAATGAGGAGAGATACAAAAGTGTCCAGAGGGGCAATTTTTTCACACAGACGATGGTAAGTGTCTGGAACAAGCTGCCAGAGGTAGTAGTGGAGGCGGGTGCAATTTTTAAAAAGCATTTAGACAGTTACATGGGTAAGATGGATATAGAGGGATAGAACATAGAACAGTACAGCACAGTACAGGTCCTTTGGCCCTTGATGTTGTGCCAAGCTATGTCCAAACCCAAGATCAAGCTTTCCCATGCCCTAAATGTGGTATGGGCCAAATGCAGGTAATTGGGATTAGTTTAGCGGTTTAAAACAAAAGGGCAGCATGGACAGGATGGACCAAAGAGCCTGTTTCCACGCTGTAATTCTCTAGGCCTCTGCTTCCTACCATTGAGCCAATTTTGAATCCAATTAGCTACCTCTCCCTGGATCCCATGCGACCTAACCTTCCAGCTCAACCTACCACGTGGGACCTTGTCAAAGGCCTTGCTAAAGTCCATATAGATAACATCGACTGCCCGACTCATTATTCATCCTCTTGGTTACCTCTTCAAAAAAGTCCTAGATTTGTCAGACATGACTTCACATGCACAATAACATGCTGATTATCCCTAATCAGACCTTGACTACCCAAATGTTGGTAGTTCCTGTCCCTCAGAATCCCCTTGTAACTTAACCACTTAGTGTAACTGCTGTCAGGTTCACCAGCCTGTAATTTCCTGGCTTGTCTTTGCTACCCTTCTTAAACAACAATTTTGGGGCAGCTGGGAAATAAAGATAGCATAAGAAGGAATGAGCAACTCATGCAACAGTATTCAAATTTCTTCTGCAGTGCAGAAA
Organism: Prionace glauca; assembly: GCA_037974335.1. Taxonomy (NCBI): domain Eukaryota; kingdom Metazoa; phylum Chordata; class Chondrichthyes; order Carcharhiniformes; family Carcharhinidae; genus Prionace; species Prionace glauca. Next base: position 69,251,673 of record CM075728.1, read on the forward strand.
AGTTTAGGCTGAATAATTATTTACAATGATATATTTAAAATGATTGAAGTATGTTAATCAATTAACCCAATCTGATATTTTCTGTTTGATTCTGGTCAATACAGGACACAGGGACAGCATGTGACTTGCTCTTTGTTTGCAGTGACATCCTCATCTGACAGGTGAGAAATATGTCCCCAGGTCATGTCACACTTTCACTGTATAATCGCAGAACAAAAACTATTTGATCTTTATGGTTATGCGCTGTGAAGTCAGTCAAAGATGACTGGATGTTAGTTGTACTGACCAACAATTCACACTTATAATTTGCCAGGAACAGAGGTGAAGTGAGAAGTGCGCCCCTGTCTGCTGTTATTGGGTGGTCACACCAGAGAACAAAGAAGTGATACCATGACAGCAACAACTGTTCATTATCATCAACCATCTTCCGATTTCCCTTTGGCTGGAGATCCTTTAGAAAATACGCTAAGGCCACCTGAGTATCACTGAGTGCAGGGTTGGGCTCAATCCTCTGGTCGCCGGGCATCACCAAGGCGATTAAGGATTGCAGGGTAAACTGTCAGGTGTGGGCACTGTATTGACAGGACAAAGGAGAACCCTTCATTCCCACACAGTTCCCAAGCAAATTATGGGAGAGGCTACGTAACAACCTATTAAGCTTCAACAGCAAATCCATCTTTATCATGATGGGTTATTTTTCTGGGTTGAAGTGAAGCAATCACAAAGGCACTAAGATGTTCGTGAGGCACAGCATCTGAGACAAAGTCATATATGACAACAGCCCACTACTTTCAAATGGATTTTTTGCACTTTACCACTTTAAATTACATAGAACATAGAACAGTACAGCACAATATGCGCCCTTCGGCCCTCGATGTTGTGCCGAGCCATGTCCAAACCCAAGATCAAGCTATCCCATTCCCTATCTTTCTGGTGTTCTCCATGTGCCTATCCAATAACCGCTTAGTTCCTAAAGTGTCCGACTCCACTACCACAGCAGGAAGTGCATTCCACACCCCAACCACTCACTGAGTAAAGAGCCTACCTCAGACAACCCTCCTATATCTACCACCTTATAGTTATGCCCCCTTGTAACAGCTACATCCACCTGAGGAAATAGTCTCTGAACATCATTCTATCTATCCCCCTCATCATCTTATAAACTTCTGTTAAGTCGCCTCTCATCCTCCTCTGCTCTAAAGAGAAAAGCCCCAGCACCCTCAACCTTTCCCCATAAGACCTACTCTCCAAACCAGGCAGCATCCTGGTAGATCTCCTCTGCACTCTCTCCAATGCTTCCACATCCTTCTCACAGTGAGGTGACCAGAATTGCACACAATATTCTAAATGTGGTCTCACCAAGTCCTGTATAGTTGCAGCAGCTTAACACCACGGCTCTTAAGCTCAAACCCCCTATTAATAAACGCTAACACGCTATAAGCCTTCTTTCATGGCTCTATCCACTTGAGTGGCAACCTTCAGAGATCTGTGGATATGAACCCCAAGATCTCTGTTCCTCCACATTCCTCAGAACCCTGCCGTTGACCCTATAATCCGCATTCAAGTTTGTCCTACCAAAATGAATCACCTTGCATTTATTAGGGTTAAACTCCATCTGCCATTTTTTGGACCAGCTTTGCATCCCATCAACGTCTCTTTGCAATCTACAAGAGCCCTCCACCTCATCCACTACTCCACCAATCTTGGTGTCATCAGCAAAGTTATTAATCCATCCTTCAGTCCCCTCTTCCAAGTCATTGATAAAAATCACAAATAGCAGAGGACTCAGCACTGATTCCTGTGGTACACCGCTGGGAACTGGCCTCCAGTCTGAAAGTTTTCCCTCCACCACCACCTTCTGTCTTCTATGAGATAGCCAGTTACTTATCCAATTGGCTAAATTTCCTTCTATCCCACACCTCCTTACTTTTGTCATGAGCCTACCACGGGGAACCTTATCAAACGCCTTACTAAAATCCATGTATACGACATCAATCTTTCTACCTTCATCTACATACTTAGTTACCTCCTCAAAGAATTCAATCAAATATGTGAGGCAAGACTTACCCCTCACGAATTGTGCTGACTATCCTGGATTAAGCTGCATCTTTCCAAATGGTCATTAATCCTATCCCTCAGGACCTTTCTCATTAGCTTACCGACCACCAAAGAAAGACTAACTTGTCTTTAATTACTAGGGTCATTCTTATTTCCTTTCTTGAAGACAGAAACAACATTCGCCACTCTCCAGTCCTCTGACACTATCCCCGTGGACAATGAGGATCCAAAGATCAAAGCTAAGGACTCCGTAATCTCATCTCCCAAAGTATCCTAGGATGTATCCTATCTGGCCCAGGGGACTGAACAACCCTCAGATTTTTTAAATATTGCTAATACATCTCCCCTCAGAACATCTACCTCTCCATTCTATCAGCCTGTATCACACTCTCCTCCTCAAAAACATGGCCTCTCTCCTTAGTGAACACCGAAAAAAAGTATTCATTCAACGCCTCACCTGTCTCCTCTGACTCCATGCACAAGTTCCCACTACTATCCTTGACCGTCCCTAACCTCACCCTGGTCATTCTTTTATTTCTCACTTAAGAGTAAAAAGCCTTGGGGTTTTTCTTGATCTTGATCTGACCTGCCAAGGACTTCTCATGCCCCCTCCTCGCTCTCCTAAGCCCTTTTTTAAAACTCATTCCTTGCTACCTTGTAACCTTCAAGCAACCCAACTGAACCTTGTTTTCTCATCCTTATATACTCTTCCTTTTCCCTCTTGACAAGGCATTCAACCTCCTTTGTGAACCATGGTTCCCTCACTGGGCCATTTCCTCCCTACCTGACAGGGACATACTTGTTCCTTGAACAAGCTCCACTTTTAATTTGTGCCTTTACCTGACAGTTTCTGTTCCCATCTTATGCTCCCTAATTCTTGCCTAATCGCATCATAATTACCCCTGCCCTAATTATAAACCTTATAAAGTTCAGTATGTAACACCCTACAACACATATTACATAGTTCCTGTAACCAAATTTTTGGATAGATGTCTTCCCTAATGAGAATTTGACTGAATATCCATACATCAATAATGAGGAGTAATGAGGAGTGTCAATGTTAAATCTGGAGCTTGACCACACACACTCTCGTATCTCACAGAAGCAGGTAAAGGAAATATCTTAAAGTACCCAGCTATCACAACAGAAAGCCATAAAATGTCTTGAAAAAGCAGAAAGGCTGATCATGTGTTGCCAGAGTCAATTTCCAGAAGTGGAAACTAGGAGTGGATTTCGTTCTGGGAAATGAACCTGGTCAGGTGGTTGAGGTTGCAGTAGGGAAACATGTGGCAAACAGTGACCACAATTCTGTCTTCTTCAGGATACTAATGGAAAAAGATGAGTGCGGTCCGAAGGGGAGGGTGCTAAATTGGGGGAAGGCTCGATATAGCCGGATTAGGCAGGAACTTATAAATACTGATTGGGAGAGGTTGTTTGAGGGTAAGTCCACGTTCGGCATGTGGGAGTCTTTTAAGGGACAACTGAAAAGGTTGCAGGAAAGACATGTGCCGGTTAAGAGGAAGGATGGGAAAGGTAGGATTAGAGAGCCATGGTTAACTAGGGAGATTGAGGACTTGGTCAGAAAGAAAAGAGATGCGTATGTTACGTCTAAGCAACTGGGAACGGAGAGAGCATTGGAGGAATACAGAGAGAATAGGAGGGAGCTCCAGCAGGGAGTTAGAAGGGCGAAAAGAGGGCATGAAATGGTCTTGGCAGACAGGATTAAGGAAAATCCAAAGGCATTTTACTCCTATGTTAGGAACAAAAGGGTGGTTAGAAGAAAAATTAGTCCTCTTAGGGACCATGCTTAGAGTCCGAGGGAATGGGGGAGATCCTGAATGAATACTTTGCGTCAGTATTCACGAAGAAGAGGGACTTGTTGTCCGGTACTGTCATGGAGGGAGTTGTAGACCCGTTGGAGGAAATATCTATTATGATAGAGGAAGTGTTACGGTTTTTAGGTAGTATTAAAACTGATAAATCTCCGGGGCCTGATGGCATTTATCCTAGGCTGCTTAGGGAGACGAGAGATGAAATTGCTGGGCCTCTGACGCAAATCTTTGTCTCTTCTTTGGACACAGGTGAGGTCCCAGAGGACTGGAGAATAGCGAACGTGGTACCATTGTTTAAAAAGGGTAGTAGTAACCCGGGTAATTATAGGCCGGTGAGTTTGATGTCAGTGGTAGGGAAGTTGTTGGAAAGGATTCTTAGGGATAGGACGTATATGCATTTAGAGTGTGGCAATTTGATTAGTAATAGGCAGCATGGCTTTGTAAAGGGGAGGTCGTGCCTTACGAATCTGGTAGAATTTTTTGAGGAGGTGACAAAAACGGTCGACAAAGGATGAGCCATGGATGTCATCTACATGGATTTCAGTGAGGCGTTTGACAAAGTCCCTCATGGTAGGTTGGTGGAAAAGGTTAAGGCTCATGGGATACAAGGACAGATGTCTAGATGGATTGAGAACTGGCTTGGTAACAAGTGAACTCTCCATTCACCTGACGAAGAGGGTAACCTCGAAAGCTTGCTTGCTTGTGAGAATATTATCAAATAAATCGGTTGGACTAAAACCTGGTGTTGTCAGACTTTTTACTGTGTTTACGCCAGTCCAACGCCGGCATACCCACATCATGACTTGGTAACAGGAGACAGGGAGTAGTAGTGGAAGGGTCCTTTTCTAGCTAGAGGTCTATAACTAGTGGTGTGCCACAGGGCTCAGTACTGGGACCTTTGCTATTTGTAATATACATAAATGACTTGGAAGAAGGAGTATGTGGTGTGATCAGCAAGTTTGCAGATGACACAAAGATGGCTGGACTTGCTAATAGTGAGGAGCAGTGTCAGGCAATACAGCAGGATATAGATAGGCTGGTATATTGGGCAGAGAAATGGCAGATGGAATTTAATCCAGATAAATGCGAGGTGACGCATTTTGGAAGAAAAAAATGTAGTGGGGGAGTTACACGATAAATGGTAGACCTCTTAAGAGTTTAGAAACGCAGAGGGACCAGGGGGTGCAAGTACACAAGTCCTTGAAGGTGGCAGTACAGGTGGAGAAGGTGGCAAAGAAGGCCTATGGTATGCTTGCCTTTATAGGGAGGGGTATAGAGTATAAAAGCTAGCGTCTAATGTTGCAGTTGCATAGAATGTTGGTTTACCTGCATTTGGAGTACTGCGTCCAGTTCTGGTCGCCTTACTACCGGAAGGACGTGGAGAACCTGGAGAGAGTGCAGAGGAGGTTTACCAGGATGCTGCCTGGTATGGAGGGACTGAGCTATGAGGAGAGATTGGGCAAATTGGGGCTGTTTTCCTTAGAAAGGCAGAGAATGAGGGGAGATCTAATAGAGATGTATAAGATTATGAAGGGTATAGATAGAGTGAACAGAGATGAGCTTTTTCCTAGGTTGGATACAAAAATTACAAGGGGCCACGGGCTTAGGGTGAGGGGGGGGGTGAGGTATAATTTGGATATTAGAGGGAGGTTTTTCACACAGAGGGTGGTAGGGGCCTGGAATGCACTGCCAAGTAGGGTGGTGGAGGCAGGCACGCTAGAGTTGTTTAAGGCTTACTGAGATAGGCACATGAGCGGACTGGAGATGGAGGGATACAGGAGACTGTTCTAAATAAAGATCAAGAGCCTTGGGACGTCCCTGGGAATCAAATGATTCCTACGGACAAACAAAGAACAACAAAGAATAAAGAACAAAACAGCCCGGGAAACAGGCCCTTCGGCCCAATGAGCCCGTGCTGCCATTTTAACATTACCAGTCACCCCTCCACCCATGACCCTGATCTATGATTATGGCATTCCACATTGAGGGAAAACTAATTTAGGGACAATTTATTACACCAATCAGCCGAATAGCACATCTTTGGGGTGTGGGAGGAAACCGGAACACCTGGAGAAAACCCACGCAAACACAGGGAGAATGTGCAAACTCCCACAGACACTGGCCCAAATCCATGTATCTGCACAGCAAACAGTGATAGTCACTGAGTTGACGTGTTGCCCAGCATCTGGCCCAGTTTAAGCGTACACTAACGACTTGAAGTACTAGGCTATTCTCGAAACAACCAAGAGCAGCCCTTGTACAGCCCATCGCGTGTATGCCCCTTGTTGGACAACAAGGCGGACCTAAGCACCTGTGAATTAAAAGAGAAAAACATTAGCATCATCCACATCCAATCCTCATCCACGTTACCAGGGACGTCCCAAGGCTACTGCACCTTATTTAAAACAATCTCCTATATCCCTCCATCTCCAACCCACTCATGTGCCTGTCATGTAACTCTTAGACAATTCCAGCGTGCCCGTCTCCACCACCCTGCTTGGCAGAGCATTCCAAACCCCCACTATCCTCTGTGTGAAAAACCTCCCTCTAACATCCGTGTTATACCTCCCCCCCCCCCCCCGTCACCCTAAGCCTGTGGCCCCTCGTAATGTGCGTTCCTAACATAGGAAAAAGCTTACCACTGTTACTCTATCTATACCCTTCATAATCTTATACACCTCTATTAGATCTCCCCTCAGTCGCCTTCTTTCAAGGGAAAACAGCCCCAATTTGCTCAATCTTTCCTCATAATCCAGTCTTTCCATACCAGGCAGCATCATGGTAAACCTCCTCTGCACTCTCTCCAGGGACTCCATGTCTTTCTGGTAGTAAGGCGACCAGAACTGGACGCAGTACTCCAAATGCGGCCTAACCAACATTCTATACAACTGCAACATTAGACTCCAGCTCTTATACTCCAACATATTTCATGGCTCACTTGTCCTACTTCTGAGCTTCTGGGGATTCTGTAAATGTCTGTCTAAGTTGTGCATATTTATTGATGTCTTTTCTTTTACTTCACAGGTGATTCGGTCCATCTTGTTGTCCAACAAGGGGCATACACGCAGTGGGTCGTGCGAGGGCTGCTCTTGGGTGTTGCTTTGAGAGATGCCTAGTGCTTCACGTTGTTAATGTATGCTTAAACTGGACCATCTGACGGGCAACATGACAGCTCAGTGACTATTACTGTTTGCTGTGCAGATACATGGATTTAGGCCAGCGTCTGTGGGAGCTTGCACATTCTCCCCATGATTGCGTGGGTTTTCTCCGGGTGCTCCGGTTTCCTCCCACACCCCCAAAAACGTGCTCTTAGGCTGATTGGTGTAACAAGTTATCCCTAAATTAGTCTTCCCTCAAACTTCCCCAATAGGTGTAGACAAAGGTCCTAGGTAGAGGAGGGCACTCACAATGTTAAAATAGCGGCACAGGCTCGTTGGGCTGAAGGGCCTGTTTCCCGTGCTGTATTGTTTTTTCTTCTTTGAGTGACGAACACAGAAATGACAGACAGAGTGAGGATAATGTGCCTTATACCTGAGGCTGACTCAGCAAGAATTGAAGCATCTTTAACCAACATGGTCATAACATAACTTTGGTATTTCCAAAGTTCCCCAAGTGACATCAAAAATTTGCCTCCTATTGCCAAGATAGATGGTGAAAGCCTCAAAAGAATGACTGAATCAAGTCAGCAGGAATAGGGAATGCCAACAAACCTGACCCGATAGGAGAAGAAGAAATGGGGAGGGTGAACCGAGCTCAGTTCCGGCAGGAATGAGTTGGACACAGATACGATGATATCACCTGTTCGAGCGACACACCTCTCGTCATGCATGTACCTAGGAAAGAAAGAATCATGTTACCAAGACAAGTTGAGACATTCCGACAATCCCAACAGGGACCTGACTGTAACAGGGATACTGGGGCACAAGTTGGGGACAGGATGGACAGGGATGGCACAGTCATACACAGGCACAGCACACACAACAGGCAGACAAGACACACACTCAGACACACTGTTATGAAGTTAGTTTGTAAAATTATTTTAAAAACTTGTAAAATGCCAAGAGTTCTAAAGTTGCATGATCTACATTAAAAAGGGTAGGTTTTTTTGCAATGCTTCGAGAGTTAAAAGTGATGCAGGTGCAAATGCAATACACAGCAAGCACTGAGTAAAACAATGTATCATAAGGCTAGGCAGTAGTGCTACCAAGACAACAGGCTGCTTTTGAATTTTAACCATTCAGTTTAAACTAGGCATTTCGATAACAGCAGCGTATCAGATTTGATGTTTTGGTAGCCCGTGAACCAATCCTACAATGGGGATTTTGGTATGTCTTGAGCTCACAGATCTAGAGAGACAGAGACAGAGACAGCAACTGTCTCTGCCAGCGTAACAGCCACATTTATATCTTAAAAGGAAGCCTCATCTTGATAGCGAAGGCAGAAGAAATCAGCAAAGAAGACAGAAGATTCCAGAAGACGACAAACCTGGCTGAAACTTTGGGAGTGACTAAGAATTCTATTTTTTTGTTAGTAAGTGGGAATTGGATTTATCTAAACTGCATTCCATTAGAATAGTGTTATATTCAGTTTGCTAATGGTTTAATTAACCTGTCCAATGTTAGTTTGATAAATAAAGTGTTATTTGTTGCTTAAACAGAAAGTCTCAGGTAGTTATTTTGATTTAACCACTAAAAGTTGCTAAAGTGCAGATATCACCCATTCTCACACATTTTTTAACATATTAGGAAGTGAGGTACTTCTCTTTGAGTGCTTGAGTGCCAGTTCTCAGAGTGGAGATCAACCTCCCCCTTCATAGATTGGGTGCTTGTGTCCTGGATTTAAACAGTTCTCAATCTTTAAGTAAACCTTAAATGAGAAGTGGAAGATCTGTTAACCGACGACAAGCCAGTTACATCTAAAGTGGGGAAATGGCTCTTAACATTGCTGAAGAGGCTCGGGGGGTTGAAGATGCTTTCCAAATTTGCCAAGTGGAGAAAGACGGAAAAGGTGACACTTGTAGAACTGGCAAAATGGCTAAAATTGGTCTTAACCAGGGACAGTAGAAAAGCTGAAATTGTAATGGAGCTAGCCAAGCATTTAGATGTATCAGAGAAACAATTAGGTGCGTTGGAGTTAGAAAAAATTAAATTGCAAATGAGAACAATTGAAGTTTGAAAGTGAACTTAAAGGCTGGAGTTAGAAGAGAAAGAGAAAGAGAAGAGAAAGGCCCTAGCAGAAGAAAGAGAAAAAAGGGATTGTTTGAGTTGGAAAAGAGAAAGTTGGAAATGGAAGAAAGGAAACTTCAAATGACAAGAGGAAGAGTACAAGATAAAAGTGATGGGGAGCAAACTCATCATAGCAAACCGCCTGGTAAAGATATATCCAAATATGTCCAGACAATATCACAATTTGACAAAAAGGATGTAAAAGCCTTTTTCATCTCATTTGAGAAATTGGCTACATAGATGAAGTGGCCAGAGGAAGTGTGGGTAATTTAATTCAGACTAAATTGATAGGCAAGGTTACTGAGGTGTTTGCACCGTTGGCAGAGAAGGTGTCAGGAGAATATGAAGGCGGTGGCTGTTTTGAGTGCTTACGAATTGAGACCAGAAGCATAAAGATAAAAAACAGTTCAGAAATGTAAGGAAGGTACCAGGTCAGACATATATGAGTTTGATGGAATTCAGCAGAACGACTTCGATAGATGAATGAAATCATCAAAGATATAAAAGACACGTGAGTTTAATAGGAAGAGATGAAAACATCCTCCTGAAATATTGCCTGAGAAAATGGTAATCTGTGGAATAAATTATGAGAGAAATAGCATTCCCCTGCACAAAATAAGGCTAGAGAGTCCAATCCAGTTTGGGGGAGTGATAGTGGGAGAGATGGAAAACGTAGCTATTTCAGGAATATAGTTATTCTCGGAAATGATATGGCTGGATCACATGTAGGAATGATATTAAAATAAGTTAAAAGGAAAATATCCTGGAATTTTTCCAGTTGACAAGATCCCACAGCCATAAGTTGAAACAGGAAGGGAAAGCAAAAGAGAAAGATGAAGGAGTTGAGGTCCTTGAGGTCCAAGCTAACATTGTTGATGAGGTGGTAAAGGAAAAGCCCAAGCAGTTAGAGGATAGAACATAGAAAAACTGCAGCACAAACAGGCCCTTCGGCCCACAAGTTGCGCTGATCATATCGCTACCTACTAGGCTTATCTATAACCCTCAATCCTATTAAGTCCCATGCACTCATCCAGAAGTTTCTTAAAAGACCCTATCGAATTTGCCTCCACCATCACCGACAGCCGATTCCAATCACCCACCACCCTCTGAATGAAAAACTTACCCCTGATATCTCTGTAACTACTCCCCATCGCCTTAAACCTGTGTCCTCTCGTAGCAGCCATTTCAGCCCTGGGAAAAAGCCTCCGAGAATCTACCCGATCAATACCTTTCAACATCTTTTACACCCTCTATCAGGTCACCTCTCATCCTTCGTCTCTCCAAGGAAAAAAGACCGAGCTCCCTCAACCTATCCTCATTAGGCATGCCACCCAATCCAGACAACATCCTTGTAAATCTCCTCTGCACCCTTTCAATAGCTTCCACATCCCTCCTGTAATGAGGTGACAGAACTGAGCACGGTACTCCAAGTGGGGTCTGTCTAGGGTCTTATAAAGCTGCACCATTCTTTCCCGATCTGGCAGAAGCGTGAAATGATAAAGGATTTATATCATAGAGCCTATGCAGAAAAGTAATCAGTGTATTCCAGAATGCTATTACCTTAACGATAAAATCTTAATGTGGAAATGGAGGCCTTGGCAGGTTGGTGCAAATGAGAAATAGGCGGAAGTTCACCAGATTGTGTTGCTGATAGAATACAGAAGCATTGTGTGCAGCACACAAACTCCCAGTAGGAGGTCATCTAGTAGTGAAGACTCAGGCTAAAATACAGAAACATTTTTACTGGCCTGGATTACATAAGGATGTGGTTGAACATTGCCATACTTGTCATATGGGCGTGTACGGGGTGTCAGGGAAGGATGGTACCTTTGATGGGGAAACATGTCGCGTCCTTTCAGGGCAGTTTGTCCATGTTTTGTCCCCACCTGGCACTTAGGTCTCACCTGTGGCTCCCATACCCCAGGCAACGGCCTCGACAAGCCGGCTAAACCAGGTGAGGGTAGCCGACGGGTCTCAACCCTTGGTGAGACAGGGAGTTGTCTATCCCAGCATGTGAAGACAGAGTCCGGCGGATTGAGTGGACAAGACCAATGGAAAGTCCAACGGTCAAGAAGGCGGTCTCAGCAAGCGTTGTGGAACGTGAAGAGGAGGACAAGGCACAAAAGACATCCTAGTTATCCACTGTGCCTAAGTCCACCTCCAGCCGAGTTGACTCTTGTCTTGCCACTGGATCTAGACGGGAATTGGGAAGAGAGAGTGAGGCTGACGCTGCACAACTCTCCCTCACTTTAATCCAAATCAAGCGCTAGTTTTGACATCATCATCATCATCAGTGCCCTGTTCAACCCTTGAAGTCCTGTGATGATGGGCGAGCGAGAAAGCAGCAGGTGTGGATAAACTGGGAGCTGTAGTCACAGACCTGCACGCAGGCGGCTCAGGTCGAATGGTTGTTTTTCCCTGACTGAAGCAGCAGTGGAACTCGGCATCTTCCTGGGTGACTGAGCAGTCCTCGTCAGGAACACACTGCTCACTGCTCACTGGCGGAGGTGCTTAATGAGTACTTTGCCTCAGTATTCACAGTGGAAGCTGATTTGGGAGATCTTGCTATGGACTTGCAGCAGGTGGAAAAGATTGAGTATGTGGACATTAAGGAGGAGGATGTGTTAGAACTCTTGAATTCTATCAAGGTAGATAAGTCGCCGGGACCAGATGGGATGTACCCCAGGATACTGTGGGAGGCCAGGGAAGTGATTGCAGAGCCCTTGGCGATGATCTTTGCGTCGTCAATGGAGACGGGAGAGGTTCCGGAAGATTGGAGGATTGCGGATGTAGTCCCTATTTTCAAGAAAGGGAACAGAGATAGCCCGGGAAATTACCGCCCGGTGAGTCTGACCTCAGTGGTTGGTAAGCTGATGGAGAGGCTTCTGAGGGACAAGATTTACGAGCATTTGGAGAGGTTTGACATGATCAGGAATAGTCAGCATGGATTTGTCAAGGGCAGGTCGTGCCTTACGAGCCTAGTTGAGTTCTTCGATAATGTGACTGAACACATTGACGAAGGAAGTGCCGTGGACGTAGTGTACATGGACTTCAGCAAGGCTTTTGATAAGGTCCCCCATGCAAGACTTCTTGAGAAGGTGAGAGGGCATGGGATCCAAGGGCCTTTGGCCTTGTGGATCCAGAACTGGCTTGCCTGCAGAAGGCAGAGAGTGGTTGTGGATGGGTCTTTTTCTGAATGGAGGTCAGTCACCAGTGGGGTGCCCAGGGATCTGTTCTGGGACCCTTGCTGTTTGTCATTTTCATAAATGACTTGGATGAGGAAGTGGAGGGATGGGTTAGCAAGTTCGCTGATGACACGAAGGTCGGCGGTGTTGTGGATGGTCTGGAAGGATGTCAAAAGTTGCAGCAGGACATAGATAGGATGCAGGAATGGGCGGAGAAGTGGCAGATGGACTTCAACGCGGATAAATGTGTAGTCGTCCATTTCGGCAGAACCAACGGGATGAACGAGTACACTATTAAGGGCAGGGGTCTTAGTAGCGTTGAAGAGCAGAAGGATCTCGGGGTCCGGGTTCACAGGACTCTTAAATCGGCCTCGCAGGTGGAGGAGGTGGTCAAGAAGGCGTATGGTGTATTGGCCTTCATTAATCGAGGGATTGAGTTTAGGAGTCGGGAGGTAATGCTGCAACTTTACAGGACCCTCGTCAGGCCTCATTTGGAGTACTGTGCGCAGTTCTGGTCGCCTCACTATAGGAAAGACGTAGAAGCTATTGAAAGGGTGCAGAGGAGATTTACAAGGATGTTGCCTGGACTGGGAGGCATGCCTTATGAAGATAGGTTGAGGGAGCTGGGACTCTTTTCCCTGGAGAGGCGAAGGTTGAGAGGCGACCTGATAGAAGTTTATAAAATGTTGAGAGGAATAGATAGGGTGGACTCTCAGAGGCTATTTCCCCGGGTTGAAATGGTCGCTACGAGAGGACACAGATTTAAGGTGCGGGGAGGGAAGTACAGAGGTGATGTTAGGGGTAAGTTTTTCACTCAGAGGGTGGTGAGTGAATGGAATCGGCTGCCGTCGTCGGTGGTGGAGGCGAACTCGCTGGGGTCTTTTAAAAGACTTATGGATGAGTATATGGGGTTTAATGGGATTGGGGATTATAGATAGGTCTATAGGTGGGGTTGATGCGATCGGCGCAACTCGAGGGCCGAAGGGCCTGTTTGTGCTGTAATGTTCTATAAAACCTCCATAGAATGAGGAAGGGGCTAGAAAAGGTGCCCTAAAAATTGCCTGCTTCACTACATCCTAGCCAGTTTACTGCAGTTGGTGGGGATCCCATCTTGCGGTTGAACAAACAAAATAAAACACAAGGTGACACCACTTACCATTGACACTTGGAACGTGCGCACGCTTTTGGACAACGCTACAGCAGACAGACCAGAGAGAAGAACAGCCTTAATTGCCACAGAGCTTGCAAGATGACACTGCAGCCCTGAGTGAAAGTTGTCTTCAATGTAGGTCAGTTGACTGAAACTGGAGGTGGATACACTTTTTTCTGGAGCGGTCACGGCAGCGATGAGTGTCGTGATGCTGGAGTTGGATTCGCCGTCAGGAGTCACCTTGTTCAGAAACTTGATAGTCTACCCAAGGGTGTGAATGACCGGCTTATGACATTACAGCCTCTGCTACAGAACAGAAGTCAAGCCACCCTGATCAGCGCCTATGCCCCACAATGGACAATCGGACGAGATGAAAGACAAGTTCTACGAAGAACTAGATGCCCTACTATCAGCAGTGAGCAGTACCGACAAGCTGACCTTGCTTGGCAATTTCAATGCAAGAGTAGGGTGTGTCTCTACAATCTGGCAGGGAGTCATTGGGAGGCATGGGGTAGGCAAGTGTAACAGTAATGGTCTACTCTTACTGAAGACCTGTGCAGCACACGACCTAATCATCACCAACACAACCTTCCGTCTGCCTACCCGTAACAAGACCTCCTGGATACACCCCTGCTGTAAGCATTGGCATCTTATCAACTATGTCTTTGTCAGGAGAAAAGACAGGCAGGATGCCAGAGTAACCAAGGCCATGTGTGGTGCTGACTGCTGGACAGATCACAGGCTCATTGTCTCCAAAATGAGGCTCCGCATCAAACCCAAGAGGCGACCACAAGGAAGCAAGATTATGAAAAGAATCAAAGCGGCCAAGCTAAAGAACCCCAGCATAGCTTCAACACTGGCTGAAGACTTAGAAATCAAGCTTGCTGACCTACACCTCGCAGGCAGTGCTGAGGACGACTTCAGGGATGCTATCATCTGCGCTGAAGATGCTCAGGCCCTCCAGCCGCAAGCAGCATGACTGGTTCAATGAGAATGATGAAGAGATACAGGCTCTACTTGCTAAAAAGCACCGTCTTCATCAGGCCTGTCAGAACGATCCATCTTCAGCTGCCAAGAAAAATACTTTTACCAGCGCTCGCAGGACAGTCCAGAATAAACTGTGTAAAATGCAGGATGCCTGGCTGAGCACCAAGGCAGATGAAATACAGGGATACGCTGACAGAAACGACTTTTATATAGATGATCTGGAGGAGGGAACCGAGTGCAGGGTGTCGAAATTTGCTGATGACACCAAGATTGGGGGAAAGGCAAATTGTGCGGAGGGTGTGGAGAGTCTGCAGAAGGATCTAGATAGGCTGGGCGAATGGGCCAGGAAATGGCAAATGGAATTTAATGTTGGCAAGTGTGAGGTGGTCCACTTTGGTAGGAGGAATGGTAGGAGGACTATTACTTACGGGGCGAAAAACTGCAGCAGGCGACGGTGCAGAGGGACCTCGGGGTCCTTGTGCATGAGTCGCAAAAACCCAGCTTGCAGGTGCAGCAGGTGGTCAGGAAGGCGAATGGGATGCTGGCCTTCATAGCGAGGGGGATTGAATATAGGAGTAGAGAGGTCTTGCTGTATAGGGCATTGGTGAGGCCGCAGCTGGAGTACTGTGTGCAGTTTTGGGCGCCGCATCTGCGCAAGGATATTTTGGCCCTGGAGGGAGTGCAGAGGAGGTTTACTCGGCTGATACCGGAGTTGAGGGGATTGAGTTATGAGGAGAGGCTGAATAAACTAGGCTTGTACTCGTTAGAGTTTAGAAGAATGAGGGGAGATCTCATTGAGACGTATAAGATGATGAATGGGATGGATAGGATAGAGGTGGAGAGACTCTTCCCGCTCAAAAAAGACAGTAGGACTAGGGGGCACAGCCTCAAGATAAAGGGGGGGCGGTTTAGAACAGAGTTGAGGAGGAACTTCTTCACTCAAAGGGTGGTGAATCTCTGGAATTCTCTGCCCGTTGAAGTGGTGGAGGCTGCCTCGCTAAATATTTTTAAGAAACGGGTTGATGGGTTTTTGATAAGAGAAGGGATTAAGGGTTATGGGGAGAGGGCAGGAAGGTGGAGCTGAGTCACGACAGATCAGCCATGATCTTATTGAATGGCGGGGCAGGCTCGAAGGGCCAGATGGCCTACTCCTGCTCCTATTTCTTATGTTCTTATGTTCTTATGAAACTATTCTATGAAGCCCTCAACACTCTCCACAGACCTCAGCCTCTCGGGAGCTCCCCCCTCCTGAGTACAGATGGTACAACTCTCATTACAGAGAAGGCTCAGATCCTACAGAGATGGGCTGAACACTTTGAAACCGTCCTCAACTGACCGTCATCTATTAACAATGAGGCAATAGACAGGATTCCCCAGGTTGATATCAACAGTGCCATGGATGACCCACTGGTAGTAGAAGAAGTCATGAAAGCTGTTAGCCAGCTTTCCAGTGGCAGAGCCCCAGGGGCAGATGCCATACCCGCAGAGATCTATAAAGCTGCTGGTCCTGCACTTATCGAGAAGCTCACCAAGCTGTTCCAGTCCTTTTGGAAACAAGGATCCATTCCTCAGGAACTTAAAGATGCTTCCATCGTACACCTCTACAAGAGGAAGGGCAATTCGCAAGTATGTGACAACACCGAGGAATCTCGCTGCTCTCCATCACTGGAAAAACCCTTGCAAGAGTCCTGCTAAATCATCTGGTCACTCATCTGGAGCTGGGCCTGCTTCCAGAGTCACAGTGTGACTCCACAAAGGTCGTGGGACTGCTGACATGATTTTGCTGCACGCCAACTTCAGGAGAAGTATCAGGAGCAGAATCGCAAGCTCTACACAACCTTTGTTGACCTCACAAAAGCCTTTTGACACTGTAAGCCAACAAGGCATGTGGAAGATCATGTCAAAGTTTGGCTGCCCTCCCAAATTCATTCAGATGGTACGCCAGTTCCATGACGGCATGATGGCCAGATTACTGGATGGTGGAGAATCCTCTGAGGCATTCCCAGTCACCAAGGACGTCAAACAGGGCTATGTGCTCACAGCCATACTGTTCAGCATGATGTTTACTGCCATGCTGAATGATGCCTTCCAGGACAGTGTTGCTGGAATCAGCCTCAAGTACAGAGTGGATGGGAAGCTCTTCAACCTGAGGAGACTTCAAGCTATTACCAAAGTGAAAGAGACTGTTCTGAGAGATTTCCTCTTTGCCGATAACTGTGCCCTCTGTGCTGGCTCAGAGCCAGAGATATAAGACAGCATGGACAAATTTTCCATGGCTTGTGACAACATTGGACTCACCATCAATATTAAAAAGTCCGAAGTCATGCTCCTCATGCACTGTACACAGAACCCATAATCACAGTCAAAGGGCAGAAACTACAGGCAGTGGACCAGTTCACTTATCTTGGCAGCACCTTCTCCCAAGCAGTGACTACTGATACAGAAGTTAACTGCAGAATAGCAAAGGCAAGTTCTGCTTTCGGTAGACTGCGCTCCACTGTATGGGAACGTCGAGGAATCAGCCCAGCAACAAAACTTAAGGTCTACAGCGCCGCGGTACTCACTACCCTCCTGTGAAACATGGACTGTGTATCGAAGGCATGCAAGGCAACTCAATCATTTCCACATGATTTGTCTTTGCAGAATATTACACATCCATTGGCAAGATGAAGTACCAGACACTGAAGTTCTCTCTAGAGCAAGTCCACCATCAGTCCACACTGCTGGTGAGAGCGCAGACCTGGTGGGCAGGTCATGTCATCCATATGTCAGACGAGCGCATACCCAAGCAGCTACTTTTTTGGGGAACTCTCTGCTGGAAGATGCTCGCATGGAGGGCAGAAGAAATGTTTCAAAGACACACTCAAGGGCTCCCTGAAGTCATTTGACATTGACACAACCACCTGGGAAGTGCTGGCACCAAACTGCCCTACCTGGCGCTGCCTCATCCACAAAGGCTGTCAAGCTCACGAAGCAAGGTGAAGCACAACTTAAGCGCGAGGTGCGCAAGTCCACAGCCACCAGCACAACAACTACAGTGACTACACAAGTCTGTCCAATATGTGCCAGGACGTTCCGCGCCTGAATTGGCCTGATCAGTCATCTTCGGACACACCACAACCAGCCTCAAATGATTTATGGTGTCATTGATGATGATGGACGAACAACAACAACTTGTCATACATGTCAGATGGTAGGAAAGCCACAAGCAGTGATAAAACCAGTGCCTTTGATGCCTATTCCCGCATTTGAAGAACCTTTAGAACAGGTTATTGATTGTGTAAGTCTCCTCCCTAAAACCGAAGTTGAAGGCCATCAAGGAATTTCCAAGACTATCACTGAAGAAAGAAATGCTACAATTTTTGGGATTGAGTGGACTCTACAGGAAATTTGTACCAAGTTAAAGCAGCATTGTGACACTGTTGATGGACTTGTTACAATGAACATGAAATTTCAGTGGACAGAACAATGCCAGGAGGCATTTGAGAATTTGAAAGCAGTATTACCCACAACAAACCTTTCAAAACTCTTCAAACTCACAAACGATGCAGGTGCTGGAGTTGTATTGTTACAGAAGGATGATTGTGGAATTGAAAGGCCAATCAGTTATTTTTTGAAAATACTCGATATCCATCAGACAAAATATTCCACAATTATAAAGGAGTTATTGAGTTTAGTAATGTTTAAGAACATTAGAACATAGAACATAGCGCAGTACAGGCCCTTTGGCTCTTGATGTTGCGCCGACCAGTGGAACCAATCTAATGACCCTGTAACCTAAACTATTCCAATCT
Organism: Prionace glauca; assembly: GCA_037974335.1. NCBI lineage: Eukaryota > Metazoa > Chordata > Chondrichthyes > Carcharhiniformes > Carcharhinidae > Prionace > Prionace glauca. The sequence goes on from CM075728.1 coordinate 69,269,904, forward strand.
TATCCATATGCCTATCCAATGACCATTTGAATGCCCTTAAAGCTGGCGAGTCCACAACTGCTGCAGGCAGGGCATTCCACGCCCTTACTACACTCTAAGCAAAGAACCTACCTCTGACATCTGTCCTATAATTATCACCCCTCAATTGAAAGCTATGTCCCCTTGTGTTAGCCATCACCATCGAGGAAAAAGGCTCTCACTGTCCACTGTCCCTTTGGCCCTCGATGTTGCGCCGACCAGTGGAACCAATCTAATGACCCTCTAACCTAAACTATTCCAATCTTATCCATATGCCTATCCATTGACCATTTGAATGCCCTTAAAGTTGGCGAGTCCATAACTGCTGCAGGCAGGGCATTCCACGCGCTTACTACACTCTGAGTAAAGAACCTACCTCTGACATCTGTCCTATAATTATCACCCCTCAATTGAAAGCTATGTTCCCTTGTGTTAGCCATCACCATCCGAGGAAAAAGGCTCTCACTGTCCACCCTATCTAAGTAAAAAGTCTGACAACACCAGGTTTTAGTCCAATCGGTTGGACTAAAACCTGGTGTTGTCAGACTTTTTACTGTGTTTACGCCAGTCCAATGCCGGCATACCCACATCACCCTATCTAACCCTCTGATCGTCTTGTATGCCTCAATCACACCCTCAGTTACACGCAGGCTGACTTAGACGCAGATTTGCAGGAAAACACAAGGCAGACTCAGATACACACTCACAGGAACACAGGCAGACTCAGACACCCACAGACAGGATCAGACAGTCTGAAAGATGTGCTGCTTAGGTGCAGTGACTCAAACAGGAGCTGGAGTGTGACAACTAGGAGAATTTCACAGTAACTTCATTGCAGTGTTAATGTGAGCCTTACAGGTGACTAATAAATAAATTTTACTTTACTTTACAGGCAGACACCGACACAACACACTCTTACAGGACTGCACAGGCAGACTCAGACACAGACACATACTTGCAAAGACACACAATCACAGAAACACAGGCAGATTCAGAAACACCCACAGGAACACAGTGGACTCAGACATAGACTCACACTAGCTGGAACAGAGGCGGACAAAGACAAAAACTTGCAGGAACATACAGGCAGACTCAGACACACTCGCAGGAATACAGAGATGGGTATGGACACACAGTCAGAGAAAGACACACTTGCAGGATCACACAGGCAGACTCAAAAACAGGAATACATTTGTGGGAACTCACAAGAAAAGTAAAAAGAAACTTAAATACGGAGTAAAGAGGCTAAAAGGGGTCACGAAAAAAGGCCAGCAGGATTAAGGAAAATCCCAAGGCTTTTTATACATATATAGAAAACAAGAGGGTAGACAGGGAGAGGGTTGGCCCACTCAAGAACAGGGGAGGGAATCTATGCATGAAGCCAGAGCAAATGGGCATTATATGAGTTATTAAATGAGTACTTTGTGTCAGTATTCACCAAAGAGAAGGGCTTGGTGGATGATGAGTTTGGGGAAAGATGTATAGTTTGGGTCATGTCGGGATCAAAAAGGTGGTGATATTGGGGTTCTTGAAAAACATTAAGGTAGACAAGTCCCCAGGGCCTAATGGGATACACCCCAGAATACCGAGAGAGGCAGGGAGGAAATTGCTGGGCCCTTGAAATAAATCTTTGGAGGAAAATGTAACTGGTTTGATTGGTAAGTTTGCAGATGACACAAACGTTGATGGAATTACAGATAGCAATGAGGACCATCAGAAGATAGCAATGAGGACCATCAGAAGTCTCCAACCAATCTACATCAGGATGTAGATTGGTTGGAGACTTGGGTGGAAAGATGGCAGAAGGAGTTTAATCTAGACAATGTGAGATAATACATTTTAGAAAGTCTAACACAGATGGGATATATACAGTAAATGGCAAAACCCTTAACAGTATTGATAGGCAGAAGGGTCTGGGTGTACAGGTACACAGGTCATTGAAAGAGGCAAAGAAAGTGGAGGAGATAGTCATAGAACATAGAACATTACAGCGCAGTACAGGCCCTTCAGCTCTCGATGTTGCACCGACCAGTGGAACCAATCTAATGACCCTCTAACCTAAACTATTCCAAACCTATCCACTGACCATTTGAACGCCCTTAAAGTTGGCAAGTCCACAACTGCTGCAGGCAGGGCATTCCACGACCTTACTACCCTCTGAGTAAAGAACCTACCTCTGACATCCGTCCTATAATTACCACCCCTTAATTTAAAGCTATATCCCCTTGTGTTAGCCATCACCATCCGAGGTAAAAGGCTCTCACTGTCCACCCTATCCAATCCTTTGATCGTCTTGTATGCCTCAATCAGGTTACCTCTTCTCTCACCTCAGGTCACTTCTTCTCTCCAATGAAAATAACCTCAAGTCCCTCAGCGTTTCCTCATAAGACCTTCCCACCATACCAGGCAACATCCTGGTAAACCTCCTCTGCACCCTTTCCAATGCCTCCACATCTTTCTTATAATGTGGCGACCTGAACTGTACACACTACTCCAAGTGCGGCCACACCAAAGTTTTGTACAGTTGTAACATGACCTCACAGCTCCGAAATTCAATCCCTCTACCAATAAAAGCTAACACACCGTATGCCTTATTAACAACCTTATCAACCTGGGTGCCAACTTTCAGGATCTATGCACATGTACTCCAAGATCCCTCTGCTCGTCAACAGTACTAAGAGTCCTTCCATTAGCCCTATATTCTGTACTCCTGTTACTCTTACCAAAGTGAATCACCTCACACTTTTCCGTATTAAACTCCATCTGCCACCTCTCGGACAGCTCTGCAGCTTATCTATGTCCCTCTGCAAACTGTAACATCCATCCTCACTGTCTACAACTCCTCCAACTTTGATGTCGTCAGCAAATTTACTAATCCATCCTTCATCTAGGTCATTTATAAAAATGACAAACAGCAGTGGCCCCAAAACAGATCCTTGAGGTACACCACTTGTAATTGAACTCCAGGTTGAATATTTCCTATCAACCACCGCCCTCTGTCTTCTATCAGCTAGCCAATTCCTGATCCAAACTGCTAAATCACCCTCAATCCCATGCAGCTGCATTTTCTGTAGTGGCCTACCATGGGGAACCTTATCAAATGCTTTGCTAAAATCCATATATACCACGTCAACTGCCTTACCCTTATCCACCTCTTTGGTCACCTTTTCAAAAAACTCGATATGGTTTGTGATGCACGACCTATCCTTCACACAACCGTGTTGACTATCCCTAATCAATTTATTTTCCTCTAGATGATTATAAATCCTATCCCTTGTAATTCTTTCCAAAACTTTGCTCACAACAGAAGTAAGGCTTACTGGTCTATAATTCCCAGGATGGTCTCTACTCCCCTTCTTGAAGAAGGGGACAACATTTGCTATCCTCCAGTCTTCCGGCACTATACCTGAAGCCAATGACGACATGAAGATCAAAGCCAAAGGCTCTGCAATCTCCTCCCTAGCCTCCCAGAGAATCCTAGGGTAAATCCCATCCGGCCCAGGGGACTTATCTATTTTCACACTCTCAAGAATTGCCAACACCTCCTTCTTATGTACCTCAATCCCTGGTCTACTACCTGGTATCGCAGTATTCTCCTCGACTACACTGACTTTTTCATTCAGTGCCTCTCCTATCTTGCCCTAACCAATCTTTTATTCTTGACATACCTGTAGAAAGCTTTAGGATTTTCCTTGATCTTATCCTCCAAAATCTTCTCATGTCCTCTTCTAGCTCTTCTTAACTCTCTCTTTAGCTCCTTCCTGGCTAATTTATAAATCTCCAGTGCCCTAACTGAGCCTTCATGTCTCACCTTTACATAAGCCTCCTTCTTCCTCTTCACCAGAGATTCAACTTCCTTAGTACACCACGGTTCCCTCGCTCGATCATGTCATGCTTGCCTTCATTGACCGGGGCAGTGAGGTTAAAAATTGGCAAGTCATGTTGCAGCTTTATAGAACCTTAGTTAGGCTGCACTTGGAATATAGTGTTCAATTCTGGTCGCCACACTATCAGAAGGATGTGGAGGCTTTGGGTACAGAAAACATTTACCAGGAATTGGTCTGGTATGGTACAGCTATGAAGAGAGATTGGGAAAACTTAGTTTCTCTCTGGAATGACGAGGGGCAACTTGATAGAGTCTACAAGATTATGAGGGGCATGGAAAAGTGGATAGTCAGAAGCTTTTTCCCAGGGTGGAAGAGTCAATTACTAGCATCGGCTTAAGGTACGAAGAGATGTATGAGGCAAGTTTTTTTTTACAGAGAGGGTAGTGGGTGCCTGGAATTCGCTGCTGGGGTTGGTAATGGAAGCAGATATGATAGTGACTTTTAAGAGGCGTCTTGACAAATGCAGAAATAGGAAGGGAATTGAGGGATATTGTCCCAGGAGGAGTAAGGGGTTTTAGTTCAGTTGGGCAGCATGGTCTGTGCAGGCTTGGAGGGCCAAAGGGCCAATTCCTGTGCTGTAATTTACTTTGGTCTTTGGACACAAGGCAAACACAGGCACAGACGCGCAGAAACACACATGCAAAAACAGACACGTCAGACAGACTCAGAAACAGACACACGGGTAGACTCAGACACACATGATACTAAGATTGGTGGAGTTGTGGATAGTGATGAAGATTGTTACAGAACACAGCAGAATTTAGATCGACTGGAAAATTGGGTGGAGAAATGGCAGATGGAATTTAATCTGGACAAATGTGAGGTGACGCATTTTGGTAAAATAAATTGGCATTTTGGTAAAATAAATTGTTGAACTATCAGGAACATTGACACACACAGAGATCTGGGAATACAGGTCCACAGATCCTTAAAAGTGGCAACACAGGCAGAAAAGGTAATGAAGAAAGCATATGGCATGCTTCCCTTCATCATGTGGGGCATTGGATATAAAAGCTGGCGAATTATGTTAGTTTATAAAACGTTGGTTCGGCCACATTTGGAATACTGTGTCCAATTCTGGTGGCTACATTACCAGAAGGACATGGATGTTTTGGAGAGCGTGCAGAAAAGGTTTGTCAGGATACTGCCTGGTATGGAGGATGTTAGCTGTGATGAAAGATTGAATAAACTGGGATTGCTCCCCCTGGAGAGATGGAGGCTGAGGGGCGACCTGATACAAGTTTATAAAATTATGAGAGGTATAGGTGTATGAAAGGTATATGAGAGATGAACAGTTGGAAACATTTTCCCAGGGCAGAAATGACAATGACCAGGGGGCACAAGTTCAAGGTAAGGGGGGGGAAGAGGCTGAGTGGAGATGTGAGGGGGGCGTTTTTCTTACACAGAAGGCGGCAGAGGCCTGGACTGCACTGCCAAGTGAGGTGTTTGAGGCACATACGTTACCGACATTTAAGACTTATCTTGATAAGCATATGAACAAACAGGGAATAGAGAGATATAAGCAGTTGGTTTAGATAGGTAAACGTGATCAACACAGGGCCAAAGGGATTGTTCTTGTGCTGTATTGTTCTTTGTATTCACAGGAACACATGCAGGCACATACAGCAACACACATGCAGATTCAGATACACAATGACAGGAACACCTCGTGTCAAACGAGGGGCATGCACACGGCGGGTCGTGCGTGGGCTGCTCTTGGAAGTTCCAGGAGTGGCCTAGTACTTCATGTCGGTGTGTGTGCTTGATCCTGGACCGGTAGATGGGCGCCGCAACAGCTCAGTGACTAGCACTGCTGGCTGTGCAGACACATGGATTTGGGCCTGTGTCTGTGGGAGTTTGCGCATTCTCCCTGTGGTTGTGTGGGTTTACTCCGGGCGCTCCGGTTTCCTCCCACACCCCAAAGATGTGCTCTCAGGCTAATCGGTTTTTACCAAATTGACACTATTTCTTCCCTGAATCTGACTGAGTAAGGTTCCATTCGTAGATATGCAGGGTAGAATAGGTGTAGGGTGATGTGGCGGCGCGGGCTCGTTGGGCCGAAGGGTCTGTTTCCCGTGCTGGGTTGTTCTTTGTTCTTTGTAACACAGGCAGATTCAGAAACACTCACAGGAACACAGTGGGCTCAGACAGGGACATACACTCGCAAGATCAGTGATGGACATGGACACAGACTCGCAGGAACACAAAGGCAGACTAAGACACAGGCATATGCTCATCAGAACAGAGGCTGAGATAGGCACCAGCCTGCCATGAGGGATCTTGTCAAATGTTTTACTAAATGTAGATAACATCCACAGCACTTCCCTCTTCAATCATTTTTGTTACCTCCTCAAAAAACTCAATCAAATTAATGAGACATGACCTTATTTGTACAATTCCATGCTGTCACTAATAAGACCATTCATTTCCAAATGTGTATAGATCCTATCCCTAAGGATCTTCTCCTTCAAATTCACTATCACTGACGTCAAGCTCACTGGCCTATAATTACCCGGGTTATACTTGCTACTCTTCTCAAATAATGGGACAACATTTGCTACCCTCCAAACCTCTGGGGACCACACCTGTGGCCCATGAGGGAACAAAGATTTCTGTCAGAGGCCCAGCAATTTCCTCTTGTCTCCTTCAGTAATCTGGGATAGATGTCACCTGGCTATGGGAGTTTGTCTATCTTAATGCTTTTTTAATACAGCGAACACTTCTTTCCTCGTAATGACGACTTGCTCTAGAGGGGTTACATACCCTTCAGACACCATCAATCAATGTGCCCCTCTCCTTTATGAAAACCGGTGCAAAGTACTCATAGAACATAGAACAGTACAGCATAGTACAGTCTCTTCGGCCCTTGGTGTTGTGCCGAGCTATGTCCAAACCCAAGATCAAGCTATCCCATTCCCTACCATTCTAGTGTGCTCCACGTGCCAATAACCGCTTGAATGTTCTTGGCAGACAGGATTAAGGAGAATCCCAAGGCATTTTATTCATATGTTAGGAACAAAAGAGTTGTCAGGGAAAAAAAAAATCGAACTGCTCAGGAACAAAGGAGGTGAATTATGCTTAGAACTCAAGGGAATAGGGGAGATCCTGAATGAATACTTTGCTGGGTGTATTCTATAGGCCGCCCAATAGTGACAGGGAAGTTGAAGTGCAAATAGGGAAACAGATTCTGGAGAGATGTTTTAATAACAGAGTTGTCGTGATGGGACAATTTCCCAAACATCGACTGGAATATCCCTAGGGTAAGGGGTTTGGATGGGGCAGAGTTTGTTAAGTGTGTTCAGGAAGGTTTCCTGACACAGTATGTGGATAAGCCTACGAGGGGAGAGGCTGTACTTGACCTGGTACTGGCGAATGAACCAGGGCAGGTGATGGATCTCTCGGTAGGAGAGCACCTTGGAAATGGTGACCATAATTCTATCTCCTTCACAATTGCATTGGAACGAGATAGGATCAGGCAGGCTAGGAAGGTGTTTGTCTGGGGTAAGGGGAGATACGAAGAAGTCAGGAAGTTACTTGGACAAATAAACTGGAAGGAGGCGTTCTTAGGGAAAAGTACCGAAGGAAGGTGGCAGATATTCAAGGAATGTGTGTCTGGAGCTCTGAATGACAACATTCCGATGAGACAAGGGGGTTTTGGTAGGTTGCGGGAACCGTGGTGCACAAAGGCTGTGTTGAACCTAGTCAGGAGGAAAAGGAAGGTGTACAAGAGGTTCAGGGAATTAGGAGAGGTTAAAGATCTTGGAGTATAAGGACTGTAGGAAGGAACTTAAAAGGGAAATTAGGAGAGCCAGAAGGGGTCATGAGAAGACCTTGGCGGTTAAGATTAAGGAGAATCCCAAGGCCTTCTATAAATATTTGAAAGGTAAAAGGATAAGAAGAGAAGGGATAGGACCTATAAAAGGTGAGGGGGGAAAGGTTTGTGTGGAACCAGAAGAAATGGCAGAGGTGCTTAACGAGTACTTCGCCTCAGTATTCACAGTGGAAGCTGATCTGGGAGATTTTGTTATGGATTTGCAGCAGATGGAAAAGATTGAGTACGTGAATATTAAGGAGGAGGATGTGTTGGAACTTTTGAATTCTATCAAGGTAGATAAGTTGCCTGGACCAGATGGGATGTACCCCAGGATACTGTGGGAGGCGAGGGAGGGAAGAGATTTCAGAGCCCCTAGCGATAATGGAGACGGGAGAGGTTCCGGAGGATTGGAGGATTGCGGATGTAGTTCCTATTTTCAAGAAAGGGAACAGAGATAGCCCGGGAAATTACCAACCGGTGAGTCTGACCTCAGTGGTTGGTAAGCTGATGGAGAGGCTTCTGAGGGACAAGATTTACGAACATTTGGAGAGGTTTGACATGATCAGGAATAGTCAGCATGGATTTGTCAAGGGCAGGTCGTGCCTTACAAGCCTAGTTGAGTTCTTCGATAATGTGACTGAACACATTGACGAAGGAAGTGCCGTGGACGTAGTGTACATGGACTTCAGCAAGGCGTTTGATAAGGTCCCCCATGCAAGACTTCTTGAGAAGGTGAGAGGGCATGGGATCCAAGGGCCTTTGGCCTTGTGGATTCAGAACTGGCTTGCCTGCAGAAGGCAGTGTGTGGTTGTGGATGGGGCTTTTTCTGAATGGAGGTCAGTCACCAGCGGAGTGCCTCAAGGATCTGTTCTGGGACCCTTGTTGTTTGTCATTTTCATAAATGACCTGGATGAGGAAGTGGAGGGATGGGTAAGTAAGTTCGCTGATGACACTAAGGTGGGTGGTGTTCTGGATGGTCTGGAAGGATGGCAAAAGTTGCAGCAGGACATAGATAGAATGCAGGACTGGGCGGAGAAGTGGCAGATGGACTTCAACGCGGATAAATGTGTAGTCATCCATTTTGGCAGAACCAACGGGATGAACGAGTACACTATCAAGGACAGAAGTCTGAGTAGATCCTTCTGAAGAGCAGAAGGATCTTGGGGTCCGGGTCCACAGGACTCTTAAATCGGCCTCGCAGGTGGAGGAGGTGGTCAAGAAGGCGTATGGTGTACTGGCCTTCATTAATCGAGGGATTGAGTTTAGGAGTCGGGAGGTAATGCTGCAAACTTTATAAGACCCTTGTCAGGCTTCATTTAGAGTATTGTGCGCAGTTCTGGTCGCCTCACTATAGGAAAGATGTAGAAGCTATTGAGAGGGTACAGAGGAGATTTACAAGGATGTTGCCTGGACTGGGAGGCATGCCTTATGACGTTAGGTTGAGGGAGCTGGGACTCTTCTCCCTGGAGAGACGAAGGTTGAGAGGCGACCTGATAGAAGTTTACAAAATGTTGAGAGGAATAGATAGGGTGGACTCTCAGAGGTTATTTCCCCGGGTTGAAATGGTTGCTACGAGAGGACACAGATTTAAGGTGCAGGGAGGGAAGTTCAGAAGTGATGTTAGGGGTAAGTTTTTCACTCAGAGGGTGGTGAGTGAATGGAATCGGCTGCCGTCAGTGGTGGTGGAGGCGAACTCGCTGGGGTCTTTTAAAAGACTTCTGGATGAGTATATGGGGTTTAATGAGATTGAGGGTTATAGATAGGTCTGTAGGTTGGTAGGTGTTGATGTGATCGGCGCAACTCGTGGGCCGAAGGGCCTGTGTGTGCTGTAGTGTTCTATGTTCTATGTTCTAACCCGGGTAATTATAGGCCGGTGAGCTTGACGTCCTTGGTAGGGAAGTTGTTGGAGAGGATTCTTAGAGATAGGATGTATGCATATTTCGAACGGAACAATCCTCTTAGTGACAAACAGCATGGTTTTGTAAGAGGGAGGTCGTGCCTTACAAATTTGGTGGAGTTTTTTGAGGAGATGACAAAACATAAGAACATAAGATCATAAGAAATAGGAGCAGGAGTAGGCCATCTAGCCCTTCGAGCCTGCCCCGCCATTCAGTAAGATCATGGCTGATCTGTCGTGGCTCAGTTCCACCTTCCCGCCCTCTCCCCATAACCCTTAATCCCTTCCCTTATCAAAAACCCATCAACCCGCTTCTTAAAAATATTTAGCGAGGCAGCCTCCACCACTTCAACGGGCAGAGAATTCCAGAGATTCACCACCCTTTGAGTGAAGAAGTTCCTCCTCAACTCTGTTCTAAACCGCCTCCCCTTTATCTTGAGGCTGTGTCCCCTAGTCCTACTGTCTTTTTTGAGCGGGAAGAGTCTCTCCACCTCTATCCTATCCATCCCATTCATCATCTTATACGTCTCAATGAGATCTCCCCTCATTCTTCTAAACTCTAACGAGTACAAGCCTAGTTTATTCAGCCTCTCCTCATAGCTCAATCCCCTCAACTCTGGTATCAGCCTAGTAAAAACGGTTGATGAAGGAAGGGCCGTGGATATCATCTATATGGATTTCAGTAAGGCGTTTGACAAAGTCCCTCATGGCAGGTTGGTGAGAAAGGTTAAGGCTCATGGGATACAAGGAGAGGTGGCTCGATGGGTAGAGAACTAGCTTGGCCACAGGAGACAGAGGGTAGCAGTAGAAGGGTCTTTTTCCGGCTGGAGGTCTGTATTTGTGATACATAAAAATGGTTTGGAAGAAGGTGTAACTGGTGTGATCAGTAAGTTTGCAGATGATGCAAAGATGGCTGGACTTGCTGATAGCGATGAACACTGTCGGACAATACAGCAGGATATAGATAGGCTGGAAAATTGGGCAGAGAAACGGCAGATGGAATTTAATCCAGATAAATGCGAAGTGATGCATTTTGTTAGAACTAATGTAGGGCGGAGTTATACAATAAATAGCAGAACCATCAAGAGTATAGAAACACAGAGGGACCTTGGTGTGCAAGTCCACAAATCCTTGAAGGTGGCAGCACAGGTGGAGAAGGTGGTGAAGAAGGCATATGGTATGCTTGCCTTTATAGGACGGGGTATAGAGTATAAAAACTGGTGTCTGATGTTGCAGCTGTATAGAATGTTGGTTAGGCCACATTTGGAGGACTGTGTCCAGTTTTGGTCGCCACACTACCAGAAGGACGTGGAGGCTTTGGAGAGAGTGCAGAGGAGGTTTACCAGGATGTTGCCTGGTCTTAGCTATGAGGAGAGATTGGGTAGACTGGGGTTGTTCTCCCTGGAAAGACGGAGAATGAGGGGAGACCTAATAGAGGTGTACAAAATTATGAAGGGCATAGAAAGGGTGAACAGTGGAAAGCTTTTTCCCAGATCGGAGATGGCGATCATGAGAGGTCACGGGCTCAAGGTGAGAGGGGCAAGGTTTAACTCAGATATTAGGGGGACGTTTTTTTACACAGAGGATGGTGGGGGCCTGGAATGCACTGCCTAGTAGGATGGTGGAGGCGGACACGGTGGGATCGTTTAAGACTTACCTGAATAGTGACATGAGCAGAGTGGGAATAGAAGGATACAGAAAAATGGTCTAGTTGGACCAATGAACGGCACAGGCTTAAAACATTGCACCAACTCTAGAACCCTACAGTGCAGAAACAGGCCCTTCGGCCCATCGAGTCTGCACCGAACACAATCCCACCCAGACCCTATCCCCATATCCCTACACATTTTACCTGCTAATCCCTCTAACCTACACATCCCAGGATACTAAGGGGCAATTTTAGCATAGCCAATGAACCTAACCCGCACATCTTTGGACTGTGGGAGGAAACCGGAGCACCCGGAGAAAACCCACACAAACACGAGGAGAATGTGCAAACAGGCAGTGACCCGAGCCGGGAATCGAACCCAGGACCCTGGAGCTGTGAAGCAGCAGTGCTAACCACTGTGCTACCGTGCTGCCCATGGAGCTTGGAGGGCCGAAGGGCCTGTTTCCTGTGCTGTACTGTTCTTTGTTCTTTGTCACCTTGTACATTGAGTAAGCTAAATGTCCCTTTAGAAACCATAGGACTGGGCAGGCCATTTAGTATCTCAAGCCTGATCAGCCACACAAGATCATTTTTGCAGGACACTATGAAGTCACACTCTGCCAATTAAAATACTTGTCTAATATCCTCACATTTCCTCCTGTCACTTGGCCAATTTCCAAGTCAGGTATCTTCAATTACATGAGTTTTGACTTTAGCCTCATAAGAGGAACTTTGTCAGATGCCTTCTGCAAATCCATATGAATAATATCTATCAGTATTTAGATTACAAAATTTGAGTTTCCCGTGTAACTGTATTTCAACTCAGTTGAAATGATATTCCATAAACTGTACTGATCATAACAAAGCACCCCATGCTACAAAGTGAACTAGTTCGTTAAAGATAGCAAGGTACAGAGATGCATCAGTTAATACGTATGAAGTAACAGTTGATAAAACAACAAGGTTCAACATTGAGAATTATAATAGACAGCTGGTTAACTGAGGAACGCGTTACGCTGTTGAGTTTTTGATGCATAGATGCACTCAGGGAGAAGAAAATAATAGAAATACATTATTAACCAGTCTTTGGATTGTATTGCCCAGTGAAAAGAATTAGCTCAACTCGAACTTGGGCGGAGTGTTTTACTCCAGCTACCAGTTTGAGTCTAATAGCTTTAGCTTTTGTTTTGGTCAGACTCTGTTTAAATATAATCAAGAGGCATCAGGATATAGCACAAGGAGCGAATGGGATCAAACATTACAGGGCAAATGCAGGTTAGGCTATTGAGTTGGATGATCAACCACGATCGTAATGAATGTGGAGCAGACTCGAAGGGCCAAATGGCCTCCTCCTGCTCCTATTTTTTATGTTTCTACGTTTATACACTTTCAGGAATACAAAAGAGACACAGGCATAGAGCTAAAGGCACACACAGGCAGACTCTGACACAGACACACACCCGCTGCAACATGGAAGCAGATACAGACATACACGCAGGAACATACAGGCAGACTGGGACACAGGCATATACTTGCAGGAACAAAGAGGCAAATGCAGACACATGCCCACAAAGATACAAGGGCAGTTTTCAGCCACAGACACACACTCGCAGGAACATTCAGGCAGACTTTGACACACTCGCAGGAACACACAGGCAGGCCCCAACACACATACACACAGAAACAGAGACAGATTCAGTAAGGGGCACACTTTCAGGAACACAGTGGACTCAAAGACACACACTTGCAGGAACAGAAGCAAAGCCACACACAGGCAGACTCAGACACACTCCCACAGGAACACAGGCAAACTCAGACAAACAAGATCAGGAATATATAGGTAGACAGACACACAATGGCAGGAACACAAACATAAACTCACAGGAACACACTGACAGACTCGGACACTCACTCGCAGGAATACACAGGAAACTCAGACGCAAATACATACCTGCAGATACACACATGCAGACCTAGACACATTTACAGGAACACTAGCAGATGAAGACACGCTCGCAGATACACATAAGCAGACCCAGACACAGATGCACACTTGCAGAAATACAGGCAGACTTACAAACTCAAAGGAACAAAGGCAAACTCAGACACACACTCTTGCAGGAATATAAAGGCAGACTCAGACAGGCATACATTTGGAGGAACACACAGGCAGACTCAGGCACACAGCTGCAGGAACACAGTCAAACAAAAATACAACCTCGCAGGCACACACAAGCAGAGCAAGACATACTTGCAGGAATACAGGCAGGCTCAGACACAGACACACTTGCAGTAACACAGATAGATTCAGACACAGACACTCGCAAGAACACGGGCAGACGAAGACACATACTTGCAGGAACACACAGGCAGGCCCAGACTCAGACATACATTCACAGGAACGCCAAAGCAGATACAGATATAGGTAGACCCAGACACACTTCACAGGAACACAGGCAGACTGAAACACACAATTGCACATACACACAGACAGGCTCAGACACAGGCATACACTCGCAGGGACACAATGGTAGACTCAGATACAGGCACATGCCAGCAGTTACACAGACTGACACAGACTTGCAGGAACACAAGGTAAACTCAGACACAGGCATGCACCTGCAGATGCACACAGGCAGGCTCAGACATCTTCTCAGGAACACAGAAGCAAAAACAGACACATGCACAGGAACACACAGGCAGACATACACGTTCGCAGAATTACAGGCAGATTCGGACAGGAGGATGCTTGCAGGAACACAGTGAACTCAGATATAGACAAACAGCTGCAGGAACAGAGGCATAGCAAAATAAATTGCAGAAAGACAGGCAGAGAAACACACAGGCAGACTCAGACACTGGCACACACTTGCAGCAACACACAGGCAGACCCAGACACACTTGCAGGAATACAGGCAGACTCAGACATACTCGAAGGAACATAGGCAGATTTACACACGCGCGCATGCACACAGGCGGACTCAGGCACACGTTCATAGAAATACACAGACAGATTCAGACAAAGACACAAACTTACAGGAACACACACGCAGAGACACACACGAGCAGGGATACACCTGCAGACTCAAAGACAAATACTCACAGATACACACAGGCAGACTCCAAAACAGACACACACGTGTAGGAACACATTGGCAAATGCAGATGCGCACTTGAAACACTTGCAGAAAAATAACAGACTCAGACAGAGACATATTGCAGGAACAGAGGCAGACACAGACATTTATTCAGTTAAAGGTAGGGTGTTGGGGACAGTTACAGAATAAAGAGATCGAGGGATACATGTTCATAGCTCCTTGAAAGTGGAGTCACAGGAGGACAGAGTGGTGAAGGTGGCATTCGGCATGGTTTCATTGGTCAGAACATTGAATACAGGAACTGAGAAGTCTTGTTGAAGTTGTACAAGACATTGGTAAGCCACACTTGGAATACTGTGTGCAATTCTAGTCACCCTATTATAGAAAGCATATTATTAAACTCGGAAGAGTGCAGAAAAGATCTACTAGGATGCTACCAAGACTTGATGGATTGACTTATATGGAGAGGCTGGATAGACTAGGACTTTTTTTAGACTGGAGCACAGGATGCTGAGGGGTGATCTTATAGAGGTCTATAAAAATAATGAGGTGCATAGATCAGCCAGATAGTCAATATCTTTTCCCATAGATAGGGGAGTCCCATAGGTAGGGCATAGGTTTAAGGTGAGAGGGGAGAGATACAAAAGTGCCCAGGGGACAATTTTTTCACACAGAGGGTGGTGAGTGTCTGCTATAAGCTGCCAGAGGTAGTAGTAGAGGCAGGTATAATTTTGTCTTTTAAAAAATATTTAGATAGTTACGTGGATAAGATAGGTAGAGAGAATATGGGCCAAATGTGGGCAATTGGGATTAACTTGGGGGTTTTAAAAAAAAGGGCAGCATAGACAAGTTGAGCCAAAGGGCCTATTTCCATATTGTAAACCTCCATGACTCTGACTCTATGACATACTTGCAGGAACACAGGAAAACTCAGACACAGTTACATGTTCGCAGATACACACAGGCAGATACTGAGACACACTCATTGCTACCCAGAGGCAGATGCAGACACAGTCACACACTTTCAAGAACACAGACGCAGACACACATGCAAGAACACATAGGCAGACTCAGACAGACACACGTGAGACATACTTCCAGCCTCAGTCACATGCACAAACACACAGGTAGACACAAACATTGATGCACGTTCACAGGAGCAGAGGCACACTCAAATATAGAAACAATTGCAGGAACACACAAGCAGACCCATAGAACATAACAGCGCAGAACAGGCCCTTCAGCCCACAATGTTGCGCTGACTAATTAAAAAGCAATGACCCTCTAACCTAAACCAATCCCTTTCCATCCATAAACCTATTCACGGATCTCTTAAACACCCCCAAACTAGGTGCATTTACAACTGCAGCAGGCAGGGCATTCCAATACCTCACCACCCTCTGGGTAAAGAACCTACCTCTGACATCCGTCCTATAACTACCACCCCTTAATTTAAAGCTATGCCCCCTCGTGCTAGCTTTCTCCATCCGAGGAAAAAGGCTATCACTGTCCACCCGATCTAAACCTCTAATCATCTTATATGTTTCATATCATCTCTTAGCCGCCTTCTTTCCAACGAAAACAACCTCAAATCCATCAGTCTCTCCTCATAGGACCTCCCCTCCAAACCAGGCAACATCCTGGTAAACCTCCTCTGCACCCTCTCCAATGCCTCCACATCCTTCCTATAATGTGGGGACCAGAACTGCACACAATACTCCAAGCGCGGCCACACCAGAGTTTTGTACAGTTGCAACATGATGCTGCAGCTCCTAAATTCAATCCCCCTACCAATAAAAGCCGAGACACCATATGCCTTCCTAACAACCTTATCTACTTGATTCCCAACTTTCAGGGATCTATGTACACATACATAAAGTGACATAGATCTCGGCAGTTCCGATGTGCCACAGCGAAAAACCGCACCGATCTCCTCAGAAGGCAAACACAGGACACAGTGGACAGAGTACCCTTCGTCGTCCAGTACTTCCCCGGAGCGGAGAAGCTACGACATCTTCTCCGGAGTCTTCAACATATCATTGATGAAGACGAACATCTCGCCAGGGCTATCCCCACACCCCCACTTCTTGCTTTCAGACAACCACACAACCTCAAACAGACCATTGTTCGCAGCAAACTACCCAGCCTTCAGAACAGTGACCACAATACCACACAACCCTGTCACAGCAACCTCTGCAAGACATGCCGGATCATCGACATGGATACCATCATCACACGTGAGAACACCATCCACCAGGTACATGGTAAATACTCTTGCAACTCGGCCAACATTGTCTACCTGATACGTTGCAAGAAAGGATGTCCCGAAGCATGGTACATTGGGGAGACCATGCAGAGGCTACGACAACGGATGAATGAACATCGCTCGACAGTCACCAGGCAAGACTGTTCCCTTCCTGTTGGCGAACACTTCAGTGGTCACAGGCATTCAGCCTCTGACCTTCGGGTAAGCATTCTCCAAGGCGGCCTTCATGACACATGACAGCGCAGAGTCGCTGAACAGAGACTGATAGCCAAGTTCTGCACACATGAGGACGGTCTCAACAGGGATCTTGGGTTCATGTCGCACTATCTGTAACCCCCGTGACTTGCCTGGGTTTGCAAAACCTCATTTACTGTACTGTCTGGAGACAATACACATCTCTTTAACCTGTGATCAGTGCTCCTTCCACTCACATTATCAGCCACTTTAAGACTTGAACAGCAGGTTAGGTGTAAGGATTCGCATTCTAATCAGTAATCTCTAAACTGTCTGTGCTTTATATGCACTGTCTGAGGCCAGAACTCTCCATTCACCTGACGAAGAGGCAGTCCCCTCGAAAGCTTGTGAGAATATTATCAAATAAATAGGTTGGACTAAAACCTGGTGTTGTCAGACTTTTTACTGCACATACATAAACACACACTCAGACATAAACACACACTCAAACGACTACAAAGGCAGACACGTGGAACAGGAGGAACACAAGGCACACACTTGCAAGGACAGAGGCAGACCCCGACACACACATGCAGAAACACACGGGCAGGCAAACACAAACACACACTTGCAAGGACACACACGTGAACAAAAACAGATACACAGGCAGACAGACACATACACACATACACATAGGCAGATACGAAGAAACACACACACACAAACACACAGGCAGACACAAAAACACACACATAAGTTGCAGCAGGACATAAATAGGATGCAGGACTGGGCGGAGAAGTCGCAGATGGACTTCAACGCGGATAAATGCGTAGTCGTCCATTTTGGTAGAACCAACGGGATGAACGAGTATACTATCAAGGGCAAGAGTCTTAGTAGTGTTGAAGAGCAGAAGGATCTTGGGGTCCGGGTCCACAGGACTCTTAAATCGGTCTCGCAGGTGGAAGAAGGCATATGGTGTACTGGCCTTCATTAATCGAGGGATTGAGTTTAGGAGTCGGGAGGTAATGCTGCAACTTTATAAGACCCTTGTCAGGCCTCATTTGGAGTACTGTGCGCAGTTCTGGTCGCCTCACTATAGGAAAGACGTAGAAGCTATTGAAAGGGTACAGAGGAGATTTACAAGGATGTTGCCTGGACTGGGAGGCATGCCTTATGAAGTTAGGTTGAGGGAGCTGGGTCTCTTTTCCCTGGAGAGACGAAGGTTGAGAGGCGACGTGATAGAGGTTTATAAAATGTTGAGAGGAATGGATAGGGTGGATTCTCAGAGGCTATTTCCCCGGGTTGAAATGGTTGCTACAAGAGGACACAGATTTAAGGTGCGGGGAGGTAAGTACATAAATGATGTTAGGGGTAAGTTTTTCACTCAGAGGGTGGTGAGTGAGTGGAATCGGCTGCCGTCAGTGGTGGTGGAGGCGAACTCTCTTTTAAGAGACTTCTGGATGAGTATATGGGGTTTTATGGGATTGGGGGTTATAGATAGGTGTTGATGTGATCGGCGCAACTCGTGGGCCGAAGGGCCTGTTTGTGCTGTAGTGTTCTATGTTCTATGTACACACACAGGCTGACACAGGCCAACAGAGTCTGAAGCAAACAAGAGGGAATTGAGTTATTATCGCAAAAAGAATAATGTGTAGGGTTACATGTGCAATACATTGCTATGGCTCTAAGTGAAAAACACAGACACAATGGGTTGAAAGGCCTCCTTCTGAGAGATGGTAGGGTAAGAGGGCCCTTGGGCTGGGACAGAGAGACCCACTTATGTACAATATAGTATATAAGGCAAACAAACGGGCAAGCGCACCAGGAGCACAGACATGTGCAGTGACACACAGACAGACAATGCAGTGTATTGGACACACTGGGCCCGATTTTACCATCAAGTTACACCTGTTTTTAGGTGCAAAAACTTGGTAAAGTTGAGCGTGAGGCAAGTAGTTCAATCAGCGCTCCACCCCCCATGCCCCATTTCCTCCTTTACCAAAGCCCGAAAATGGCCACGATCAGGACCACGCCCAAAACGGGCGCAACTGCTATTTAAATGCATTTGCATGCATTTAAATTGACTTAATAGGCTGCATGCCCAACCTTACTGACTTCCTCCTTTACCACCCAGAATCGGCGCAAAACAGACATCCAATTAGTTGGGAGATAAATGCTGTGTGTCCGACTGCTCTTTGCTTGAGACCGGTGAGGGGGGGCATGATTCGGAATCATTGATATTTTTGCAGGCACAATGCGTATGCCTGAGAACGGACCTAAAAGTTGAATCTGAAAAACTCCCAGTTAAGTCCACCCAGCACTTAGAATCATAATGGTAAAATAGGGGCCACTGACCGGAAGATCTGGTCTCGGATGATGGGAAAATGTCCCGACGTTACATTGAAGACAAATGTGGTGAACCATTCTGTAAAGGAGGAGCCTAGAAACAGGATAAACTAAATTAGCCATTCACTCTCTGACCGACTGCAGTGAGCACTAAACCTTCATCACAGTGATATGTCAGAAGAACCAAGCTGGAAATTCATTACACAAAGAAAGAACAGGAAGTCCTAAGAAGTGGATAAGGTGGATAAATTCCCAGGACTTGGAGAAGTGTATCCCAGGACACTGTGAGAGGCAAGGGAGGAAATTGCACGTTTCCTAGCCAAATCTCAGGTGAGGTGCCTGAAGATTGGAGGGTGGCAAATGTTGTGCCTTTGTTTAAGGAGGACTGCAGGGAAAAGCTTGGGAACAATAGGCCAATGAGTCTCACATCTGGAGTGGGTAAGTTGTTAGAAGGTATTTTGAAGGACAGGATCTACAGGCATTTAGAGATGCAAGGACTGATTACGGACAGTAAGCATGGCTTTGAGAGTGGAAAGTCATGTCTCACAAATTGTGTTTTTTGAAGGGGTAACCAAATAGCTAGATGAGGGCAGTGCAGCTGATGTTGTCTACATGGGCTTTAACAAGGCCTTTGACAAGGTACCACATGGCAGGTTGTTGCATAACGTTAAACCTCACGGGATCCAGGGTAAGATAGCCAAATGGATACAAAATTGGCTTGAGGACAGGAGACACAGGGTGGTTGTAGAGGGCTGTTTTTCAAACTGGAGGCCTGTGACCAGTGGTGTGCCTCAGGGATCGGTGCTGGGTCCACTGTTATTTGTCATTTATGTTAACGATTTGGATGAGAATTTAATAGGCAAGGTTAGTAAGTTTGCAGATGACACCGAGATTGGTGGCATAGTGGACAGTGAAGAAGGTTATCATGGATTACAACGGGTTGTTGATCAATTAGGACAGTGAGCTGACGAATGGCAGATGGAGTTTAGATAAATGTGAGGTGATGCATTTTGGTCAATTGAACCAGGGCATGACTCACTCAGTTAGTGATTGGGAGTTGAGAGTTACAGGACAAAGAGATCTAGGGGTACAGGTTCATAGCTCCTTGAAAGTAGATTCACAGATATAGCGTGTTGAAGAAGGCATTCAGCATGCTTGGTTTCATTGGTCAAAACATTGAATACAGGAGTTGGGACGTCATTGGACAAGACTTTGGTACAGCCACACTTGGAATTCTGTGTACGGTTCTGGTCACCCTATTATAGAAAGAACTAGAAAAAGTGCAGAGAAGATTTACTAGGATGCTACCAGGACTTGATGGCTTCAGTTATAAAGAGAGGCTGGAGAAGTTGGGACTTTTTCTGGAGCATAGGAAGCTTAAGGGTGATCTTATAGAGGGCAATAAAATAATGAGGGGTATAGATCAGCGAGTAGTCAATATCTTTGCCCAGAGGTAGGGGAGTCTAAAACTAGAGGTCATAGGTTTAAGGTGAATGGGGAGAGATACAAAAGGATCCAGAGGGGCAGTTTTTTCCACAGAGGTGGTGTCTGGAACAAGTTGCCAGAGGTAGTAGTAGAGGTGAGTACAATTTTGTCTTTTAAAAATCGTTTAGACAGTTACATGGGTAAGATGGGTATTGAGGAATGAAACGTGGGCAATTGGGACTAGCTTAGCAGTTAAACAAAGGGCCTGTTTCCATGCTGTAAATCTCTACGACTCTATGAGACAGATAGATTACTGGAAGTGTTAACCTGCTGAAGTCTGTGATACTGAATGCAGTGTTGATACTGCTCACCAGTCAGTGCGTTCTGCAGACTGGATAAATCGACAGTACAGCTCAGCTTTAATCCCCAAGACAAGACATGAGAAATTGGCAATAATTCTATTACAACACACCAAAACAGTGCGTGCTACAAATTCTCATGCCACATCTGTGGAGAAAGAGTGTTAATGTTTTGAGGCAAAGATTATTCTTCTGAAAATGAATAAGGTGATCTCCATTTCTCTTTCCACAAACACTGATAGACCAGTTAAGTTGTGGCAGCATTTCTAAAGATTTACGATGACCAGCATCACAGTATGTTGTACAACACACAGAGAAAGCAGTCCATCAACCTGCGAGAGAGACGAGGACATGAAGCATGGAGATGCACTGGCCTGAAGACTGCTCCCATTTCCACAGTACAAGGAGAAAGGGCAAAAATGGAGTTCAATACCTGTGAGAAACATGTCGGCCACAGAGGAATCTGATGCCATGTGATCCTGCAGGAAAGAGTAGATACACGTCACTATGGACACTGAACTCACACAGCAGACACATGTCACTCTGGACGCTGAGCTCACATAGCAGACACAAGTCACACTGGAGACTGAGCTTAGGAAGCATACGGATGTCACTCTGAACACTGAGCTCACACAGCAGACACATGTCACTCTGGACGCTGAGCTCACATAGCAGACACATATCAGTCTGGATGCTGAGCTCACATAGCAGACACAAGTCACACTGGAGACTGAGCTCACACAGCAGACACATATCACTCTGGACATGCAGCTCACACAGCAGAGACATATCACTCTGGACACGCAGCTCACACAGCAGACACACATACTCTGGACATGCAGCTCACACAGCAGACACACATACTCTGGACATGCAGCTCACACAGCAGACACACATACTCTGGACATGCAGCTCACACAGAAGACACACATCACTCTGGACATGCAGCTCATACAGCAGACACACATACTCTGGACACGCAGCTCACACAGCAGACACACATCACTCTGGACACGCAGCTCACACATACTCTGGACACGCAGCTCACACAGCAGACACACATACTCTGGACACGCAGCTCACACAGCAGAGACACATCACTCTGGATGTGCAGCTCACACAGCAGACACACATACTCTGGACACGCAGCTCACACAGCAGACACACCACCCACACCATCCCCTGGACACTGAACTCACACAGCAGACACACATACTCTGGACACTGAGCTCACACAGCAGACACATCTCACACTGAACACTTAGCTCACACAGTAGACACATGTCACGCTGAACACAGCTCACACAGCAGACACATCACCTGAACACTGAGCTCACACAGCAATCACATAACAGACACACGTCACATTAGATACTGAGCTCACAAAGCAGACACACGTCACATTGGAGACTAAGCTCAGGCAACAGACACACATCATTCTGGACATGCAGCTCACACAGCAGACATACATCACTCGAGACACCCAAGTTCACACAACAGACACATCATCACCCTCCAGATTCATCGCTCCCTGATCTCTGCCATTTTTCTCTTACCATTTGTCAATACGAGAGATAAACCCAGATCTCCCTCCCCAAAATTCACACTGTGCATGCTTAAATTGACGTGCAGCTCCACCTTCCCTCATTCGATCTGATTGGCAGTTCTACTCCTCTTCTTATTGGCCCAATGCTGCTGTCAATCAATACCTGGGCATTGTGACCCAAAAAAGGAGGACAAATTAACGTCTGGCTCAAGGTGGCACCACAAGGAGGACAGAGTGCTCAAAAGCTGGACTGTCCGGCCTAACGCCGGATGTCTAGTCTCCTTGCCTTGGACACTGAGCTCACACACAGACAAACGTCATTCTAGACACTAAACTCACATAGTAGACATCTCATTCTGAACACTGAACTCACACAGCAGACAAGTTTCACTCTGGACACTGAGCTCGCAGCGGAGACACGTCACACTGGACACTGCTCACACAGTAGGTACACGCCACACGAGACACTGAGCTCACGAAGCAGAAACATGTCACCCTGGACATAGATCATGCAGCAGACACATGTCATTCTGGACACGCAACTCACACAGCAAACACACATCACCTGAACACTGAGTTCATACACAGACTGTCATCACTCTAGATAATGAGCTCACACAAAAGCAGACACACACTACTCTGGGACATTCAGCTCACACAGCAGACACATGTTGCTTTAGACACTGAGCTCACACAGCAGACACACATCACAACAGATATTGAACTCAGACAGTAGACACACATCACACAGCAGACACACATTACCCTGGACACTGAGCTCATATAGCAGATATGCATCACTCTGAACACTGAGCATACACAGACACATGTCACTCTAGACACTAAGCTCACACAGCAGACACGCATCACTCTGGACAACAAGCTCACACAGCAGACATATCTCACTCAAGACACTGAGCTCACTCAGCATACACACGTCTCTGTGGATACTGAGTTCACACAGTGATTATATAGCTGACACAGGTCTCTCTGGGACACTGAGCTCACAAAGCAGATACGTCATCCTGGACACGCAGCTCATACAGCAGAAACACATCATCCTGGACACAGCTCATGCAGCAGACACATGTCACTCTGGGACACTGAGCTCATAAAGCAGACACATGTCACTCTGGACACTGAGCCCACATAGCAGATAAACTTCACTCTCGACAATGAGCTCACACAAAGACACATCTCAGTCTGGACACTGAGCTCACAGCAGACACATCTCACTCTAGACACACAGCAAACATACATCATACAGCACACACGTCATTCTGGATTCGCAGCTCACACAGCAGACACATATCACACTGTACACTGAGCTCACATAGCAGATACATGTCACTCTGGACAATCAACACAGACACGTCACACAGGACCCTGAGCTCTCACTTCAG
The DNA here is from genome assembly GCA_037974335.1 of Prionace glauca. Classification (NCBI taxonomy): domain Eukaryota; kingdom Metazoa; phylum Chordata; class Chondrichthyes; order Carcharhiniformes; family Carcharhinidae; genus Prionace; species Prionace glauca. Next base: position 69,293,785 of record CM075728.1, read on the forward strand.
TTACACAGCAGACACATGTCACACAGGACACTGAGCTCATGTAGCAAACATACATTATTGTAGACAGTGAGCTCATACAGCAGACACACGTCCCGGAAAAATGAATTCACACAAAGACACACATCTTGCTGGACAATGAGCTTACAAAGCAGTTACACAGTAGACACACATCACACTGGACATGGGGCTCACAAAGCAGACATGTCACTGTGGACACTGAGCTCACACTGCAGACACATGTTATACTAGATACTGAAATCACCCAGCAGTTACACAGCAGACACACGTCGCTCTGGACACACAGAGCTCATACAGAAGACACACGCAATTATGATATGCCACACTGGACACTGAGCTCACACAGCAATTATACAACAGACACACAGCTCTCTGGGACACTGAGCTCATGGACACATCACTCTGGATACTGAGCTCACACATCAGACATGTCATTCGATACTGAACTCACACAACAGATACATGTCACACAGGACACAGCAGACACACATTATTCTGGACATGCAATACACAGAGCAGATACAAGTCACACTGGTTACTGAGCTCATACAGAAGTTACACAGGAGACAGAGAGCACTCTGGACACTGAGCTCACAAGCAGAGACATGTCAATTTCGACATAGCGCCGCGGACACACGTCATACAGGACACAACTCACACTGTAGTTGCACAGCAGACACACATCACACTGGTCACTGAGCGTATAAAGCAGACAGATGTCATTCTGGACACCGAGCTCACGCAGTAGGCACATGTCACACTGGATACTGAGCTCACGTAGCAGACACATTTCACTTTGGACAATGAGCTCACACGTCATCCTGGACACTGAACTCACATAGCACTAGATACTGATCTCACCCAGCAGACATACATCACTCTAGACACAGAGCTCACACAGCAGACACACAGCACACTGGATACTGAGCTCATACAGCAGACACCTGTCACACTAGATACTGACTTCACATAGCAGTTACACAGTCGGCAAACATCACTCTAGACACAGAGCTGACACAGCAGACACACATTACTCTAGACACAGAGTTCATATAGCAGACAAATGTCACACTAGATACTAAGCTCACAGCAGGCACATGTCACACTGGATAGAGCTCAAACAGCAGTTACACAGCAAACACAATTCACTCTGGAACCTGAATCCACATAGCAGTTACACAGCAGACACATGTCACACTAGACACTGAGTTCACAAAGCAGGCACACTTCACTCTGGACACAAGAGTTCATACACAGACGAACATCACTCTAGATACTAAGCTCACACAGCAGGCACACTTCACACTAGATACTGAGCTCACACAGTAGACACTTCTCATTCTGGACACAACTCACACTGCAGACACACGTCTCTGTAGACACTGAGCTCACACAGCAGTTACACAGAGTCACACATCTTTCTGGGACATTGAGCTCACAAAGCAGACACACATCATTCTGGACACGCTACTTACAGCAGAAACACAACACCCTGGACATGGCTCATGCAGCAGACACCCATCATTTGGGACACGCGACTCACACAGCAGACACAGATCACCTGAATACTGAGCTCACACAGCAGACACCCACTCTAGATGCTGAGCTCACACAGCAGACACACATCACTCTGGACACTGAGCTCACACAGCAATTACACAGCAGTCACACATCTCTCTGGGACATTGAGCTCACAAAATAGACATGTCACTTTGGATATGCAGTTCACACAGCAGAAACACATCACCCTGGACACGGCTCTTGCAGCAGACACATCATTCTGGACATGCAGCTCACCCAGCTGACACATGTCACCTGAACACTGAACTCAGACAGCAGAAACATGTCACTCTGAACACTAAGCTCACAGAGCAGACAGATATCACACCAGGACACTGAGCTCAAGCAGTGTACACAGGCCATTCTGGACATGCAGCTCACACAGCAGACACACGCCACCTGAACAGTGAGCTCACACAGCAGACACACATCACTTGGGATAGAGAGCTCATACAGCAGACACACATCATTCTAGATACTGAGCTCATACAGCAGACACACTTCAGTCTGGACACTGAGCTGATATAGACACATCTCACTCTGAATACTGAGCTCACACAGCAGACACACATCAATCACACTGGACAGAGCTCACAGAGCAATTATACAGCAGACACATGTCCCTCTGGGACACTGAGTTCTCAAAGCAGATACACATCACAATGGACACTGAGCTCACACAGCAGACACACGTCACACTGGACACTGAGTTCACACAGCAGACATATGTCACACAGGACGCAGTTCATAGAACACAGAAAAACCACAGCACAAGCAGGCCCTTCGGCCCACAAGTTGTGCCAAACATATCCCTATCTTCTAGGCTTACCTATAATCCTCTATCTTATTAAGTCTCACGTACTTATCCAAAAGTCTCTGAAAAGACCCTATCGAATCCACCTCCACCACTATCGCCAGCAGCCGATTCCACGCACCCACCACCCTCTGAGTGAAAATCTTACCTCGACACTTCCTTTGTACATACTCCCCAGCACCCTAAACCTGTTGTCTCTTGTGGCAGCCATTTCAGCCCTGGGAAAAAGCCTCTGACTATCCACAGGATCAATACCTCTCAACATCTTATACACCTCTATCAGGTCACCCCTCATCCTTCGTCTCTTCGAGGAGAAAAGATCGAGCTCTCTCAATCTATCTCATAAGGCATGTCACCTAATCCAGGCAACATCCTTGTAAATCTCCTCTACATCCTTTCTATGGCTTCCACATCCTTCCTGTGATGAGGCAACCAGAACTGAGCACAGTACTTCAAATGGGGTCTGACCAGGTCTTATACAGCTGCAGCATTATCTCCTGACTCCTAAACTCAATTCCTCAATTGATGAAGGCCAGTATTCCATATGCCTTCTTAACCACATCCTCTCCCTGTGAAGCTGATTTGAGAGTCCTACGAACCTGGACCCCAAGATCCTTCTGATCTTCCACACCGCTAAAAGTCTTATCCTTAACATTATATTCCGTCATTCCATTTGACCTGCCAAAATGAATCACCACACAGTTGTCCAGGTTGAAGTCCATCTGCCACTTCTCCGCCTAGTCTTGCATCCTATCTATGTCTCATTGCAACTTCTGACATCCCTCCAAACTATCCACAACATCTTTGTGTCATCGGCAGACTTACCAACCCAATGCAGTAGACATGTCATTTTGGACATGCAGCTCACACAGCAGCCACACATCAGTTGAACACTGAGCTCACACTGCAAACACACGTCATTCAGGATACACACTCATACAGCAGACACACGTCTCACTTGATACTGAGCTCATATAGCAATTATACAGCAGACACACATTGCACTAGATCACTCTAGACACTGAGCTCACACAGTGGGCACATGGCACACTGGATACTGAGCTCATACAGCAGTTACACAGCAGACACACATCACTCTAGACACTGAGCTGATACACGTCACTCAAGACATTAAGCTCATACAGAAGACAAACATCACTCTGGACACTGAGCTCACACAGCAGACACATGTCACTCAAGACGCTGAGGTCATACAGCAGACAAATGTCACTCTGGACACAGCTCACACAACAGACATATGTCACTGTGCAAATTGAGCTCATACAGCAGTTATACAGCAGACACGTCACTCTTGACTCAGCTCACTCATACAGAAGACACATGCAGCACATACATCACTGAGCAGACACACATGACACTAGATACTGAGCTCACAAAGCAGACACACATCACTCTGGACACTGAGCTCACACACTCAGACAAATGTCACTCTAGACACTAAACTCACATGGCAGATGCATCTCATGCTGGATACTGAGCTCACACAGCAGAGGCACGGCACACTAGACACTGAGCTCACACAGCGGGCACATTTCACACTAGACACTGAGCTCACAAAACAGAAACATGTCACCCTGGACATGGCTCACGCAGCAGGCACATATCATTCTGGACACACAGCAGACATCGGTCACCTGAACACTGAGCTCACATACAGACTCACATCACTTGAAATACTGAGTTCAAACAGCAGACACACGTCACTCTGAGACAGTCAGCTCACACAGCAGACACATGTCACTCTGGACACTGAGCTCACACAGCAGTTACACAGCGGACACACATCACACTGAATATTGAGCTCACAGAGCAGATACACATCTCTTTTGAAACTGAGCTCACACAGCAGTTATACAGCAGACACACGTCTCAGGGACATTGAGCTCACGCAGCAGATTCATATCACTCTGAACATGCAGCTCACACAGCAGAAACATGTCACCCTGGACATGGCTCAGCAGCAGACACACGTCATTCTGGACTCGCAGTTCACACATCAGACACACGTCACTCTGGACAGTGAACTCACACAGCAGATATATCTCAATCTGGACACTCAGCTCACAGCAGATACATCTCACTTTGAACACAGCTCACTAGGCAGACATACACCCCTCTGGGTGTATTGAGCTCGCAAAGCAGACACAGTCACTCTGGAGCATTCAGCACACACAGCAGATACATGTCACTCTGGACACTGAGCTTACACTGCAGTTATACAGCAGAGACATGTCATGCTAGACACTGAGCTCACACAGCAAAGAACAAAGAACAACACAGCACGGGAAACAGGCCCTTCGGCCCAACGAGCTCGCGCCACCACCTTAACAATGTATTTTTCCTACACCTCCCTTGACCTGTGTCTATGCTTATGGTACCCCCATTGAAACCAGATTCAGGGGAGAATAATTTAGGGACAATTTGTTACACCAATCAGCCTAAGAGCACATCTTTGGGGTGTGGGAGGAAACCGGAGCACCCGGAGGAAACCCACGCAACCACAGGGAGAATGCACAAACTCCCACAGATACTGGCCCAAGTCCACGTATCTGCACAGCTAGCAGTGATAGTCACTGAGCTGCTGTGGTGCCCATCTGCTGGTCCAGTTTTAAGCATACACAAATGACGCGAAGTAGTAGGCCACTCTCAAAACATCTAAGAGCAGCCCACGCACGACCCACCGTGTGCATGCCCCTCGTTAGACAACAAGGTGGACCGACACACCTGTGCAATAAAAGAGACAAAACATCAGTACATGTAGCATTAGATTTCCAGTAACGTCCCGAGGCTCTGACCCTTATTTAAAACCGTCTCCTATAACCCTCCATCCCTGTTTCGCTCATGTGTCTATCTAAGTAAACCTTAAACAAGTCCAGCGTGCCTGCCTCCATCACCTTACTTGGTAGTGCATTCCATACCCCCACGATCCTCTGTGAAAAACCTCCCTCTAGCATCCAAATTATACTTCTCCCCCCTCACCCTAAGCTCGTGGTCCCTCGTGATATTTGTCTCCAATCTAGGAAAAAGCCTGCCACTGTTTATCTATACCCTTCATTATTTTATACACCTCTATCAGATCCCCCCTCAATCTCTGTCTTTCTAAGGAAAAGAGCCCCAGTTTACCCAATCTTTCCTCATAACCCAGTCCTTCCATACCAGGCAGCATCCTGGTAAACCTCCTCTGCACTCTCCAGGGTCTCCACGTCCTTCCGGTAGTAAGGTGACCAGAACTGGACGCAGTACTCCAAATGCGGTTTAACCAACGTTCTGTACAACTGTAGCATTAGACGCCAGCTCTTTATACTCTATACCCCTTCCTATAAAGGCTAGCTTTCTTCGCAACCTTCTCCACCCGAGTTGCCACCTTCAGAGACTTGTGCACTTGCACTCCCAGGTCCCTCTGCATTTCTATACTCTTAATTGGTCTACCCTTTATCATGTAACTCCTCCCTGCATTATTCCTTCCAAAATGCATCACCTCGCATTTATCAGGATTAAATTCTATCTGCCATTTATCTGTCCAATATACCAGCCTATCTATATCCTGCTGTGTCACCTGACACTCCTCCTCACTATCCGCCAATCCTGCCATCTTTGTGTCTTCTGCAAACTTGCTGATCACACCATGTATGCCCTCTTCCAAGTCATCTATATATATTACGAATAGAAGAGGTCCCAGTACTGAGCCCTGCGGCACATCACTGGTGACAGACCTCCAGCTAGAAATGGACCTTTCCACTACCACTCTCTATCTCCTGTTGCCTAGCCAGTTTTCAATCCATCTAGATACCTGTCCCTGTATCCCATGAGCCTTAACCCTTTCTACCAGCCTACCGTGAGGGAATTTGTCAAACGCCTTACTGAAATTCAGATAGATGACATCAACGGCTCGTCCTTCGTCAACCGTTTTTGTCACCTCCTCAAAAAATTCTACCAGATTTGTAAGGCAAGTTCTCCCCTGAACAAAGCCATGCTGTGTATCCCTAATCAGATCGCAACGCTCCAAATGCTTATACATCCTATCCCTAAGAATTTTTTCCAACAACTTTCCTACCACTGACGTCAAACTCACCGGCCTATAATTACCAGGGTTATCCCTACTGCCCTTTTTAAACAGTGGTACCACATTAGCTATCCTCCAGTCCTCTGGGACCTCACCTGTGTCCAAAGAAGAGACAAAGATTTGTGTCAGAGGCCCAGCAATTTCATCTCTCACCTCCCTAAGCAGCCTGGGATAAATGCCATCAGGCCCCGGAGCTTTATCAGTTTTTATGCTGCCTAAAAACCCTAACACTTCCTCCCTCAATGGATATTTCCTTCAACTGATCTACAGCTGCCTCCAAGACATTACAAGACACCAATCCCCTCTCCTTCGTGAATACGAAGTATTCATTCAGGATCTCCCCCATTCCCTCAGACTCTATGCACAGTTCCCCTCCTTTGTCCCTAAGATGACTGATTTTCCCTCTAGCCACCCTTTTGTTCCTAATATAAGAGTAAAATGCCTTTGGATTTTCCTTAATCCTATCAGCCAAAGAAATTTCATGCCCCCTTTTCGCCCTTCTAACTCCCCTTTTGAGCTCCCTCCTGCTCTCTCTATATTCCTCCAGTGCTCTCTCCGTTCCCAGTTGCTTAGACCTAACATATGCCTCTTTCTTCTTCCTGACCAAGTCCTCAATATCCCTTGTAATCCACGGCTCTCTAATCCTGCCTTTCCCATCCTTCCTCTTTACCGGCACATGTCTTTCCAGCAACCTTTTCAGTTTTCCCTTGAAAGCCTCCCACTTGCCAACCGTGGACTTACCTGCTAACAACCTCTCCCAATCAGTGTCCATCAGTTCCTTCCTAATCCGGCTATAGCTCGCCTTCCCCCAGTTCAGCACCCTCCCCTTCGGACGGCACTCATCTTTTTCCATTTTTATCCTAAAGTAGACAGACTTATGGTCACTGTTAGCCACATGTTCGCCTACTGCAACCTCAACCACCTGACCCAGCTCATTACCCAGAACTAAATCCAGTATAGCCCCTTCCCTAGTCGGGCTAGTTATGTACTGCTTCAAGGACCCTTCCAGCACACATTTTACAAATTCCTCCCCATCCGAACCCCCAGCTCTTGGCACCTTCCAATCCACTCCAGGAAGATTAAAGTCACCCACTACAACAACCCTATTCTTTCTGCACCTATCTAAAATGTCTTTACAAATGCCTTCCTCCACTGCCCTTGGGCTGTTGGGTGGCCTATAGTACACCCCTAGCATAGTAATCACTCTCTTCCTATTCCTCAACTCCACCCACAGCGACTCAATCCCTAACACCTCCATATTATCCTCCCTCTGTACCGCTGTGATGTGCTCCTTAACTAACAACACCACCCCACCACTTCTCTTCAACCCTCCTCTGTCACATCAAAAAAACTTATACCCAGGAATATTCAGCTGCCGGTCCTGCCCTTCCTTTAACCACGTCTCAAGGTAGATAAGTCGCCGGGACCAGATGGGATGTACCCCAGGATACTGTGGGAGGCCAGGGAAGTGATTGCAGAGCCCTTGGCGATGATCTTTGCGTCGTCAATGGAGACGGGAGAGGTTCCGGAAGATTGGAGGATTGCGGATGTAGTCCCTATTTTCAAGAAAGGGAACAGAGATAGCCCGGGAAATTACCGCCCGGTGAGTCTGACCTCAGTGGTTGGTAAGCTGATGGAGAGGCTTCTGAGGGACAAGATTTACGACCATTTGGAGAGGTTTGACATGATCAGGAATAGTCAGCATGGATTTGTCAAGGGCAGGTCGTGCCTTACGAGCCTAGTTGAGTTCTTCGATAATGTGACTGAACACATTGACGAAGGAAGTGCCGTGGACGTAGTGTACATGGACTTCAGCAAGGCTTTTGATAAGGTCCCCCATGCAAGACTTCTTGAAAAGGTGAGAGGGCATGGGATCCAAGGACCTTTGGCCTTGTGGATCCAGAACTGGCTTGCCTGCAGAAGGCAGAGAGTGGTTGTGGATGGGTCTTTTTCGGAATGGAGGTCAGTCACCAGTGGGGTGCCCCAGGGATCTGTTCTGGGACCCTTGTTGTTTGTCATTTTCATAAATGACCTGGATGAGGAAGTGGAGGGATGGGTTAGCAAGTTCGCTGATGACACGAAGGTCGGCGGTGTTGTGGATGGTCTGGAAGGATGTCAAAAGTTGCAGCAGGACATAGATAGGATGCAGGAATGGGCGGAGAAGTGGCAGATGGACTTCAACGCGGATAAATGTGTAGTAGTCCATTTCGGCAGAACCAACGGGATGAACGAGTACACTATTAAGGGCAGGGGTCTTAGTAGCGTTGAAGAGCAGAAGGATCTCGGGGTCCGGGTTCACAGGACTCTTAAATCGGCCTCGCAGGTGGAGGAGGTGGTCAAGAAGGCGTATGGTGTACTGGCCTTCATTAATCGAGGGATTGAGTTTAGGAGTCGGGAGGTAATGCTGCAACTTTACAGGACCCTCGTCAGGCCTCATTTGGAGTACTGTGCGCAGTTCTGGTCGCCTCACTATAGGAAAGACGTAGAAGCTATTGAAAGGGTGCAGAGGAGATTTACAAGGATGTTGCCTGGACTGGGAGGCATGCCTTATGAAGATAGGTTGAGGGAGCTGGGAATCTTTTCCCTGGAGAGGCGAAGGTTGAGAGGCGACCTGATAGAAGTTTATAAAATGTTGAGAGGAATAGATAGGGTGGACTCTCAGAGGCTATTTCCCCGGGTTGAAATGGTCGCTACGAGAGGACACAGATTTAAGGTGCGGGGAGGGAAGTACAGAGGTGATGTTAGGGGTAAGTTTTTCACTCAGAGGGTAGTGAGTGATTGGAATAGGCTGCCGTCGTCGGTGGTGGAGGCGAACTCGCTGGGGTCTTTTAAAAGACTTCTGGATGAGTATATGGGGTTTAATGGGATTGGGGGTTATAGATAGGTCTATAGATTGGTGGGGTTGATGCGATCGGCGCAACTCGAGAGCCGAAGGGCCTGTTTGTGCTGTAATGTTCTATGTTCTATGTTCTATGTTCTATGTCTCCGTCACTGCCACCACATCTAAATTCCTCATGCACATCAAGGCCTTAAGCTCATCTGTTTTACTCGTTACACTCCTCGCATTAAAACAGACGCAATCCAACCCTCCAGGCCCACTCGGATCCTCCTTCCCCCGGATAATTTTCCTTTCAACCAAACCTACCCTGTCACCCAACTCGCCCCCAATCCCAGTGCCTAATAAGCTATCAGTCTCATATCCCTACCCCTCCTCCCTATTAGTTTAAACCCTGCCGAAACACTCCAGCTAACCTCCCAGCTAAGATATTTGTCCCCCTCCCATTCAAATGTTCCCCATCCCTCCTGTCCAGGTGCCCTACTCTCACAAATACTTCCCAATGATCGACAAAAGTAAAGCCCTCTGCCTTGCACCAATCCCTCAGCCACGCATTCAGCTGTAGGTTCTCATTATTCCTGGCCATGCTGTTACTAGGCAGCAGCCCAGAGAATGCAACTCTAGAGGCCCTGCTCTTCAGCTTGGCCCCCAATTCCCTGAATTGACTACGTACATCCCCCCTGCTCTGCCTTCCTACGTCCTTCTCGCCTATGTGTATAATTACTTCAGCCTGGTTCCCTTCACCCTTCAAAATTCCCTCTATCCTCTCTGATATATCCTGTACCCCTGTTCCAGGGAGGTAGACTACCATCCTGGAGTCACGCTTTTGCCCACAGAACCACCTATCAATTCCTTTGACCCTCCCATCCCCCACCACTATCTCATTGCCAGCCCCCTTCCTTCCCTCTGAGGCATTCTGGTCCTCCTGTCTTACCTTTTGTACCCCTGTTGATGCCTTTTGGGGGGCCACTGGGGTAGTCTTTGGACCAGGACTATTCTTCTTCTTCTTCCCCTTCCTAACGGTTACCCACCTGTTCCGTCCCCCAGGCCCTGGGACCTCCACTTGACCATGGTTCATAGCCATTATCTCCTCGTTCTCCCTGACCAGAAATGCATCCTCTAAACGCAGCTCTAATTGCCTGACCCGGGCCCTCAAACGCTGCAGCTCCAAACACTTGATGCAGATGTGGGCCTTCGGGAGACATGTTGTCTCCAGGAACTCCCACATGTGGCACCTAACACAGCTGAAGCGTCTCCCCATAGACCCTGCCATGTACCTGACCTGGTCACAACTTATACAGTAAACAAATGTCACTCTAGACACAGTGTACAAGGCAGACCAATGTCACACTTTACACTGAGCTCACACAGCAGACACACGTCACTGGATACTGAGCTCGCACAGCAGACACACGTTTCTATGGACATAGCAGATATATGTCACCCTGGACACTGAACTCACACAGAAGACACTTCACCCTGGACACTGGACTCACACAGCAGACACATGTCACTCTAGACACTGAGCTCACACAGCAGATACATGTCACACTTGGACACTGAGCTCACATAGCAGTTACACAGCAAACACACGTCACCTGAACACTGAGCACACACAGCAGACACACGTTACTCTACATACTGAACCTACACAGCAGACACACGTCACACTAGATACTAAGCTCACATAGCCGACACATCACACAGGACACTGAGCTCATAGAGTGGACATGTCACACTAGATACTGTGCTTACACAACAGGCATACATCGCTCTAGACACTGAGCTCACACAGCAGATATCCATCACACTAGATACTGAGCTCACAGCAGTTACACACTAGACACACATCAACAGAGCTCTCACAGAGCTCACATGGACAGAGTTCACACATGTCAATCTGGACATGAGCTCACATAGTAGACACACATCACATTGGATACTAAGCTCATACAGCAGACACGTCACACTGGACACTGAACTCACATGAGCACACACCTCACCCTGGACACCGAGCTCACACAGCAGACACGTGTCACGTTGGACACTGAACTAACACAGCAGACACACATCACACTGGATAGAGCTCACACAGCAGTTACACGTCACTCTGGACACTGAGCTCACAGAGCAGACACATGTCGCACTGGACACGAGCTCACAAAACAGACATGTCACATGAGATACTGAGCTCACACAGCAGTTACACAGCAGACACACATCACAATTTTATCTTACTGTGGACAAATTATTTTACCTATTCGAATGTGACTTCATTTCAAACGTACTTGACCAGTAAAGCACTTTCCAACATTGAGGTGGTACAAAGCTGGTACAGAAATGTCCATCTATGTTAACTTCTTACCACACAATGGTAGAAGATTTCACAAGGTTTTCGGCCCTCCACTTCATCCAGTGCCATGTATTGGCTGAGTCCTGTGTGAATACAGAAGGTCAGTGGGAGGCAGTGCTTCAGGCCTTTGCGCTGTTGGAAGCCCCCTGCAGCTGTATCAATGTCTAAGAGATCCTCAGAGCGGTAGTGATTGGACAGAGCAATACTGCCCATCAGGCTGTGGAGTGAGGGGGGAAGAAACTGTTACTTTCACTCAGTCCACTCAGAGAAAAGCAAAATAGCATTGAGGCCAGAAATGTGAAAGACTGGAAATACCCAGCTGTTCCTGAACGGAGCCTGCTCCACCATTCAATAAAACAATGGGTGATCTGATTGTGGTCTCAACTCCACTTTCCTTCCTACTCTTGAACTCCCTTGTCAAAAATAATCTATCTAATTCAGCTTTAAATTATTCAGTGAGCCTGCCTGCATTGTCCTCTGGCAAAGAACATTCCAGAGACTCTCAATACTTGGGGGAAAAATTCTCTTCACATCCATCTTCAATGGGAAGCCCCTTATTTTTAAACTGTGCCCCTAGCTCTACTCTGCGCCATAAGGAAAAACATCCTCTCAATGTCCACCCTGTATAATCTTCAATGTTTCAGTAAGATCATCTCCCATTTTTCAAAACTCCAATAGATACAGGCTGAGCCTGCCCAACCTTCAAAATAACCCCCTCCATCCCAGAAATCATACCATAGAACATTATAGCACAGAAACAGGCCTTTTGGCCCTTCTTGTCTGTGCCAAACCATTTTTCTACCTAGTCTCACTGACCTTCACCTGGACCATATCCCTCCACACTCCTCTCATCCATGTACCTGTCCAAGTTTTCCTTAAATGTTAAAAATGAGCTTGCTTTCACCACTTCATCTGGCAGCTCATTCCAAACCACTCTGTGTGAACAAGGCCCCCCTAAAATTGCCTTTAAACTTTTTCCCCTTCACTCTTAACCCATTTCCTCTAGTTTTCTCCTTTAACCTCAGTGGAAAAAGCCTGCTTGCATTCATTCTATCTCTACTCATCACAATTTGATACACCTCTATCAAATCTCCCCTCATTCTTCTATACTCTAGGGAATAAAGTCCTAGCCTATTCACGTAAACCTTCTTTGAACTGCTCCTCAAGTTCATCTTGAATATCACTCAAAGAGTCCAGAATCCAGAAAGGACAGTGTGGGAGTGAAGATTAAAAGAGGGGCAGCCTCAAGCAGCGGGTCAGGCTTGCAGACTGAATGGAGGTGTTCCACAAACCAGTCCATGTTTGGTTTCAATGCAGAGACAACCATTTCCTGAACAGAAATGGTGAAATGTGGCAAGCTGAATAACGAGGCTGACAAACTGGAAGGCAAGAACGAGGGAAACCAGTAAACGAGGGAAGGATGTGTTAGAAAGGTGGTCTAGGTAGCCAAATGGATACAAAATTGACTTGATGACAAAAGAGGTTGTAGAGGGTTGTTCTTCGAACTGGAGGCCTGTGATCAACGGTGTGCCTCAGTGATTGGTGCTGGGTCTACTGTTATCTGTCATTTACATTAATGATTTGGATAAGAAGTTAGGAGGCATGGTTAGTAAGTTTGCAGGTGTCACCAAGATTGGTAGTATAGTGGACAGTGAAGAAGGTTATCTAAGGTTGCAAGGGATCTTAATTAATTGGGCCGGCGGTTGATGAATGGCAGATGGAGTTTAATTTAGATAAATGCGAGGTGATGCATTTTAGTATGTCGAATTAGGGCAGATCTTAGACCATAAGACATAGGAGCAGAATTAGGCCACCTGTCCCATCGAGTCTGCTCTGCCATTCAATCATGGCTGATATTTTTCTCATCTCCATTCTCCATAGAACACTATCCATGGTAACACAACAAGAAACCGAGAATATGACCCACTGCAACACAGCGAGAAATGAGAACATGACACACAGAAACACAGAGCAAGAAAAATGAGAACATGACACACTGCCACAGCGAGAACGTGAGATCACAACACTAGCAGTGAGAAAGCGAGAACGAGTCCAAATTAAGTCAGAACATAGAACATAGAACATTACAGCATAAACAGGCCCTTCGGCCCTCGAGTTGCGCCGATCACATCAACCCCACCAATCTATAGACCTATCTATAACCCCCAATCCCATTAAACCCCATATACTCATCCAGAAGTCTTTTAAAAGACCCCAGCGAGTTCGCCTCCACCACCGATGACGGCAGCCGATTCCATTCACTCACCACCCTCTGAGTGAAAAACTTACCCCTAACATCACCTCTGTACTTCCCTCCCCGCACCTTAAATCTGTGTCCTCTCGTAGTGACCAGTCAGAGAGAAACCGAGAACATGAATCCCTGTAACAGCGAGAAAACGACAGTGAGAAACCGAGAACATGACCCACTCTAGAACAGCAAGAAACCGAGAACAAGACCTACTGTAAAAAAAAGTAAGAAATCCAAACCATGACCCATGGTAACCCAGCGAGAAAGCAAGAACACAACACGGTAACAACTGTGAGAAACAAAGAAAACCACCCACTTTAACAAAGCGAGAAACCGAGACCATGACACACTGTAACACAGCAGGAAAGCAAGAACACGACACACTAATAGTGAGAAACCAAGAACACAACCCACTGTAAAACAGCGAGAAACCAAGAACATATACGAGAACAGGAGTCACTGTAACACACAAGAGCAAACCAAGAACATGACCCACTGTAACACAGTAAGAAGATGAGAACATGACAAATGGTAATGCACAATGAGAAACCGAAAACTACCACTATAACACAGCGAGAAACCCAGAACACAACTCTTGATAACACGGTGAGAACAGAACAAAGCACAGCGAAAAACACTGAAAAGACCCACTGTAACAGACAGCGAGAAATTGAGAACAAGACCCACTGCAACACAGTGAGAAACCAAGAATATGACCTCCTACAAAACAGTGGGAAACCGAGACCACGACGCATTTAAACAGAAAGCGAGAAACCGAGAAACTAACCCATGGTAACACAGCAAGAAACCGAGAATACAACCCACTGTAACACACAGCAAGAAACCGAGAACATGACCCATTGTGTCACAGCGAGAAGCCGAGAACATGATCCAGTATAGCACAGCGAGAAACCAAGATCATGACCCACTGTAACCCAGCGAGAAACGAGACCACGACACACAGTAACACACTGTGCGAATGCAAGAAAATGACCCACTGTAACACATGGCAGGAAACTGAACACGACCCAGTGTAACATACAGTGGAAACTAGTAACACACAGCGACAAATTGAGAACACGAGAAACTGTAATGGATAAAAGAAACCGAGAACACCCACTGTAACATAGCGAGATATCAAGAACACCACCGAACATAATGCAGAGCGAGAAACCAAGGGCACATCACACTAACAGAGGGAAAGCAAGTACACAACCCACTGAAACACAAAGTGATAAACTGAGAACACGGCCTACGGTAACACAGTGAGAAACCGAGAATATGACTCATTGCAACATGAGAAACTGAGAACACGACCCACGATAACAGCGCAAGAAACCAAGAACATGACCACTGTAACACCGCGAACCCCTGTAACACAGCAGGAAAGTGAGAACATGACACATTAACAGTGAGAAACCGAGAACACTGTAACAGTGAGAAAGCAAGAACACAACCCATTGCAATAGCGAGAAAACAAGAACACGACTCACTATAAAAAAACCATGAAATCCAGACCACGATCTTAGTAACACACAGCGAGAAACCGAGAACAAGATGCAAAGTAACACAGTGAGAATCCAAGAACATGATACATAGTAATATACAGTTAGAAACCAAGAGCATGACACATGGTAACACAGTGAGAAACCAAGAACACGACCCACTGTAATAGTGAGAAACTGATAACACGACCCAGTGCAACACAGCGAGAAACCAAGCAAAGGACCCACTTAACACACAGTGAGAGGCAGTAAAAACAACTCACAATAACACAGCGAGAAGATGAGAACATAACACATGGTAACACACAGTGAAAAACAATGAAAACCACCCACTGTATAACAGCGAGAAACAGAAAAGATGAATCCCTACAACAGTGAGAAACTGAGACCATGATGTACAGTAACGCACAACAAAGAAGCTGTGAACAAGGTTCCTCTGCCTTAATTTGAGTCTTGTTTCGATTTCTCGCTGTGCTACTGTGTGTCACGTTCTCCTTTCTTGCTGTGTTACAGTGGGTCGTGTTCATGGTTTCTCGCTGTGTTATGGTTGGTCGTGTTCTCGGCCCACTGAAACACAGTGGGAAACCAAGAACACGAGAAGCTGTAACGGACAACGAGAAATCAAGAATATGGCACAAAGTAACACAGCAAGAAGGCAAGAACACAACACACTGGAACATAGCAAGAAACTGAGAACACCACCCATTTTAACACAGAGCAAAAACAGAGAAAATAACCCACTGTAACAAACATGTACCAGTGAGAAATCAAGAACAAGACCAACTATAATGCACAGTGAGAAACCTAGAACACAATCTACTGTAACACAGCGAGAATCGAGAACATGACATACTTTAACACAGTGAGAAAACGAGAACATGACCCACTACAGTGAGAAACCAAAAACACAACCCACTGTAACACTGAGAAAGTGATAGCACGACACAAGGTAACACAGTAAAAAACAGAGAACATGACCCATTTTAACAAAGCAAAAAAGAAAAAATGACCCACTGTAACACACAGCAAGAAACTGATGCAGACGCCATTGTAACACAGTGAGAAATGGGGAATACAACCAACTTAAAGTAAAGTGAGAAACCGAGAACACGACCCATTGTAACAGACAGCGAGAAACAGAGCTCAACCTACTGAAACACTGAGAAAACGAGCACAACCCACTGTAAAACAAAGCAAGGAATTGAGAATACAACCCACTGTAGCATAGGGAGGTAGCGAAAACACCACACAAGGTAATACAGCAAGAAGGCGAGGACACCACACACTATAACACGACCCACTGTAATACAGCGAGAAACTGAGAAGATGACACTGGGAAATCAAGAACATGGCCAACTGTGATGCACGAGGAACCCAGAAGACAGCACATGGTAACATATAGCACGAAGTCTAGAAAATGACCCTCTGTAACACACAGCGAGAAACCGACTGCACAAATACAGCAAGCAAATGAGAAACGACCCACTTTAGCACAGAGAAAAACTGACAACACGACTCACTTTAACACAGCAAAAAACAATGAGGCACGAACAAACCATGAGAAACAGAGAACACAATCTAGTGTAGCACATCACAAAAAACCAAGAACACAACACACTGTGATACAGTGAAAACCAAGAACATGACACACTGCAACAGTGAGCAAATGAGAAAATGACCCACCATAACAAAGCAAGAAACCAAGAACATGACCACTTTAACACAGAGAAACCGAGAACAGGACTCACTTCAACACAGCAAAAACCAGAGAAAACGACTCACTGTAACAAACATGATCTACAAAGTATGGTGACTAGTGGAGTGCCCCAGGGGTCGGTGCTGGGGCCTCAGCTATTTATCATTTATATAGATGATCTGGAGGAGGGAGACGAGTGTAGGGTGTCGAAATTTGCTGATGACACCAAGATTGGTGGAACGGCAAATTGTGCGGAGGGTGTGGAGAGTCTCCAGAACGATCTCGATAGGCTGGGCGAATGGGCCAGGAAATGGCAAATGGAATTTAATGTTGGCAAGTGCGAGGTGGTACACTTTGGTAGGAATAATGGTAGGAAGGACTATTACTTACGTGGCGAAAAACTGCAGCAGGTGATGGTGCAGAGGGACCTCGGGGTCCTTGTGCATGAGTCGCAAAAACCCAGCTTGCAGGTGCAGCAGGTGGTCAGGAAGGCTAATGGGATGCTGGCCTTCATAGTGAGGGGGATTGAATATAATAGTAGGGAAGTCTTGCTGCGGCTGTATAGGTCATTGGTGAGGCCGCAGCTGGAGTACTGTGTGCAGTTTTGGGTGCCGTACTTACGCAAGGATATTTTGGCCTTGGAGGGATTGCAGAGGAGGTTTACTAGGCTGATGCTGGAGTTGAGGGGGTTGAGCTATGAGGAGAGGCTGAATAAACTAGGCTTGTACTCGTTAGAGTTTAGAAGAATGAGGGGAGATCTCGTTGAGACGTATAAGATGATGAATGGGATGGATAGGATAGAGGTGGAGAGACTCTTCCCACTCAGAAATGACTAGGGGGCACAGCCTCAAGATAAAGGGGGGGGGCGGTTTAGAACAGAGTTGAGGAAGAACTTCTTCATTCAAAGGGTGGTGAATCTCTGGAATTCTCTGCCCGTTGAAGTGGTGGAGGCTACCTCGCTAAATATTTTTAAGACGCGGGTTGATGGGCTTTTGATAAGAGAGGGGAATTAAGGGTTATGGGGAGAGGGCAGGAATGTGGAACTGAGCCACGACAGATCAGCCATGATCTTACTGAATGGCGGGGCAGGCTCGAAGGGCTAGATGGCCTACTACTGCTCCTATTTCTTATGTTCTTATAAAGTGACAAAACCGAGAACATGACACACTGTAACGAAGAACAAAGAACAACACAACACGGGAAACAGGTCCTTCGGCCCACCGAACCCGTGCCGCCATTTCAACATTGTGAGTCCCCTCTCCACCCATGACCCTTGTCTATGTTTATGGCATTCCACATTGGAAACCAGGTTGAGGGGAGACTAATTTAGGGACAATTTGTTACACCAATCAGCCTAAGAGCACATCTTTGGGGTGTGGGAGGACAGATGGTGAGAAATCAAGAACATGTAAGCACAGTTAGAAATCTAGAATACAACTGCTGTAACACACAGCGAGGAACCAAGAACACGACCCACTGTAAAAAAAGCAAGAAACTGAAAACATGACCCATTGTAGCACAGCGAGAAAGCAAGAACACGACACAAGGTAACACAGCAAGAAGGCAAGAACACTACACATGGTAATGGAGAACAGGACCCACTTCAATACAGCAGCAAACCGAGAATACATCCCACTGTAACAAACAGTGCGAAACCGAGAATACAACCCATTTAACACAAGCAAAAAAAGAGAAAACAACCCACTGTAACAAACATGACTTACAGCAACACAGTGAAAAACCAAGAACACAACCAACTGTAACAAATAGCGAGAATCTGAAAGCACGATTCACTGTAACAAACAGCAGGAAACCACAAACATGACCCACTTTAACATAAGGCAGAAAACAAAGAAAATGATCTACTGTGACAAGCACAATGTACCGTAACACAAAGTGAGAAACCTAGAACACGACCCATTGTAACAAACATTGAAAAACTGAGAACACAACCCATTGTCGATGTATGAGACAAATGTTTTACACAAAGGGTGGTGGATGCCTGGAAATCACTGCAGGGGGAGGTAGTGTAATAGATACAATAGTGATTTTAAAAGGGCGTCTGGACAAATACATGAATAGGATGGGAATAGAGGGTTATGGTCCCTGGAAAGGTAGGGGGCTTTAGTTCAGTCGGGTAGCATGGTCAGTGCAGGCTTGGTGAGCCAAAGGGCCTGTTCCTGTGCTGTAATTTTCTTTGTTCTTTGTAACAAACAGAAAAATTGAGAACATCACGAATTGCAAAGGACAGCGAGAAACCGAGAACATGACCAACTGTAATGCACATTTAGAAACCTAGAACATGACCTCGACTGTAACACAAAGTCAAAACCTGAGGACACGACCCACTGTAACAGATGGAGAAACCAACAACACGAGCCACTGTAAAACAGTGAGAAAATTAAAATACAACCCACTGCAACACAGCGAGAAAGCGAGAACATGACCATCTGTACTGCACAGTCAGGAACTTAGACCATGACAAGCTTCAACACAGCAGGAATCCAGTAACACGACCCACTGTAACACACCAGGAAAGTGGCTCGTGTTCTTGGTTTCTCCGTGTGTTACAGTTGGTCATGTTCTCAGTTTCTCTTTGTCTGAAGCAATTGGTTGTGTTCTTAATTTTTCGCCATTTGTTTGGCTTCAACTACTTCCTGTGACAATGAATTCCAGAGGTTCACCACTCATTGGGTGAAGAAATGCCTCTTCATCTCCATCCTAAATGGTCTATCCTGTATCCTCAGACTGTGACCCCTGGTTCTAGACACCTTCACCATCGGAAACATCCTTCCTGCATCTACCCAATCTAGTCCTATTAGAATTTTATAAGTCTCTTGGAGAATGCCTCTCATGTTTCTGAACTCCAGCGAAAACAATCCTAACCTAGTCAATCTCGCCTCATACATCAGTCCTGTCATCCCCGGAATCAGCCTGGTAAACCTTTGCTGCATTCCTTCAACAGCAAGAACATCCTTTGTCAGAAAAGGAGACCAAAACTGCAGGTGTGGCCTCACCAAGGCCCTGTATAATTGCAACAACACACCCCTGCTCCTATACTCAAAACCTTTTGAAATGAAAGCCAACATACCATTTGCCTTTTTTATTGCCTGTTGCCCTTCAGCACAAGGGCACTCAGATTCCGCTGCACACCCCCCTTTCCCAAATTACAGCCATTCAGGTAGTAATTAGCCTTCTTGTTTTTGCTTCCAAAGTGAATAACCTCACATTTATCCAAATTATACTGCATCTGTCATTGATTTGCCCACTCACCCAACCTGTCCAGATCAGGCTGAAGGATCTCTGCATCTCGTCACAGTTCACCCTCCCATCCAACATGGTATCATCTGCAAACTTGGAGATGTTACATTTTATTCCCTCATCCAAATCATTTAAATATTGTGAATAACTAGAGTCCCAGCAAAGATCACTATGGCATCCCACTAGTTAATGCCTGCCAATTTGAAAGGGACCCATTAATTCCCACTCTTTGTTTCCTCTCTGCCAATTAGTTTTCTAACCTACTCAGTACACTTCCCCTAATCCCACGCGCTTTAATTTTGCGCAATGATTTCTTATGTGGGACTTTGTCAAATGCTTTCTGAAAGTGCAAATATATCACATTGACTGGTTTCCTCTTGTCAACTCTACTTGTTATATTTTCAAAGAATTCCAACAGATTTGTCAAGCATGATTTTCCCTTCATAAATCCAGGCTGACTCTTCTGATCCTGCCACTGCTTTCTAAATGCTCTGCTATAAAGTCCTTGATAATGGATTTGAGAATTTTCCCCTAAGGCTTACTGGTCTATAATTCCCTGTTTTCTCTTTTTTGAATATTGGAGTGACATTAGCTATCTTCCAATCTTCAGGAACTGTTCTACAGAATCCTGGAAGATGATCACTATTTCTAGATCAGTTCTTTAAGTATTGTGGGATTATCAGGCCTGGGGATTTATCTGCTTTTAATCTCATTAATTTTCCCAGCACCATTTCTCTACTAATATTGACCTCCCTAATATATATTGTCCCCTAATATATATTCTCCCATTTCTGTCAGTAGGGGACCTACATTTGTCTTCACCAACCTTTCTCTTCACGTTTCTATCAAAATTCTTTGTGTCCGTCTTTATCTTCCCTGGAATCTTACTTTCATACTGTATTTTCCCCTTCTTAATTAATCCCTTGTTCCTTCTTTGCTGAATTCTAAACTGCTCCCAATCCTCAGACCTATTATTTTTCTTGACCAATCTGTATGCTTCATCTTTGGATCAGATACTTTCCTTAATTTCCTTTCTAAGTCATGGACTGGCCCTCTTACCCATTTTGCTTTTGTGCCAGATAGGAACAGTTGCTGCAGTTCCCCCATGCGTTCTTTGAATGTTTGCCATTGCCATCCACTGTCATCCTTTTAAGTAACTCTCCTCAATTTATCAACGCCAGCTCACGTCTCATATCCTCATAGCGTCCTTTAATAAGATTCAGTCCACTAGTCTCTGAATCAACTACTTCACTCTCCATCTTGATAAAAAATTCTATCACGTTATGGTTGCTCATCCTCAAGGGGTCCAATATAGCTCAATTGGCAATTATTCTCTTCTCGCTACACAGTATCCAGTCTAAGATGGCCTGCTCTCTAGTTGGCTCCTCCACATATTGGTCAAAAAAACCATCCTGCAGGATCATTATTAATATGGCTAATTCTATTTGCCCAATCTACATGCAGATTATTCTCTTATCACATGCATCTCTAATTTTGTGTTTAATGCCATTCCCAACATCACTACTGCAGTTTGGGAGTCTATATATGACACCCACTAACGTTTTATGCCTCTTGGTATTTCTCAACTCTACTCACAGAGACTTCACATTGTCAGAACTAATATGCTTTCTCATTATTGTGTTAATTTCCTCTTGAACCAGCAGTGCCACTCCACCACCTTTTCCTTTATGCCTGCCCTTCCTAAATATTGAATACCCTGGGACATTCAATTCCCATTTCTGGCCACCTACAATCATCTCCGTAATTCCAATTCCATTGTTCCCGTTTACATCTATCGGCATGACTAGTTCACCCACTTTATTGCAAACCTCCGTGCATTAAGGTACAGAGCCTTTAAGCTTGTCTTTTTCAGATTGTTTGTCTCACTCCCAATGTTTTTCTACATAGCCCTGTTTGAATTTTGTCCCTGGTTTCTCTGCCTAGCACTTTTCTTCTTCCCTTCTCTACCTTTTAGTTTTGTCCTTGTTCCCTCCTTCTCTGACTCCTTAAATAGATTCCCATCCCACTGGCATATTAGTTTAAGCCCACTTTAATACAGCGAGAAACCAAGAATGCGATCAACTATAACAGGCAGCAAGAAACTGAGAACACAACCCACTGTAACACAGCAAGAAACCAAGATCAATTTGTATAGTGTTTGCAAAATTATTTAAAAATGTAAAATGTTAACATTTCATGCTTCTGTTAAAAAAGTTATATTTTTATGGGCGGCACAGTAGCACAGTGGTTAGCACTGCTGCTTCACAGCTCCAGGGACTTGGGCTCGATTCCCGGTTCGGGTCACTGTCTGTGTGGAGTTTGCACATTCTCCTTGTGTCTGCGTGGGTTTCCTTTGGGTGCTCCGGTTTCCTCCCACAGTCAAAAGACTAGGTTAGGTTGATTGGCCATGTTAAAATTGCCCTTTAGTGTCCTGAGATGCTTAGGTTAGAGGAATTAGCGGGTAAAATATGTAGGGATATGGGGGGTAAGGCCTGGGTGGGATTGTGGTTGGTGCAGACTTGATGGGCCAAAGGGCCTCCTTCTGCACTGTAGGGTTCTATGATTCTTAAAAGAGATACAGGTGCAAAGAGGGAGTATACAGAAGCAAAGACTGAAATAATATATCTGAGACAAAAACAGCAGGGTTCCCTGGTAACAAAACTCAGGCATTTGAATCAGAATATGTTTTTTGAATATTAACCAATCAATTTAAACTAGGCATTTGAATAGCAGTAGCCCATCAGATTCGAATTTGATGTTCAGGTAACCTGTAAACAAATCCTATTTGGGGATTTTTGGTAGTTCATTCAGGGTATAAGAACAGCTCCTAATTCCAGAGTCTGCCAGCAACAACCACAGATCTCAGCTTCAGAGAGACAGCCAGTAACAGTTGTCTGCCAGCGTAACAGCTACATTTATGTCTTTAAAAAAAGCCTCATCTCAATTGCTAAGGTACCAACAGAAGACAAAGATCCCAGATGGATGAAAGAAGTCAGAAGATTCTGAAAGCCATAAAAACTCTTTGTTTTTGAGAGTGTTGAAATTCTATTATACATTTTTGGGTAATGAATGAATATTGTATTTATCTAAGAAGCATTCCTGTCGAATAGTGTTTTAATTAGTTTGTTAACAGTTTAGTCAACCTGTTTACTGTTAGATCAATAAAATGTTACTTGCTTCTTTTTCAGAGGGAGTCTCTGATTTGACCACTAAATGTTGCAGAATTTGACCATTTTGATTTGACCACTAAATGTTGCAGAAGTGCAAATATTATCCCTTCACATACACTTTAACAGATTATGAAGGGAAGTACTTCTCTTTGAGGGGCTGAGTGTTAATTCTCAGAGAGGAGATCAACCTCTCCCTTCAACAGATTGGAGGCTCCTGTCTTGGATTTGAACAGTCCAAGATTCTCATGTCCTGGATTTGAACAGCCCTGGATCTTCAAATAAATCTTAAGAGAGAAGTGGAAGATCTGTTAACAACAAGCCAATTAAATCAAAAGTGGGGAACTAGCTCTTAACATTGTTAAAGAGGTTCTGGGAGTTTGAAGATACGTCCCAAATTTGTCAAGGAAGTTTAGAAAGACAGAAAAGGGTGACATTTGTAGAATTGGCAAACAGGCTAAAATTGGGTTGAACCAAGGATAATTGGAAAGCCGAAATTTTAACAGTCATACCATATACCCAACAGTCAAGCTGTTGGGTATATGGTATGATAATAATGTTTTTTCTCTTTTCATTCACAGGTTTTAAGTCAGTCACCTCATGTCCAACGAGGGGCATACATGCGATGGGTCGTACTGGGGCTGCTCTTGGTTGTTCGAGATTGGCCTAGTGCTTCATGTCGTTAGTGTGTGCCTAAACTGGACAAGATACTGAGCAAGACGACAGCTCAGTGACTATCGCTGATTGCTGTGCAGACACATGGATTTGGGCCAGTGTCTGTGGGAGTCTGCGCATTCTCCCCATGCTTGCGTGGGTCTTCGCCAGGTGCTCCGGTTTCCTCCCACACCCCAAAGATATGCTGTTAGGCTGACTGGCAAGAATAAATTGTCCCTAAATCAGTTTCCCTCAATCTGGATGGCCATAAAACATTAGACAGGGGTCGTGGGTGGAGAGGGGGACTGGTGGTGCTGAGATGGCAGCACGGGCTCGGGTCAAAGGGCCTGTTTCCTGGGCTGATCTTGTTCTTTGGTCTTTGTTCTTATTAGAGAAACAGTAAAATGCAGTGCAAAAAACTAAATTGCAAATGAGCTGATTGGAGTTAGAAGATAAGAGGGAGGAAGGCCCTAGCAGAAGAAAGGAAAAAGAGAAAAGATTGTTTGAGTTTGAAAATATGTAGTTGGAAGTTGAAACTAAAAGACTTCAAGGGACAGAGGTAAAAGTACAAGCTGCGGTACAGTGGGCGGGGAGGGGGGCAGCACAGTGGCTAGCACTACTACCTCTCAGGGCCAGGGACCAGGGTTCAATTCCAGCCTCAGGTCACTGTGTGGAGTTTGTATGTTCTCCCCATGTCTGCATGGGTTTCCTCCAGGTGCTCCAGTTTCCTCCCACAGTCCAAAGATGTGAGACCATGATAAATTGACTCTAGTGTCAGGGATTAGCGAGGTAAATATGTGGGGTTATGGAAAAAGGGCTTGGGTAGGATTGTGGTCAGTGCAGATTCGATGGGCCGAATAACCTCCTTCTGCATTGTAGGGATTCTATGATTCTACAAGATAGAAGTGATGGTGAACAAGCTCAGTGTAGCCAATTGCCTGGTAGCGATATATCCAAATATGTCCAAACATTACCAAAATTTGATGAAAAACATGCAGGAGTCTTTTCATTTCCTTTGAGAAATTGGCTACACAGATGAAATAGAACAAAGAAGAACAAAGAACAACACAGCACGGGAAACAGGTCCTTCGGCCCAACGAGCCCGCGCCGCCATCCCATGGTCAGTGACCTATTCATGATTTTAGTCTATGCCTAATGTGTGAGGATCAGGGAGGTCCAATATAGGGACAATTTGTTACCCAATCAATCAGCCTAAAAGCACATTTTTGGGATGTGGGAGGAAACCGGAGTACCCGGAGGAAACCCACGCAACCATGGGGAGAACGCCATGAGGTGATGTAGAGAATGTTAACTCAGATCAGGTAGGCAGCACTTCTGAAGTGTTTGCAGCGCTGTCAGAGGTGGTGTCAGGAAAGTATAAAGTAAAGAAGACTGTTTTGAGTGCTTACCAATTGGTACTAGAAGCATATTGACAATGGTTCAGAACTGTGAAGGAACCAGGTCAGACATAGATTGAATTTGAAAGAATTGAGTGTATTAATATTGATAGATGGGTGAGAACATTAAAGATAGGAAAGACATATCAGGCTATTAGAGATATTATTCTGTTGGAGGAGTTTAAAAACTCACTTCCAGAAGTGATATGATCTCACATCTACAAATACATAAAGGGCAAAAGAGTAACAAGAGAGAGAACACGGCCTCTTAAGAATCAACAAGGTCATCTATGCGTGGATCTACAAGAGATGGGTGAGATCCTAAATAGATATTTCTCATCAGTATTTACTGTTGAATGTTAGGGAACTTAGAGAAATAAATAGTGATATCTTGAGTGTACATATAACAGAGAAGGAAGTGCTGCAAGCCTTAAAGTGCATCAAGTGGATAAATCCCCGGACCTGATGAAGTATATCCCAGGACATTGTGGGAGGCTAGGGAGGAAATTGCAAATCCTCTCACAGAGCTATCTGATTCATCAACAGCCTCAGGCGAGGTGCCTGAAGATAGGAGGGCAAATGTCATGCCTTTGTTTAAAAAGGGCTGCAGGGTTAAGCCTGGGAACTACAGGCTAGTAAGCCTCACAGGTGTAGTGGGTAAATTGTTAGAAGAGGCAAGGACTGATTAGGGACAGTCAGCATGCCTTTGTGCAAGGAAAATCATGTCTCACAAATTTGACTGAGTTTTTTTCTGCAGGGGCAATCAAGGACGTCGATGAAGGCAGTGCATTTGATGTTGTCTACATGGGCTTTAGCAAGGCCTTTGTCAAGGTAGCCCATGGTAGGGTGTTGCAAAAAGTTAAATCTCACAGAATTCAGGGTGAAGTAGCCAAATGTATACAAAACTGGCTGGATGACAAAAGACAGAGGGTAGTTGTCGAGGGATATTTTTCAAACTGGAGGCCGATGACCAGCGGCGTGACTCAGGGATCAGTGTTGCGTCCACTGTTATTCGTCATTTACATTAATGATTTGGATGAGAATATAGGAGGCATGGTCAGTAAGTTTGCAGATGAACAGGAAGGAGTTTGCAAAGAGACTTGGGTAGGTTTTTTTCCCCCCATTTAAAAGTTACTCACCTCAGGGAATCGACCTCATTGTTCCTTGGGAGCACTGAAGAGAGGCAGCGAACTAACTTTGCTAGTTATAGAACATAGAACACTACAGCACAAACAGGCCCTTAGGCCCACAAGTTGCACTGATCACATCTATACCTACCAGGCCATAGAACTCTCTATAACCCCCAATCCCATTAGATCCCATATACTCATCCAGAAGTCTTTTAAAAGATCCCAGCGAGTTCGCCTCCACCACCACCGACGGCAGCCGATTCCGTTCACTCATCACCCTCTGAGTGAAAAACTTACCCCGAACATCTCCTCTGTACTTGCTTCCCTGCACCTTAAATCTGTGTCCTCTCGTAACGACCATTTCAGCCCGGGGAAATAGCCTCTAAGAATCCACCCTATCAATTCCTCTCAACATCTTATAAACCTCTATCAGGTCGCCTCTCAACCTTCGTCTCTCCCAGGGAGAAGAGTCCCGGCTCCCTCAACCTATCTTCATAAGGCATGCCTCCCAATCCAGGCAACATCCTTGTAAATCTCCTCTGCACCCTTTCAATAGCCTCCACGTCCTTCCTATAGTGAGGCGACCAGAACTGCGCACAGTACTCCAACTGGGGTCTGATAAGGGTCTTATAAAGTTGCAGCATTACCTCACAACTCCTAAACTCAATCCCTCGATTAATGAAGGCCAGTACACCATATATGCCTTCTTGACCACATCCTCCACCTGCAAGGCCGATTTAAGAGTCCAATGGACCCAGACCACAAGATCCTTCTGCTCTTCAACACAGCTAAGACTCCTACCCTTGATATTGTATTCCTTCATCCCATTGGTCCTGCCAAAATGGACCAATACACATTTATTTGCGTTGAAGTCCATCTGCCGCTTCTCTGCCCAGTCTTGCATCCTATCTACGTCCCGCTGCAACTTCTGACATCCCTCCAGAACATCCACAACACCACCAACCTTCGTATCGTCGGCGAACTTACTAACCCATCCCTCCACTTCCTCATCCAGGTCATTTATGAAAATGACAAACAGCAAGGGTCCTAGAACAGATCCCTGGGGCACTCCACTGGTGGCCGACCTCCATGCAGAAAAAGACCCATCCACGACCACTCTCTACCTTCTGCAGGCAAGCCAGTTCTGGATCCCCCTGGATCCCATGCCCTCTCACCTTCTCAAGAAGTCTTGCATGGGGGACCTTATCAAACACCTTGCTGAAGTCCATGTAAACCACATTTACACTCTTCCTTCGTCAATGTGTTCAGTCCCATTCTCAAAGAACTCAACTAGGCTCGTAAGTCATGATCCGCCCTTGACAAAACCATGTTGACTATTTCTGATAATTCTAAACTTCTCTAAATGCTCATAAATCTTGTCCCTCAGAAGTCTCTCCATCAGCTTACCAACCACTGAGGTCAGACTCACCGGTTGGTAATTTCCCGGGCTATGCCTGTTCCCTTTCTTGAAAATAGGAACCACATCCACAATCCTCCAATACTCCGGAACCTCTCCCGTTTCCATCGACGACGCAAAGATCATCGCCAGGGGCTCTGCAATCACTTCCCTCACCTCCCACAGTAACCTGGGGTACATCCCATCTGGTCCTGGCAACTTGTCTATCTTGATAGAGTTTAAAAGTTTTAACACATCCTCTTTCTTAACATCCACATACTCAATCTTTTCAGACTGCCGCAAACCTGTAGTACAACCTCCCAGATCACTTTCCACCATGAATACCGAGGCAAGGTACTCATTAAGCACCTCATTAAGCACCACGCAGACTTTTCCCCCTTCACCTTTTATAGGCCCTATCCCTTCTCTTCTCATCCTTTTACTCTTCACATATTTGTAGAAAGCCTTGGGATTTTCCTTAATCTTACCTGCCAAGGCCTTCTCATGACCCCTTCTGGCTCTCCTAATTTCCTTTTTAAGCTCCTTTCTACAAGCCTTATACTCCTCTAGATCCTTAACATCTCTTAGCTGTCTGAACCTTTTATACACCTTTCTTTTCTCCCTGACTAGGTTCACCACAACCTTTGTGCACCACGGTTCCCGTGCCCTACAAAAACCTCCTTGTCTCATCAGAACGTTATCATGCGGAGCTCCAGTCAAACATTCCTTGAATATCCGCCACTTTCCTTCTGTACTTTCCCCAAGAACGCCTCCTTCCAGTTTATTCGAATAATTATCTGCCTGATGTCTTCATATTTCCCCCGATTCCAGACAAACACCTTCCTAGCCAGCCTGATCCTATCTCTTTCAAATGCTATCGTGAAGGAGATAGAATTATGATCTCGATCCCCGAGATGCTCTCCCACCGAGAGATCCGACCACCTGTCCTGGTTCATTAGCCAGCACCAAGTCAAGTACAGCCTCTCCTCTCGTTGGCTTATCATGTGCTGTGTCAGGAGACCCTCCTGAACACACCCAACACTCTCCTCCCCATCCAATCCCCTTACCCTAAGGATATTCCAGTCGATGTTTGGGAAATTAAAGTCTCCCATCACGACAACTCTGTTATTACTACATCTCTCGAGGATCTGTTTCCCTATCTGCACCTCAACTTCCCTGTCACTATTGGACGGCCTATAGAAAACACCCAGCAAAGTTATCGACGCTTTGCTGTTCCTAACTTCCACCCACAATGACTCTGTTGGCAGTCCCTCCACGGCATCCTCCTTCTCTGCAGCCATGACACTGTCCCTGATCAACAGTGCCACACCACCACCTCTTTTGCCCCCAACCCTGTCCTTGATGGTAAATATTCGTCATGGAGTTCGGTTACGAGTGGTGTGCCTC
Organism: Prionace glauca; assembly: GCA_037974335.1. Lineage (NCBI taxonomy): Eukaryota > Metazoa > Chordata > Chondrichthyes > Carcharhiniformes > Carcharhinidae > Prionace > Prionace glauca. The sequence continues at coordinate 69,323,311 of CM075728.1, forward strand.
AGGGATCTGTTTTGGGGCCACTGCAGTTTGTAATTTTTATTAATGATCTGGATGAGGGTATAGTTGGGTGGATTAGTAAGTTTGCTGATGACACCAAAGTCGGAGGTGTGGTAGATTGTGAGGAAGGGTGTCATAGTTTGCAGGGTGACTTAGAAAGGTTGCAGAGCTGGGCTGCGAGGTGGCGGATGGAGTTTATTGTGGAGAAGTGTGAGATAATTCATTTCGGTAGGAATAACAAATGTGTTGAGTATAGGGCTAATGGGAGGACTTTGAATAGTGTGGAGGAGCAGAGGGATCTAGATGTATGTGTACATAGATCCCTGAAAGTTGGGAATCAAGAAGATAAGGTTGTTAAGAAGGCATACGGTGTCTTGGCGTTTATTGGTAGGGGGATTGAATTTAGGAGTCGCAGCGTCATGATGCAACTGTACACAACTCTGGTGCGGCCGCACTTGGAGTTTTGTGTGCAGTTCTGGTCCTCACATTACAGGAAGGATGTAGAGGCTTTGGAGAGGGTGCAGAAGAGGTTTACCAGGATGTTGCCCGGTATGGAGGGGAGATCCTATGAGGAGAGAATGAGAGATTTGGGGTTGTTTTCGCTGGAAAGAAGGCGGCTAAGAGGGGACCTTATTGAAACATATAAGATGATTAGAGGTTTAGACAGGGTAGATAGTGATAGCCTTTTTCCTAGGATGGAGAAAGCTAGCACGAGGGGGCACGACTTTAAATTAAGGGGGGGTAGTTATAGGACTGATGTCAGGGGTAGGTTCTTTACCCAGAGGGTGGTGAGGGACTGGAATGCCCTGCCAGCTGCAGTTGTAAATGCGCCTAGTTTGGGGGCGTTTAAGAGATCTGTGGATAGGTTTATGGATGAAAAGGGATTGGTTTAGGCTAGTGGGTCATTGTTTTGTAACTGGTTGGCGCAACATCGTGGGCCGAAGGGCCTGTTCTGCGCTGTAATGTTCTATGTTCTAAGTTCTATGTTCCTGAAGCATCTGAATCCTGGCACCTGAAGTACCCAGTCCTGTCCCTGAGATATCGAAGTCTCTATAATGGCCACCATTACAGCACACATTCCCAAGCAGCAATCCACACCCTAAGCTCATCTACTTTGTTCACTACACTCCTGGCGTTAAAATAGACACACCTCAGCTCCTCAGTCTGGACATTTCTCTTGTCCACCACCCGTCTAACCTCCCTCTCATACTGTCTACAGTCCTTCCCTACCCGGGAGCTAACCTCCTCAGTCTCAGTCTCCTCATGTCTGTTCCCTCCCCCCAACCTTTCTGGTTTAAAGCCCCCCCAGTAGCCCTAGCCAGTCTTCCCGCCAAGATATTGGTCCCCCTGGGATTCAAGTGCCACCTGTCTTTGCTGTACAGGTCACACCTGCCCCTAAAGAGGTCCCAATGATCCAGGAACCGGAATCCCTGCCCCCTGCTCCAGTCCCTCAGCCACGCATTCACCCGCCACCTCATTCCATTCCTGCTCTCATTCTCCCACGGCGCAGGCAGCAATCCTGAGATTACTACTTCGCATTCCTCTTTCTCAGCTGCCTACCCAGTTCCCTATAATCACTTTTCATGACTGGTTCATGACCTGCAGTTCCTCAGCCTCCCCTTTCAGGGTGTCTGGACGCGTCCAGAGACATCCCGGATCCCAGCTCCAGGGAGACAAACCACCATCTGCGACTCCTGTCTGCGTCCGCAAAAACGCCTGTCTGATCCCGTCACCTTTTCAGGATGGCAATTGGTGACTAGTGGTGCTCCATAGGGATCAGTGTTGGGACCACAACGTTTCACTATATACATTAATGATCTGGAAGATGGTTCTGAGGACAAGGTTGCTAAATTTCCAAATGATATAAAGATATGTAGAGAGACAGTGTTGAGGAAGTGGGAAGGTTGCAGAATGACTTGGACAGGCTAGGCAAGTGGGCGAAGAAGTGACAGATGGAATACAATGTGGGAAAGTGTGAGGTTATGTACTTTGGTAGAAAGAATAGAGGCGTGGACTATTTTCTAAATGGGGAAAGGTGTTGGAAATCTGAAGCACAAAGGGATTGGGAGTCCTATTTCAGGACTCTCAAGTTAAACATGCAAGTTCAATTAGCAGTTAGGAAGGCAAGTCAATGTTAGCATTCATTTGAGGGTGAGAATACAAAAGCAGGGATGTGTTGCTGAGGATGTATAATGCCCTGGTCAGGCCCCATTCGGAATAGTGTGTGCATCCTAAGGAAGGATGTGCTGGCCTTCAGGGGGGTCTACAGGTGGTTCACAAGAATGATCCCAGGAATTAATGGTTTGCCATATGAGAAGAGGTTGAGGAGTTTGGGTCTATGCTCGATGGAGTTTAGAAGGATAAGGGGGGATCTAATGGAAACTCTCAGAATACTGAGAAGCCTAAATAGAGTGGATGTGGGGAGAATGTTTCCACTTGTGGGAGAGATGAGCACTCGAGGGCACAACCTCAGAGTGAAGAGACGTTTCTTTAAAACTGAGATGAGGAGGAATTTCTTCAGCCAGAGGGTGGTGAATCTGTGGAACTCACTGCCACAGAGGACTGTGGAGGCCAGGTCTTTGAGTGTCTTTAAGACAGAGGACTGTGGAGGCCAGGTCTTTGAGTGTCTTTAAGACATAGGTTCTTGATCAATAAAGGGATCAAGGGTTTTGGGGAAAAGGCAGAAGAATGAGGATGAGAATCATATTGGCCATGATTGAATGGCGGAGCAGAGTTGATGGGCCATATGGCCTAATTCTGCTCCTATATCTTATGGTCTTGTAGTTGAACATAACCCACTGTAACACATAGCGAGGGACCGAAAACACGACCCACGTAACACAGTGAGAAACCGAGAACACGAATCCCTATAACACAAAGCTGGATATCTTACCCAGGTACAACTAGCCGCTGCCCATTGTGTATGCGAAGGGAGCAGCGATAATCTTTGGGTAGCTTGAATTGAATTCGCTGTTCAACCAGGGCCAATTCTTGTTCTGTTAAACCCGCTGTGGAGAAGCAGAGGTTAGGGTTGAGAAGCAAACAAGTACGCGCCGCTCATAATGTTTGCTTCATCTAAAACCAAATGCACTTACGGGGTCCATATCCTTCCATTCCCATCCTATTCATGTATTCATCTAGTTGTCCCCTAAATGCCGCTATTGTACCTGCTTGCACCACCTATCTGGGCAGTGAGTTGCAGACATTCACCACCTTCTGTGTACAAAACTTGACTCGCACATCTCAAGCTTACTGTCTCATCAGCAAACGACAGAGAATAGATCGAGCCCAGCCTATGTCTATATCCCCTCCGTGATCCCTGTCAACCCCCTCCCTGATTCCCCGTCCTCAGCCCGCCTCCCCGATTCCCCGTCCTTAGCCTGCCTCCCCGATCCCTCTCCTCAGCCACCTCCCTGATCCCCGTCCTCAACCCGCCTCCCCGATCCCTCTCCTCAGCCACCTCCCTGATCCCCGTCCTCAGCCCGCTCCCTGATCCCCATCCTCAGCCCGCCACCCTGGGTCCACGTCATCAGCCCGCCTCCCTGGTTCCACGTCCTCAGCCCGCCTCCCACATTCCACGTCCTCAGCCCGTCTCCCCGATTCCCGTCATCAGCCCGCCTCCCCGATTCCCCGTCCTCAGCCTGCCTCCCCGATTCCCGTCCTCAGCCTGCCTCCCCGATTCCCCGTCCTCAGCCCGCCTCCCCGATTCCCATCCTCAGCCTGCTTCCCCGATTCCCCGTCCTCAGCCCGCCTCCCCGCTTCCATGTACGCGGCCCGCCTCCCCGATCCCCGTCCGCGGCCCGCCTCCCCGATCCCCGTCCTTAGCCTGCCTCCCCGATTCCCGTCCTCAGCCCGCCTCCCCGATTCCCCGTCCTCAGCCTGCCTCCCCGATTCCCGTCCTCAGCCTGCCTCCCCGATCTCCGTCCTCAGCCCGCCTCCCCGATTCCCCGTCCTCAGCCCGCCTCCCCGCTTCCACGTCCTCTGCCCGCCTCCCCGATCTCCGTCCTCAGCCAGCCTCCCCGATCTCTGTCCTCAGCCCACCTCCCCGATTCCATGTCCTCAGCCCGCCTCCCCAATCTCCGTCCTCGGCCCGCCTCCCTGATTCCAGGTCCTCAGCCCGCCTCCCCGATCTCCGTCCTCAGCCCGCCTCCCCGATCTCTGAACTCAGCCTGCCTCCCCGATTCCACGTCCTCAGCCCACCTCCCCGATCTCCGTCCTCAGCCTGCCTCCCCGATTCCACGTCCTCAGCCCACCTCCCCGATCTCTGTCCTCAGCCTGCCTCCCTGATTCACCATCCTCAGCCCACCTCCCCGATCTCGATCCTCAGCCCGCCTCCCCGATTCCACGTCCTCAGCCCGCCTCCCCGATCTCCGTCCTCAGCCCGCTGCCTCGATTCACCGTCCTCAGCCGGCCTCCCTGATTCCACGTCCTCAGCCCGCCTCCCCGATCTCCGTCCTCAGCCCGCCACCCCGATTCACCGTCCTCAGCCCGCCTGCCCGATTCCACGTCCTCAGCCCGCCTCCCCGATTCCACGTCCTCAGCCCGCCTCCCCGATTCCCCCTCCTCAGCCCGCCTCGCCGATCTCCGTCCTCAGCCCGCCTCCCCGATTTCCCGTCCTCAGCCCGCCTCCCCGATCTCCGTCCTCAGCCCGCCTCCCTGATTCCACGTCCTCAGCCCGCCTCCCCGATCTCCGTCCTCAGCCCGCCGCCCCGATTCACCGTCCTCAGCCCGCCTCTCCGATCTCCGTCCTCAGCCCGCCGCCCCGAATCACCGTCCTCAGCCCGCCTCCCTGATTCCACGTCCTCAGCCCGCCTCTCCGATCTCCGTACTCAGCCCGCCTCCCCGATTCTCCGTCCTCAGCCCGCCTCCCCGATCTCCGTCATCAGCCCGCCGCCCCGATTCACCGTCCTCAGCCCGCGGCCCCGATTCACCATCCTTAGCCGGCCTCCCCGATTCCCCGTCCTCAGCCCGCCTTCCCGATCTCCGTCCTCAGCCCGCCTCCCCGATCGCTGTCCTCAGCCCGCCGCCCCGATTCACTGTCCTCAGCCCGCCTCCCCGATTCTCCGTCCTCAGCCCGCCTCCCCGATCTCCGTCCCCAGCCCGCCGCCCCGATTCACCGTCCTCAGCCCGCGGCCCCGATTCACCGTCCTCAGCCCGCCTCCCCGATCTCCGTCCTCAGCCCGCCTCCCCGATCTCCATCCTCAGCCCGCCACCCTGACTCCACGTCCTCAGCCCGCCTCCCCGATTTCCGTCCTCAGCCCGCCGCCCCGATTCCCCGTCCTCAGCCCGCCTCCCCGATCTCCGTCCTCAGCCCGCTTCCCGGACTCCACGTCCTCAGCCCACCTCCCCGATTCCCCGTCCTCAGCCCGCCTCCCCGATCTCCGTCCTCAGCCCGCCTCCCTGACTCCACGTCCTCAGCCCGCCTCCCCGATTTCCATCCTCAGCCCACCGCCCCGATTCACCGTCCTCAGCCCGCCTCCCCGATTCCACGTTCTCAGCCCGCCTCCCCGATCTCCGTCCTGAGCCCGCCGCCCCGATTCCCCGTCCTCAGCCCGCGGCCCCGATTCACCGTCCTCAGCCTGCCTCCCCGATTCCCCGTCCTCAGCCCGCCTCCCCGATCTCCGTCCTCAGCCCGCCTCCCTGACTCCACGTCCTCAGCCCGCCTCCCCGATTTCCGTCCTCAGCCCGCCACCCCGATTCACCGTCCTCAGCCCGCCTCCCCGATTCCACGTCCTCAGCCCGCCTCCCCGATTCCACGTCCTCAGCCCGCCTCCCCGATCTCCGTCCTCAGCCCGCCGCCCCGATTCACCGTCTTAAGCCGTCCTCCCCGATTCCACGTCCTCAGCCCACCGCCCCGATCTCCGTCCTCAGCCCGCCTCCCCGATTCACCGTCCTCAGCCCGCCTCCCCGATTCCACGTCCTCAGCCCGCCTCCCCGATCCTCGTCCTCAGCCACCTACTTGATCCCCGTCCTCAGCCCGCCTCCCCGATTCCTGTCCTGAGCCCACCTCCCCGATTCCCATCCTCAGCCCGCCTCCCCGATTCCCCGTCCTCAGCCCGTGTCCCCGATTCCCGTCCTCAGCCTGCCTCCCCGATTCCCGTCCTCAGCCCGCCTCCCCGATTCCCGTCCTCAGCCCGCCTCCCCGATTCCCATCCTCAGCCCGCCTCCCCGATTCCCATCCGCAGCCCGCCGCCCCGATTCACCGTCCTCAGCCCGCCTCCCCGATTCCACGTCTTCAGCCCGCCTCCCCGATCTCCGTCCTCAGCCCGCCGCCCCGATTCACCGTCCTCAGCCCGCCTCCCCGATTCCACGTCCTCAGCCCGCCTCCCCGATTCCACGTCCTCAGCCCGCCTCCCCGATTCACCGTCCTCAGCCCGCCTCCCTGATTCCACGTCCTCAGCCCGCCTCCACGATCCTCGTCCTCAGCCACCTACTTGATCCCCGTCCTCAGCCCGCCTCCCCGATTCCCGTCTTCAGCCCGCCTCCCCGATTCCCCGTCCTCAGCCCGCCTCCCCGATTCCCCTCCTCAGCCCGCCTCCCCGATTCCTGTCCTGAGCCCACCTCCCCGATTCCCGTCCTCAGCCCGCCTCCCCGATTCCCCGTCCTCAGCCCGTGTCCCCGATTCCCGTCCTCAGCCCGCCTCCCCGATTCCCCCCCTTCAGCCCGCCTCCCCGCTTCCACGTCCTCGGCCCGCCTCCCCGATCCCCGTCCTCGGCCCGCCTCCCCGCTTCCACGTCCTCGGCCCGCCTCCCCGATTCCACGTCCTCAGCCCGCCTCCCCGATTCCACATCCTCAGCCCGCCTCCCCGATTCCACGTCCTCAGCCCGCCTCCCCGATTCCCCCTCCTCAGCCCGCCTCACCGATTCCACGTCCTCAGCCCGCCTCCCCGATTCCCGTCCTCAGCCCGCCTCCCCGATTCCACGTCCTCAGCCCGCCTCCCCGATTCCCCCTCCTCAGCCCGCCTCCCCGATCTCCGTCCTCAGCCCGCCTCCCCGATTCCCCGTCCTCAGCCCGCCTCACCGATTCCTGTCCTCAGCCCGCCTCCCCGATCCCCGTCCTCAGCCCGCCTCCCCGATTCCCCCTCCTCAGCCCGCCTCCCCGATTCCCCCTCCTCAGCCCGCCTCCCCGATTCCCCCTCCTCAGCCTGCCTCCCTGATCTGTGTCCTCAGCCCGCCTCCCCGATTCCCCCTCCTCAGCCCACCTCCCCGATCCCCGTCATCAGCCCGCCTCCCCGATTCCCCCTCCTCAGCCCGCCTCCCCGATTCCCCCGCCTCAGCCCGCCTCCCCGATTCCCCCTCCTCAGCGTGCCTCCCCGATTCCCCCTCCGCAGCCCGCCTCCCCGATTTCCCGTCATCAGCCCGCCTCCCCGATTCCCCCTCCTCAGCCCGCCTCCCCGATTCCCCCTCCTCTGCCCGCCTCCCCGATTCCCCCTCCTCTGCCCGCCTCCCGGATTCCCCCTCCTCAGCCCGCGTCCCCGATCCCCGTCCTCAGCCCTCCTCCCCGATCCTCGTCCTAAGCCGCCTCCCCGATTCCCCCTCCTCAGCCTGCATCCCCGATTCCTCCTCCTCAGCCCGCCTCCCCCATCCCAGTCCTCAGCCCGCCTCCCCGATCCTCGTCCTAAGCTGCCTCCCCGATTCCCCCTCCTCAGCCCTCATCCCCGATTCCCCCTCCTCAGCCCGCCTCCTCGATCCCCCTCCTCAGCCTGCCTCACCGATTCCACGTCCTCAGCCCGCCTCCCCGATCCACGTCCTCAGCCCGCCTCCCCGATCCTCGTCCTAAGCCGCCTCCCTGATTCCTCCTCCTCAGCCCGCATCCCCGATTCCCCCTCCTCAGCCCGCCTCCTCGATCCCCCTCCTCAGCCTGCCTCCCCGATCCCCATCCTCAGCCCGCCTCCCCGATTCCCCCTCCTCAGCGTGCCTCCCCGATTCCCCCTCCTCAGCCAGCCTCCCCGATTCCCCGTCATCAGCCTGACACCCCGATTCCCCCTCCTCTGCCCGCCTCCCCGATTCCCCGTCATCAGCCCGCCTCCCCGATTCCCCCTCTTCAGCCCGCGTCCCCGATCCCCGTCCTCAGCCCTCCTCCCTGATCCTCGTCCTAAGCCGCCTCCCCGATTCCCCCTCCTCAGCCTGCATCCCCGATTCCTCCTCCTCAGCCCACCTCGCCGATCCCCGTCCTCAGCCCGCCTCCCCGATCCTCGTCCTAAGCTGCCTCCCCGATTCCCCCTCCTCAGCCCTCATCCCCGATTCCCCCTCCTCAGCCCGCCTCCTCGATCCCCCTCCTCAGCCCGCCTCCCCGATCCCCATCCTCAGCCCGCCTCCCCGATTCCACGTCCTCAGCCCGCCTCCCCGATCCTCGTCCTAAGCCGCCTCCCTGATTCCCCCTCCTCAGCCCGCATCCCCTATTCCCCCTCCTCAGCCCGCCTCCTCAATCCCCCTCCTCAGCCCGCCTCCCCGTTTCCCCCTCCTCAGCCCGCCTCCCCGATTTCCCCTCCTCAGCCCGCCTCCCCGATTCCCCCTCCTCAGCCCGCCTCCCCGATTCCCCCTCCTCAGCCCGCCTCCCCGATTCCCCCTCCTCAGCCCGCCTCCCCGATTCCCCCTCCTCAGCCCGCCTCCCCGATTCCCTGTCCTTAGCCCGCCTCCCCGATTCCCCCTCCTCAGCCCGCCTCCCCGATCCCCGTCATCAGCCCGCCTCCCCGATTCCCCCTCCTCAGCCCGCCTCCCCGATTCTCCCTCCTCAGCCCGCCTCCCCGATCCCCGTTATCAGTCCGCCTCCCCGATTCCCCGTCATCAGCCCGCCTCCCCGATTCCCCCTACTCAGCCTGCCTCCCCGATCTCCGTCCTCAGCCCGCCTCCTCGATCCCTGTCCTCAGCCCGCCTCCCCGATTCCCCGTCCTCAGCCCGCCTCCCCGATTCCCGTCCTCAGCCCGCCTCCCCGATTCCCCGTCCTCAGCCCGCCTCCCCGATCTCCGTCCTCAGCCCGCCTCCTCGATCCCTCTCCTCAGCCCGCCTCCCCGATTCCCCCTCCTCAGCCCGCCTCCCCGATCTCCGTCCTCAGCCCGCCTCCTCGATCTCCGTCCTCAGCCCGCCTCCCCGATCTCTGTCCTCAGCCCGCCTCCTCGATCCCTGTCCTCAGCCCGCCTCCCCGATCTCCGTCCTCAGCCCGCCTCCTCGATCCCTGTCCTCAGCCCGCCTCCCCGATTCCCCGTCCTCAGCCCGCCTCCCCGATCTCCGTCCTCAGCCCGCCTCCTCGATCCCTGTCCTCAGCCCGCCTCCCCGATTCCCCGTCCTCAGCCCGCCTCCCCGATCTCCGTCCTCAGCCCGCCTCCTCGATCCCTGTCCTCAGCCCGCCTCCCCGATCTCCGTCCTCAGCCCGCCTCCCCGATCTCTGTCCTCAGCCCGCCGCCCTGATTCCCCGTCCTCAGCCCGCCTCCCCAATTCCCCGTCCTCAGCCCGCCTCCCCGATCTCTGTCCTCAGCCCGCCTCCTCGATCCCTGTCCTCAGCCCGCCTCCCCGATTCCCCGTCCTCAGCACGCCTCCCCGATCTCCGTCCTCAGCCCGCCTCCCCGATCCCTGTCCTCAGCCCGCCTCCCCGATCTCCGTCCTCAGCCCGCCTCCTCGATCTCCGTCCTCAGCCCGCCTCCTCGATCTCCGTCCTCAGCCCGCCTCCTCGATCTCCGTCCTCAGCCCGCCTCCCCGATACCCCCTCCTCAGCTCGCCTCCCCGGTTCCCCCTCTACAGCCCGCCTCCCCGAGTCCCCGTCCTCAGCCCGCCTCCCCGATTCCATGTCCTCAGCCCACCTCCCCGATTCCCCCTCCTCAGCCCGCCTCCCCGATTCCCCCTCCTCAGCTCGCCTCCCCGGTTCTCCCTCTACAGCCCGCCTCCCCGATCTCCCTCCTCAGCCGGCCTCCCCGATTCCATGTCCTCAGCCCGCCTCCCCGATTCCCCGTCCTCAGCCCGCCTCCCCGATTCCACGTCCTCAGCCCGCCTCCCCGATTCCACGTCCTCAGCCCGCCTCCCCGATCTCCCTCCTCAGCCCGCCTCCCCGATTCCTCCTCCTCAGCCCACCTCCCTGATTCCCCGTCCTTAGCCCGCCTCCCCGATTCCTCCTCCTCAGCCCACCTCCACGATTCCCCGTCCTTAGCCCGCCTCCCCGATTCCTCCTCCTCAGCCCGCCACCCCGATCCTCGTCCTCAGCCCGCCTCCCTGATTCCCCCTCCTCAGCCCGCCTCCCCGATTCCTCCTCTTCAGCCCGCCTCCCAGAATCCCCGTCCTCAGCCCGCCTCCCCGATCTCCGTCCTCAGCCCGCCTCCTCGATCCCCGTCCTCAGCCCGCCTACCCGATCTCTATCCTCAGCCCGCCTCCCCGATTCCCCGTCCTCAGCCCGCCTCCTCGATCTCCCTCCTCAGCCCGCCTCCTCGATCCCCGTCCTCAGCCCGCCTCCCCGATTCCATGTCCTCAGCCCGCCTCCCCGATCTACCTCCTCAGCCCGCCTCCTCGATCCCCGTCCTCAGCCCGCCTACCCAATCTCTATCCTCAGCCCGCCTCCCCGATTCCCCGTCCTCAGCCCGCCTCCCCGATTCCATGTCCTCAGCCCGCCTCCCCGATCTACCTCCTCAGCCCGCCTCCCCGATTCCCGTCCTCAGCCCGCCTCCCCGATCTCTGTCCTCAGCCCGCCTCCCTGATTCCTGTCCTCAGCCCGCCTCCCTGATTCCACGTCCTCAGCCCGCCTCCCCGATCTCTGTCCTCAGCCCGCCTCTCTGATTCCCGTCCTCAGTCCGCCTCCCTGATTCCCGTCCTCAGCCCGCCTCCCCGATCTCTGTCCTCAGCCCGCCTCCCTGATTCCCGTCCTCAGCCCGCCTCCCCGATCTCTGTCCTTAGCCCGCCTCCCCAATCCCCGTCATCAGCCCGCCTCCCCGATTCCCTGTCCTTAGCCCGCCTCCCCGATTCCCCCTCCTCAGCCCGCCTCCCCGATCCCCGTCATCAGCCCGCCTCCCCGATTCCCCCTCCTCAGCCCGCCTCCCCGATTCCCCCTCCTCAGCCCGCCTCCCCGATCCCCGTTATCAGTCCGCCTCCCCGATTCCCCGTCATCAGCCCGCCTCCCCGATTCCCCCTACTCAGCCTGCCTCCCCGATCTCCGTCCTCAGCCCCCCTCCCCAATTCCACATCCTCAGCCCGGCTCCCCGATCCCCGTCCTCAGCCCGCCTCCCCAATTCCCCTCCTCAGCCTGCCTCCCCGATCCCCGTCATCAGCCCGCCTCCCCGATTCCCCCTCCTCAGCCCGCCTCCCCGATCCCCGTTATCAGTCCGCCTCCCCGATTCCCCGTCATCAGCCCGCCTCCCCGATTCCCCCTACTCAGCCTGCCTCCCCGATCTCCGTCCTCAGCCCGCCTCCCCAATTCCACATCCTCAGCCCGGCTCCCCGATCCCCGTCCTCAGCCCGCCTCCCCGCTTCCACATCCTCAGCCCGCCTCCCAGATCCTCGTCCGAAGCCGCCTCCCCGATTCCCCGTCCTCAGCCCGCCTCCCCGATTCCCCGTCCTCAGCCCGCCTCCCCGATCTCCGTCCTCAGCCCGCCTCCTCGATCCCTGTCCTCAGCCCGCCTCCCCGATTCCCCCTCCTCAGCCCGCCTCCCCGATTCCCCCTCCTCAGCCCGCCTCCCCGATCTCCGTCCTCAGCCCGCCTCCTCGATCCCTGTCCTCAGCCCGCCTCCCCGATTCCCCCTCCTCAGCCCGCCTCCCCGATTCCCCCTCCTCAGCCCGCCTCCCCGATTCCTCCTCCTCAGCCTGCCTCCCCGATCTCCGTCCTCAGCCCGCCTCCCCGCTTCCACATCCTCAGCCCGCCTCCCAGATCCTCGTCCGAAGCCGCCTCCCCGATTCCCCGTCCTCAGTCCGCCTCCCCGATTTCCCATCCTCAGCCCACCTCCCCGATCTCCGTCCTCAGCCCGCCTCCTCGATCCCTGTCCTCAGCCCGCCTCCCCGATTCCCCCTCCTCAGCTCGCCTCCCCGATCTCCGTCCTCAGCCCGCCTCCTCGATCTCCGTCCTCAGCCCGCCTCCCCGATCTCCGTCCTCAGCACACCTCCTCGATCCCTGTCCTCAGCCCGCCTCCCCGATCTCCGTCCTCAGCCCGCCTCCTCGATCCCTGTCCTCAGCCCGCCTCCCCGATTCCCCGTCCTCAGCCCGCCTCCCCGATTCCCCCTCCTCAGCCCGCCTCCCCGATTCCCCCTCCTCAGCCCGCCTCCCCGATTCCTCCTCCTCAGCCTGCCTCCCCGATCTCCGTCCTCAGCCCGCCTCCCCGCTTCCACATCCTCAGCCCGCCTCCCAGATCCTCGTCCGAAGCCGCCTCCCCGATTCCCCGTCCTCAGCCCGCCTCCCCGATCTCCGTCCTCAGCCCGCCTCCTCGATCCCTCTCCTCAGCCCGCCTCCCCGATTCCCCCTCCTCAGCCCGCCTCCCCGATCTCCGTCCTCAGCCCGCCTCCTCGATCTCCGTCCTCAGCCCGCCTCCCCGATCTCTGTCCTCAGCCCGCCTCCTCGATCCCTGTCCTCAGCCCGCCTCCCCGATCTCCGTCCTCAGCCCGCCTCCTCGATCCCTGTCCTCAGCCCGCCTCCCCGATTCCCCGTCCTCAGCCCGCCTCCCCGATCTCCGTCCTCAGCCCGCCTCCTCGATCCCTGTCCTCAGCCCGCCTCCCCGATCTCCGTCCTCAGCCCGCCTCCCCGATCTCTGTCCTCAGCCCGCCGCCCTGATTCCCCGTCCTCAGCCCGCCTCCCCAATTCCCCGTCCTCAGCCCGCCTCCCCGATCTCTGTCCTCAGCCCGCCTCCTCGATCCCTGTCCTCAGCCCGCCTCCCCGATTCCCCGTCCTCAGCACGCCTCCCCGATCTCCGTCCTCAGCCCGCCTCCCCGATCCCTGTCCTCAGCCCGCCTCCCCGATCTCCGTCCTCAGCCCGCCTCCTCGATCTCCGTCCTCAGCCCGCCTCCTCGATCTCCGTCCTCAGCCCGCCTCCCCGATACCCCCTCCTCAGCTCGCCTCCCCGGTTCCCCCTCTACAGCCCGCCTCCCCGAGTCCCCGTCCTCAGCCCGCCTCCCCGATTCCATGTCCTCAGCCCACCTCCCCGATTCCCCCTCCTCAGCCCGCCTCCCCGATTCCCCCTCCTCAGCTCGCCTCCCCGGTTCCCCCTCTACAGCCCGCCTCCCCGATCTCCCTCCTCAGCCGGCCTCCCCGATTCCATGTTCTCAGCCCGCCTCCCCGATTCCCCGTCCTCAGCCCGCCTCCCCGATTCCACGTCCTCAGCCCGCCTCCCCGATCTCCCTCCTCAGCCCGCCTCCCCGATTCCTCCTCCTCAGCCCACCTCCCTGATTCCCCGTCCTTAGCCCGCCTCCCCGATTCCTCCTCCTCAGCCCGCCACCCCGATCCTCGTCCTCAGCCCGCCTCCCTGATTCCCCCTCCTCAGCCCGCCTCCCCGATTCCTCCTCTTCAGCCCGCCTCCAGAATCCCCGTCCTCAGCCCGCCTCCCCGATTTCCCGTCCTTAGCCCGCCTCCCCAATCCCCGTCATCAGCCCGCCTCCCCGATTCCCTGTCCTTAGCCCGCCTCCCCGATTCCCCCTCCTCAGCCCGCCTCCCCGATCCCCGTCATCAGCCCGCCTCCCCGATTCCCCCTCCTCAGCCCGCCTCCCCGATTCTCCCTCCTCAGCCCGCCTCCCCGATCCCCGTTATCAGTCCGCCTCCCCGATTCCCCGTCATCAGCCCGCCTCCCCGATTCCCCCTACTCAGCCTGCCTCCCCGATCTCCGTCCTCAGCCCGCCTCCCCAATTCCACATCCTCAGCCCGGCTCCCCGATCCCCGTCCTCAGCCTGCCTCCCCGATTCCCCTCCTCAGCCTGCCTCCCCGATCCCCGTCATCAGCCCGCCTCCCCGATTCCCCCTCCTCAGCCCGCCTCCCCGATCCCCGTTATCAGTCCGCCTCCCCGATTCCCCGTCATCAGCCCGCCTCCCCGATTCCACCTACTCAGCCTGCCTCCCCGATCTCCGTCCTCAGCCCGCCTCCCCAATTCCACATCCTCAGCCCGGCTCCCCGATCCCCGTCCTCAGCCCGCCTCCCCGCTTCCACATCCTCAGCCCGCCTCCCAGATCCTCGTCCGAAGCCGCCTCCCCGATTCCCCGTCCTCAGCCCGCCTCCCCGATTCCCCGTCCTCAGCCCGCCTCCCCGATCTCCGTCCTCAGCCCGCCTCCTCGATCTCTGTCCTCAGCCCGCCTCCCCGATTCCCCCTCCTCAGCCCGCCTCCCCGATTCCCCCTCCTCAGCCCGCCTCCCCGATTCCTCCTCCTCAGCCTGCCTCCCCGATCTCCGTCCTCAGCCCGCCTCCCCGCTTCCACATCCTCAGCCCGCCTCCCAGATCCTCGTCCGAAGCCGCCTCCCCGATTCCCCGTCCTCAGCCCGCCTCCCCGATTTCCCGTCCTCAGCCCGCCTCCCCGATCTCCGTCCTCAGCCCGCCTCCTCGATCCCTGTCCTCAGCCCGCCTCCCCGATTCCCCCTCCTCAGCTCGCCTCCCCGATCTCCGTCCTCAGCCCGCCTCCTCGATCTCCGTCCTCAGCCCGCCTCCCCGATCTCCGTCCTCAGCACACCTCCTCGATCCCTGTCCTCAGCCCGCCTCCCCGATCTCCGTCCTCAGCCCGCCTCCTCGATCCCTGTCCTCAGCCCGCCTCCCCGATTCCCCGTCCTCAGCCCGCCTCCCCGATTCCCCCTCCTCAGCCCGCCTCCCCGATTCCCCCTCCTCAGCCCGCCTCCCCGATTCCTCCTCCTCAGCCTGCCTCCCCGATCTCCGTCCTCAGCCCGCCTCCCCGCTTCCACATCCTCAGCCCGCCTCCCAGATCCTCGTCCGAAGCCGCCTCCCCGATTCCCCGTCCTCAGCCCGCCTCCCCGATTCCCCGTCCTCAGCCCGCCTCCCCGATCTCCGTCCTCAGCCCGCCTCCTCGATCCCTCTCCTCAGCCCGCCTCCCCGATTCCCCCTCCTCAGCCCGCCTCCCCGATCTCCGTCCTCAGCCCGCCTCCTCGATCTCCGTCCTCAGCCCGCCTCCCCGATCTCTGTCCTCAGCCCGCCTCCTCGATCCCTGTCCTCAGCCCGCCTCCCCGATCTCCGTCCTCAGCCCGCCTCCTCGATCCCTGTCCTCAGCCCGCCTCCCCGATTCCCCGTCCTCAGCCCGCCTCCCCGATCTCCGTCCTCAGCCCGCCTCCTCGATCCCTGTCCTCAGCCCGCCTCCCCGATCTCCGTCCTCAGCCCGCCTCCCCGATCTCTGTCCTCAGCCCGCCGCCCTGATTCCCCGTCCTCAGCCCGCCTCCCCAATTCCCCGTCCTCAGCCCGCCTCCCCGATCTCTGTCCTCAGCCCACCTCCTCGATCCCTGTCCTCAGCCCGCCTCCCCGATTCCCCGTCCTCAGCACGCCTCCCCGATCTCCGTCCTCAGCCCGCCTCCCCGATCCCTGTCCTCAGCCCGCCTCCCCGATCTCCGTCCTCAGCCCGCCTCCTCGATCTCCGTCCTCAGCCCGCCTCCTCGATCTCCGTCCTCAGCCCGCCTCCCCGATACCCCCTCCTCAGCTCGCCTCCCCGGTTCCCCCTCTACAGCCCGCCTCCCCGAGTCCCCGTCCTCAGCCCGCCTCCCCGATTCCATGTCCTCAGCCCACCTCCCCGATTCCCCCTCCTCAGCCCGCCTCCCCGATTCCCCCTCCTCAGCTCGCCTCCCCGGTTCCCCCTCTACAGCCCGCCTCCCCGATCTCCCTCCTCAGCCGGCCTCCCCGATTCCATGTCCTCAGCCCGCCTCCCCGATTCCCCGTCCTCAGCCCGCCTCCCCGATTCCACGTCCTCAGCCCGCCTCCCCGATCTCCCTCCTCAGCCCGCCTCCCCGATTCCTCCTCCTCAGCCCACCTCCCTGATTCCCCGTCCTTAGCCCGCCTCCCCGATTCCTCCTCCTCAGCCCGCCTCCACGATTCCCCGTCCTTAGCCCGCCTCCCCGATTCCTCCTCCTCAGCCCGCCACCCCGATCCTCGTCCTCAGCCCGCCTCCCTGATTCCCCCTCCTCAGCCCGCCTCCCCGATTCCTCCTCTTCAGCCCGCCTCCCAGAATCCCCGTCCTCAGCCCGCCTCCCCGATCTCCGTCCTCAGCCCGCCTCCTCGATCCCCGTCCTCAGCCCGCCTACCCGATCTCTATCCTCAGCCCGCCTCCCCGATTCCCCGTCCTCAGCCCGCCTCCCCGATCTCCCTCCTCAGCCCGCCTCCTCGATCCCCGTCCTCAGCCCGCCTCCCCGATTCCATGTCCTCAGCCCGCCTCCCCGATCTACCTCCTCAGCCCGCCTCCTCGATCCCCGTCCTCAGCCCGCCTACCCAATCTCTATCCTCAGCCCGCCTCCCCGATCTCCCTCCTCAGCCGCCTCGTCGATCCCCGTCCTCAGCCCGCCTCCCCGATTCCATGTCCTCAGCCCGCCTCCCCGATCTACCTCCTCAGCCCGCCTCCCCGATTCCCGTCCTCAGCCCGCCTCCCCGATCTCTGTCCTCAGCCCGCCTCCCTGATTCCTGTCCTCAGCCCGCCTCCCTGATTCCTGTCCTCAGCCCGCCTCCCCGATCTCTGTCCTCAGCCCGCCTCCCTGATTCCCGTCCTCAGCCCGCCTCCCCGATCTCTGTCCTCAGCCCGCCTCCCTGATTCCCGTCCTCAGCCCGCCTTCCCGATCTCTGTCCTCAGCCCGCCTCCCCAATTCCACGTCCTCAGCACGCCTCCCTGATTCCATGTCCTCAGCCCGCCTCTCCGATCCCCGTCATCAGCCAGCCTCCCCGATTTCCCGTCCTTAGCCCGCCTCCCCAATCCCCGTCATCAGCCCGCCTCCCCGATTCCCTGTCCTTAGCCCGCCTCCCCGATTCCCCCTCCTCAGCCCGCCTCCCCGATCCCCGTCATCAGCCCGCCTCCCCGATTCCCCCTCCTCAGCCCGCCTCCCCGATTCCCCCTCCTCAGCCCGCCTCCCCGATCCCCGTTATCAGTCCGCCTCCCCGATTCCCCGTCATCAGCCCGCCTCCCCGATTCCCCCTACTCAGCCTGCCTCCCCGATCTCCGTCCTCAGCCCGCCTCCCCAATTCCACATCCTCAGCCCGGCTCCCCGATCCCCGTCCTCAGCCCGCCTCCCCAATTCCCCTCCTCAGCCTGCCTCCCCGATCCCCGTCATCAGCCCGCCTCCCCGATTCCCCCTCCTCAGCCCGCCTCCCCGATTCCCCCTCCTCAGCCCGCCTCCCCGATTCCCCGTCCTCAGCCCGCCTCCCCGCTTCCACATCCTCAGCCCGCCTCCCAGATCCTCGTCCGAAGCCGCCTCCCCAATTCCCCGTCCTCAGCCCTCCTCCCCGATTCCCCGTCCTCAGCCCGCCTCCCCGATCTCCGTCCTCAGCCCGCCTCCTCGATCCCTGTCCTCAGCCCGCCTCCCCGATTCCCCCTCCTCAGCCCGCCTCCCCGATTCCCCCTCCTCAGCCCGCCTCCCCGATCTCCGTCCTCAGCCCGCCTCCCCGATTCCCCCTCCTCAGCCCGCCTCCCCGATTCCTCCTCCTCAGCCCGCCTCCCCGATCTCCGTCCTCAGCCCGCCTCCCCGCTTCCACATCCTCAGCCCGCCACCCAGATCCTCGTCCGAAGCCGCCTCCCCGATTCCCCGTCCTCAGCCCGCCTCCCCGATTCCCCGTCCTCAGCCCGCCTTCCCGATCTCTGTCCTCAGCCCGCCTCCCCAATTCCACGTCCTCAGCACGCCTCCCTGATTCCATGTCCTCAGCCCGCCTCTCCGATCCCCGTCATCAGCCAGCCTCCCCGATTTCCCGTCCTTAGCCCGCCTCCCCAATCCCCGTCATCAGCCCGCCTCCCCGATTCCCTGTCCTTAGCCCGCCTCCCCGATTCCCCCTCCTCAGCCCGCCTCCCCGATCCCCGTCATCAGCCCGCCTCCCCGATTCCCCCTCCTCAGCCCGCCTCCCCGATTCCCCCTCCTCAGCCCGCCTCCCCGATCCCCGTTATCAGTCCGCCTCCCCGATTCCCCGTCATCAGCCCGCCTCCCCGATTCCCCCTACTCAGCCTGCCTCCCCGATCTCCGTCCTCAGCCCGCCTCCCCAATTCCACATCCTCAGCCCGGCTCCCCGATCCCCGTCCTCAGCCCGCCTC
Organism: Prionace glauca; assembly: GCA_037974335.1. Taxonomy (NCBI): domain Eukaryota; kingdom Metazoa; phylum Chordata; class Chondrichthyes; order Carcharhiniformes; family Carcharhinidae; genus Prionace; species Prionace glauca. The sequence continues at coordinate 69,341,471 of CM075728.1, forward strand.
CCCAATTCCCCTCCTCAGCCTGCCTCCCCGATCCCCGTCATCAGCCCGCCTCCCCGATTCCCCCTCCTCAGCCCGCCTCCCCGATTCCCCCTCCTCAGCCCGCCTCCCCGATCCCCGTTATCAGTCCGCCTCCCCGATTCCCCGTCATCAGCCCGCCTCCCCGATTCCCCCTACTCAGCCTGCCTCCCCGATCTCCGTCCTCAGCCCGCCTCCCCAATTCCACATCCTCAGCCCGGCTCCCCGATCCCCGTCCTCAGCCCGCCTCCCCGCTTCCACATCCTCAGCCCGCCTCCCAGATCCTCGTCCGAAGCCGCCTCCCCAATTCCCCGTCCTCAGCCCTCCTCCCCGATTCCCCGTCCTCAGCCCGCCTCCCCGATCTCCGTCCTCAGCCCGCCTCCTCGATCCCTGTCCTCAGCCCGCCTCCCCGATTCCCCCTCCTCAGCTCGCCTCCCCGATCTCCGTCCTCAGCCCGCCTCCTCGATCTCCGTCCTCAGCACACCTCCTCGATCCCTGTCCTCAGCCCGCCTCCCCGATCTCCGTCCTCAGCCCGCCTCCTCGATCCCTGTCCTCAGCCCGCCTCCCCGATTCCCCCTCCTCAGCCCGCCTCCCCGATTCCCCGTCCTCAGCCCGCCTCCCCGATTCCCCCTCCTCAGCCCGCCTCCCCGATTCCCCCTCCTCAGCCCGCCTCCCCGATTCCTCCTCCTCAGCCTGCCTCCCCGATCTCCGTCCTCAGCCCGCCTCCCCGCTTCCACATCCTCAGCCCGCCTCCCAGATCCTCGTCCGAAGCCGCCTCCCCGATTCCCCGTCCTCAGCCCGCCTCCCCGATTCCCCGTCCTCAGCCCGCCTCCCCGATCTCCGTCCTCAGCCCGCCTCCCCGATCTCCGTCCTCAGCCCGCCTCCTCGATCTCCGTCCTCAGCCAGCCTCCCCGATCTCTGTCCTCAGCCCGCCTCCTCGATCACTGTCCTCAGCCCGCCTCCCCGATCTCCGTCCTCAGCCCGCCTCCTCGATCCCTGTCCTCAGCCCGCCTCCCCGATTCCCCGTCCTCAGCCCGCCTCCCCGATCTCAGTCCTCAGCCCGCCTCCTCGATCCCTGTCCTCAGCCCGCCTCCCCGATCTCCGTCCTCAGCCCGCCTCCCCGATCTCTGTCCTCAGCCCGCCGCCCTGATTCCCCGTCCTCAGCCCGCCTCCCCAATTCCCCGTCCTCAGCCCGCCTCCCCGATCTCTGTCCTCAGCCCGCCTCCTCGATCCCTGTCCTCAGCCCGCCTCCCCGATTCCCCGTCCTCAGCACGCCTCCCCGATCTCCGTCCTCAGCCCGCCTCCTCGATCCCTGTTCTCAGCCCGCCTCCCCGAAATCCGTCCTCAGCCCGCCTCCTCGATCTCCGTCCTCAGCCCGCCTCCTCGATCTCCGTCCTCAGCCCGCCTCCCCGATTCCCCCTCCTCAGCTCGCCTCCCCGGTTCCCCCTCTACAGCCCGCCTCCCCGAGTCCCCGTCCTCAGCCCGCCTCCCCGATTCCATGTCCTCAGCCCACCTCCCCGATTCCCCCTCCTCAGCCTGCCTCCCCGATTCCCCCTCCTCAGCTCGCCTCCCCGGTTCCCCCTCTACAGCCCGCCTCCCCGATCTCCCTCCTCAGCCGGCCTCCCCGATTCCATGTCCTCAGCCCGCCTCCCCGATTCCCCGTCCTCAGCCCGCCTCCCCGATTCCACGTCCTCAGCCCGCCTCCCCGATCTCCCTCCTCAGCCCGCCTCCCCGATTCCTCCTCCTCAGCCCACCTCCCTGATTCCCCGTCCTTAGCCCGCCTCCCCGATTCCTCCTCCTCAGCCCGCCTCCACGATTCCCCGTCCTTAGCCCGCCTCCCCGATTCCTCCTCCTCAGCCCGCCACCCCGATCCTCGTCCTCAGCCCGCCTCCCTGATTCCCCCTCCTCAGCCCGCCTCCCCGATTCCTCCTCTTCAGCCCGCCTCCCAGAATCCCCGTCCTCAGCCCGCCTCCCCGATCTCCGTCCTCAGCCCGCCTCCTCGATCCCCGTCCTCAGCCCGCCTACCCGATCTCTATCCTCAGCCCGCCTCCCCGATTCCCCGTCCTCAGCCCGCCTCCCCGATCTCCCTCCTCAGCCCGCCTCCTCGATCCCCGTCCTCAGCCCGCCTCCCCGATCTACCTCCTCAGCCCGCCTCCTCGATCCCCGTCCTCAGCCCGCCTATCCAATCTCTATCCTCAGCCCGCCTCCCCGATTCCCCGTCCTCAGCCCGCCTCCCCGATCTCCCTCCTCAGCCGCCTCGTCGATCCCCCTCCTCAGCCCGCCTCCCCGATTCCCGTCCTCAGCCCGCCTCCCCGATCTCTGTCCTCAGCCCGCCTCCCTGATTCCTGTCCTCAGCCCACCTCCCTGATTCCACGTCCTCAGCCCGCCTCCCCGATCTCTGTCCTCAGCCCGCCTCTCTGATTCCCGTCCTCAGCCCGCCTCCCCGATCTCTGTCCTCAGCCCGCCTCCCTGATTCCCGTCCTCAGCCCGCCTCCCCGATCTCTGTCCTCAGCCCGCCTCCCTGATTCCCGTCCTCAGCCCGCCTTCCCGATCTCTGTCCTCAGCCCGCCTCCCCAATTCCACGTCCTCAGCACGCCTCCCTGATTCCACGTCCTCAGCCCGCCTCTCCGATCCCCGTCATCAGCCAGCCTCCCCGATTTCCCGTCCTTAGCCCGCCTCCCCAATCCCCGTCATCAGCCCGCCTCCCCGATTCCCTGTCCTTAGCCCGCCTCCCCGATTCCCCCTCCTCAGCCCGCCTCCCCGATCCCCGTCATCAGCCCGCCTCCCCGATTCCCCCTCCTCAGCCCGCCTCCCCGATTCCCCCTCCTCAGCCCGCCTCCCCGATCCCCGTCATCAGCCCGCCTCCCCGATTCCCCCTACTCAGCCTGCCTCCCCGATCTCCGTCCTCAGCCCGCCTCCCCAATTCCACATCCTCAGCCCGGCTCCCCGATCCCCGTCCTCAGCCCGCCTCCCCAATTCCCCTCCTCAGCCTGCCTCCCCGATCTCCGTCCTCAGCCGCCTCCTCGATTCCCCTCCTCAGCCTGCCTCCCCGATCTCCGTCCTCAGCCCGCCTCCCCGATCTCCGTCCTCAGCCCGCCTCCCTGATTCCACGTCCTCAGCCCGCCTCCCTGATCCCCGTCCTCAGCCGCCTCCTCGATCCCCGTCCTCAGCCCACCTCCCCGATCCCCGTCATCAGCCCACCTCCCTGATTCCCCATCCTTAGCCCGCCTCCCCGATCCCCCTCATCAGCACGCCTCCCCGAATCCCCCTCCTCAGCCGCCTCCTCAATCCCCCTCCTCAGCCCGCCTCCCCGATCCCCCTTCTCAGCCCGCCTCCCCGATCCCCCTCCTCAGCCCGCGTCCCCGATCCCCGTCCTCAGCCCTCCTCCCCGATCCTCGTCCTAAGCCGCCTCCCCGATTCCCCCTCCTCAGCCCGCCTCCCCAATTCCCCTCCTCAGCCTGCCTCCCCGATCTCCGTCCTCAGCCGCCTCCTCGATTCCCCTCCTCAGCCTGCCTCCCCGATCTCCGTCCTCAGCCCGCCTTCCCGATCTCCGTCCTCAGCCCGCCTCCCCGATTCCCCGTCCTCAGCCCGCCTCCCCGATCTCCCTCCTCAGCCCGCCTCCTCGATCCCCGTCCTCAGCCCGCCTCCCCGATTCCATGTCCTCAGCCCGCCTCCCCGATCTACCTCCTCAGCCCGCCTCCTCGATCCCCGTTCTCAGCCCGCCTACCCAATCTCTATCCTCAGCCCGCCTCCCCGATTCCCCGTCCTCAGCCGGCCTCCCCGATCTCCCTCCTCAGCCGCCTCCTCGATCCCCGTCCTCAGCCCGCCTCCCCGATTCCATGTCCTCAGCCCGCCTCCCCGATCTACCTCCTCAGCCTGCCTCCCCGATCTCTGTCCTCAGCCCGCCTCCCTGATTCCACGTCCTCAGCCCGCCTCCCCGATCTCTGTCCTCAGCCCGCCTCCCTGATTCCCGTCCTCAGCCCGCCTTCCCGATCTCTGTCCTCAGCCCGCCTCCCCAATTCCACGTCCTCAGCACGCCTCCCTGATTCCACGTCCTCAGCCCGCCTCTCCGATCCCCGTCATCAGCCCGCCTCCCCGATTTCCCGTCCTTAGCCCGGCTCCCCAATCCCCGTCATCAGCCCGCCTCCCCGATTCCCAGTCCTTAGCCCGCCTCCCCGATTCCCCCTCCTCAGCCCGCCTCCCCGATCACCGTCATCAGCCCGCCTCCCCGATTCCCCGTCCTCAGCCCGCCTCCCCGATTCCCCCTCCTCAGCCCGCCTCCCCGATCCCCGTTATCAGTCCGCCTCCCCGATTCCCCGTCATCAGCCCGCCTCCCCGATTCCCCCTACTCAGCCTGCCTCCCCGATCTCCGTCCTCAGCCCGCCTCCCCAATTCCACATCCTCAGCCCGGCTCCCCGATCCCCGTCCTCAGCCCGCCTCCCCAATTCCCCTCCGCAGCCTGCCTCCCCGATCTCCGTCCTCAGCCACCTCCTCGATTCCCCTCCTCAGCCTGCCTCCCCGATCTCCGTCCTCAGCCCGCCTCCCTGATCCCCGTCCTCAGCCGCCTCATCGATCCCCGTCCTCAGCCCACCTCCCCGATCCCCGTCATCAGCCCACCTCCCTGATTCCCCATCCTTAGCCCGCCTCCCCGATCCCCCTCATCAGCCCGCCTACCCGATTCCCCCTCCTCAGCCGCCTCTTCGATCCCCCTCCTCAGCCCGCCTTCCCGATCCCCCTTCTCAGCCCGCCTCCCCGATCCCCCTCCTCAGCCCGCCTCCCCGATCCCCCTCATCAGCCCGCCTACCCGATTCCCCGTCCTCAGCCGCCTCTTCGATCCCCCTCCTCAGCCCGCCTTCCCGATCCCCCTTCTCAGCCCGCCTCCCCGATCCCCCTCCTCAGCCCGCCACCCCGATCCCCCTCCTCAGCCCGCCTCCCCGATCCCCGTCCTCAGCCCGCCTCCCTGATCTCCGTCCTCAGCCTGCCTCCCCGATCCCCGTCATCAGCCCGCCTCCCCGATCCCCGTCCTCAGCCAGCCTCCCCGATCTCCGTCCTCAGCCCGCCTCCCCGATCCCCGTCATCAGCCCGCCTCCCCCGATCCCCGTCATCAGCCCGCCTCCCCGATTCCCCCTCCTCAGCCCGCCTCCCTGATCCCCGTCATCAGCCTGCCACCCCCACCCCGTCATCAGCCCGCCTCCCCGATTCCCCATCCTCAGCCTCCTCCCCGATCCCCGTCATCAGCCCGCCTCCCCGATTCCCCGTCCTTAGCCCGCCTCCCCGATTCCCCCTCCTCAGCCCGCCTCCCCTATCTCTGTCCTCAGCCCGCCTCCCCAATTCCACGTCCTCAGCACGCCTCCGATTCCACGTCCTCAGCCCGCCTCCCTGATCCCTGTCCTCAGCCACCTCCTCGATCCCCGTCCTCAGCCCGCCTCCCCGATCCCCGTCCTCAGCCCGCCTCTCCAATCCCCGTCATCAGCCCGCCTCCCCGATCCCCGTCATCAGCCCGCCTCCCCGATTTCCCGTCCTTAGCCCGCCTCCCCGATCCCCGTCATCAGCCCGCCTCCCCGATTCCCCGTCCTCAGCCCGCCTCCCCGATCCCCCTCCTCAGCCGCCTCCTCGCGCCCCCTCCTCAGCCCGGCTCCCCGATCCCCGTCCTCAGCCCGCCTCCCCGATCGCTGTCCTCAGCCCGTCTCCCCGATCCCCGTCCTCAGCCCGCCTCCCCGATTCCACATCCTCAGCCCGCCTCCCCGATCCCCGTCCTCAGCCCGCCTCCCCGATCCCCGTCCTCAGCCCGCCTCCCCGATCCCCGTCCTCAGCCCGCCTCCCCGATCCCCGTCCTCAGCCCGCCTCCCCGATCCCCGTCCTCAGCCCGCCTCCCCGATCCCCGTCCTCAGCCCGCCTCCCCGATCCCCGTCCTCAGCCCGCCTCCCCGATCCCCGTCCTCAGCCCGCCTCCCCGATCCCCGTCCTCAGCCCGCCTCCCCGATCTCCGTCCTCAGCCCGCCTCCCCGATCCCCGTCCTCAGCCCGCCTCCCCGATCTCCGTCCTCAGCCCGCCTCCCCGATCTCCGTCCTCAGCCCGCCTCCCCGATCCCCGTCCTCAGCCCGCCTCCCCGATCCCCGTCCTCAGCCCGCCTCCCCGATCTCCGTCCTCAGCCCGCCTCCCCGATCTCCGTCCTCAGCCCGCCTCCCCGATCTCCGTCCTCAGCCTGCCTTCCCGATCCCCGTCATCAGCCCGCCTCCCCGATCCCCGTCCTCAGCCCGCCTCCCCGATCCCCGTCCTCAGCCCGACTCTCCAATCCCCGTCATCAGCCCGCCTCCCCGATCTCCGTCCTCAGCCCGCCTCCCCGATCTCCGTCATCAGCCCGCCTCCCCGATCCCCGTCCTCAGCCCGCCTCCCCGATCCCCGTCATCAGCCCGCCTCCCCGATCCCCGTCCTCAGCCCGCCTCCCCGATCCCCGTCCTCAGCCCGACTCTCCAATCCCCGTCATCAGCCCGCCTCCCCGATCCCCGTCCTCAGCCCGACTCTCCAATCCCCGTCATCAGCCCGCCTCCCCGATCCCCGTCCTCAACCCGCCTCCCCGATCCCCGTCCTCAGCCCGACTCTCCAATCCCCGTCATCAGCCCGCCTCCCCGATCCCCGTCCTCAGCCTGACTCTCCGATCCCCGTCATCAGCCCGCCTCCCCGATCCCCGTCCTCAACCCGCCTCCCCGATCCCCGTCCTCAGCCCGACTCTCCAATCCCCGTCATCAGCCCGCCTCCCCGATCCCCGTCATCAGCCCGCCTTCCCGATCCCCGTCCTCAGCCCGACTCTCCAGTCCCTGTCATCAGCCCGCCTCCCCGATCCCCGACCTCAGCCCGACTCTCCAATCCCCGTCATCAGCCCGCCTCCCCGATCCCCGTCCTCAGCCCGCCTCCCCGATCCCCGTCCTCAGCCCGCCTCCCCGATCCCCGTCCTTAGCCCGCCTCCCCGATCCCCGTCCTCAGCCCGCCTCCCCGATCCCCGTCCTCAGCCCGACTCTCCAATCCCCGTCAACAGCCCGCCTCCCCGATCCCCGTCCTCAGCCCGACTCTCCAATCCCCGTCATCAGCCCGCCTCCCCGATCCCCGTCCTCAGCCCGCCTCCCCGATCCCCGTCCTCAGCCCGCCTCCCCGATCCCCGTCCTCAGCCCGCCTCCCCGATCCCCGTCATCAGCCCGCCTTCCCGACCCCGTCCTCAGCCTGACTCTCCAGTCCCCGTCATCAGCCCGCCTCCCCGATCCCCGACCTCAGCCCGACTCTCCAATCCCCGTCATCAGCCCGCCTCCCCGATCCCCGTCCTCAGCCCGCCTCCCCGATCCCCGTCCTCAGCCCGACTCTCCGATCCCCGTCATCAGCCCGCCTCCCCGATCCCCGTACTCAGCCCGCCTCCCCGATCCCCGTCCTCAGCCCGCCTCCCGATCCCCGTCCTCAGCCCGCCTCCCCGATCCCCGTCATCAGCCCGCCTTCCCGATCCCCGTCCTCAGCCCGACTCTCCAATCCCCATCATCAGCCCGCCTCCCCGATCCCCGTCATCAGCCTGACTCTCCAATCCCCGTCATCAGCCCGCCTCCCCGATTTCCCGTCCTTAGCCCGTCTCCCCGATCCCCGTCATCAGCCCGCCTGCCTGATTTCCCGTCCTTAGCCCGCCTCCCCGATCCCCGTCATCAGCCCGCCTCCCCGATTCCCTGTCCTCAGCCCGCCTCCCCGATCCCCCTCCTCAGCCGCCTCCTCGCCCCGCCTCCCCGATCCCCCTTCTCAGCCCGCCTCCCCGATCCCCCTCCTCAGCCCGCCTCCCCGATCCCCCTCCTCAGCCCGCCTCCCCGATCGCCCTCCTCAGCCCGCCTCCCCGATCCCCCTCCTCAGCCCGCCTCCCCGATCCCCCTCCTCAGCCCGCCTCCCCGATCCCCCTCCTCAGCCCGCCTCCCCGATCCCCGTCCTCAGCCCGCCTCCCTGATCCCCGTCCTCAGCCCGCCTCCCTGATCCCCGTCCTCAGCCTGCCTCCCCGATTCCACATCCTCAGCCCGCCTCCCCGATCCCCGTCCTCAGCCCGCCTCCCCGATCCCCGTCCTCAGCCCGCCTCCCCGATCCCCGTCCTCAGCCCGCCTCCCCGATCCCCGTCCTCAGCCCGCCTCCCCGATCCCCGTCCTCAGCCCGCCTCCCCGATCCCCGTCCTCAGCCCGCCTCCCCGATCTCCGTCCTCAGCCTGCCGCCCCGATCTCCGTCCTCAGCCTGCCTCCCCGATCCCCGTCATCAGCCCGCCTTCCCGATCTCCGTCCTCAGCACGCCTCCCTGATTCCACGTCCTCAGCCCGCCTCTCCGATCCCCGTCATCAGCCCGCCTCCCCGATCCCCGTCATCAGCCCGCCTCCCCGATTCCCCCTCCTCAGCCTGCCTCCCCGTTCCCCGTCATCAGCCCGCCTCCCCGATTCCCTGTCCTTAGCCCGCCTCCCCGATTCCCCCTCCTCAGCCCGCCTCCCCGATCCCCGTCATCAGCCCGCCTCCCCGATTCCCCCTCCTCAGCCCGCCTCCCCGATCCCCGTCATCAGCCCGCCTCCCCGATTCCCCTCCTCAGCCCGCCTCCCCGATTCCCCCTCCTCAGCCCGCCTCCCCGATCCCCGTCAACAGTCCGCCTCCCCGATTCTCCGTCCTCAGCCCGCCTCCCCGATTCCCCCTACTCAGCCTGCCTCCCTGATCGCCGTCCTCAGCCCGCCTCCCCAATTCCACATCCTCAGCCCGCCTCCCTGATCCCCGTCCTCAGCCGCCTCCTCGATCCCCGTCCTCAGCCCACCTCCCCGATCCCCATCAGCCCACCTCCCTGATTCCCCGTCCTTAGCCCGCCTCCCCGATCCCCCTCATCAGCCCGCCTCCCCGATTCCCCCTCCTCAGCCCGCCTCCCCGATCCCCCTTCTCAGCCCGCCTTCCCGATCCCCCTCCTCAGCCCGCCTCCCCGATCCCCCTCCTCAGCCCGCCTCCCCGTCCTCAGCCCGCCTCCCCGATCCCCGTCCTCAGCCCGCCTCCCCGATCCCCGTCCTCAGCCCGCCTCCCCGATCCCCGTCCTCAGCCCGCCTCCCCGATCCCCGTCCTCAGCCCGCCTCCCCGATCCCCGTCCTCAGCCCGCCTCCCCGATCCCCGTCCTCAGCCCGCCTCCCCGATCCCCGTCCTCAGCCCGCCTCCCCGATCCCCGTCCTCAGCCCGCCTCCCCGATCCCCGTCCTCAGCCCGCCTCCCCGATCCCCGTCCTCAGCCCGCCTCCCCGATCCCCGTCCTCAGCCCGCCTCCCCGATCCCCGTCCTCCGCCCGCCTCCCCGATCCCCGTCCTCCGCCCGCCTCCCCGATCCCCGTCCTCCGCCTGCCTCCCTGATTCCACGTCCTCAGCCCGCCTCCCCAATTCCACGTCCTCAGCCTGCCTCCCCGATCTCCGTCCTCAGCCCGCCTCCCCAATTCCACGTCCTCAGCCCGCCTCCCCGATTCCACGTTCTCAGCCCGCCTCCCCGATCCCCGTCCTCATCCTTTCCCTGCTCTGTCTTTATCCTCACCTTATCCTGTCTGGACTCTCTGCCATCTTGCCCTCCTGTTGATAGGTAGATAAATCCCCAGGACCGGATGAAGTGTATCTCAGGACATTGTGGGAGGCTAGGGAGGAAATTGCGGGTCCCCTAGCCGAGATATTTGGATCATTGATAGTCACGGGTGAGGTGCCTGAAGATTAGAGAGTGGCAAATGTTGTGGTGTTGTTTAAAAAAGGCTGCATGGAAATGCCTGTTAAGGAGAGGACGAGCCAGTGAGCCTCATATCTGTGGTGGGTAAGTATGGTGGGGAAGGTATTTTGAGAGACAGGATCTACAGGCATTTAGAGATGCAAAGACTGATTAAGGACAGTCAGAATGACTTTGTGAGTGGAAAATCATGTCTCACAAATTTAATTGAGTTTTTTGAAGGGGTAACCAAGAAGGTAAATGAAGGCAGTGCAGCTGATGTTAGAACATAGAATAATACAGCGCAGAACAGGCCCTTCGGCCCACGATGTTGCGCTGACCAATTAAGAAAAAAGCAATGACCCTCTAGCCTAAACCATTCCTTTTCCAATCATAAACCTATCCACGGATCTCTTAAACGCCCTCAAACCTGGCGCATCTACAACTGCAGCAGGCAGGGCATTCCATACCGTTACCACCCTCTGGGTAAAGAACCTACCTCTGACATCCGTCCTATAACTACCACCCCTTAATTTAAAGCTATGCCCCCTCGTGCTAGCTCTCTCCATCCGAGGAAAAAGGCTATCACTGTCCACCCTATCTAAACCTCTAATCATCTTTTATGTTTCAATAAGGTCTCCTCTTAGCCACCTTCTTTTTAACGAAAACAACCTCAAATCCCTCAGCCTCTCCACATAGGACCTTCCCTCCATACCAGGCAACATCCTGGTAAACCTCCTCTGCACCCTCTCCAATGCCTCCACATCTTTCTTATAATGTGGGGACCAGAACTGTACACAATTTTCCAAGTGCGGCCACACCAGAGTTTTGTACAGTTGCAACATGACATTGCGGTTCCTAAATTCAATCCCCCTACCAATAAACGCCAAGACACCGTATGCCTTCCTAACAACCTTATTGACCTGATTTCCAACTTTCAAGGATCTATGCACATATACACCTAGATCCCTCTGTTTGTCAACACTATTCAGAGTCCTACCGCTAGCCCTGTACTCTACACATTTGTTATTCCTGCCAAAATGAATTACCTCACACTTTTCCGCATTAAACTCCATTTGCCACCTCTCGGCCCAGCTCTGCAACTTGTCCAAATCTCTCTATAAACTATGACACCCCTCTTCACTATTTACCACTCCTCTGACTTTGGTGTCATCAGCAAATTTACTAATCCACCCAACTATACCCTCATCCAGATCATTTATAAAAATTACAAACAGCAGTGGCCCCAAAACAGATCCCTGAGGCACACCACTTGTAACCGAACTCCATGACGAATACTTTCCATCAACCACCACCCTCTGTCTTCTATCAGCTAGCCAATTCCTGATCCAATTAACTAAATCACCCTCAATCCCATACATCTGCATTTTCTGCAGAAGCCTTCCATGGGGAACCTTATCAAACGCCTTACTAAAGTCCATATATACCACATCAACTGCCTTACCCCCATCTACCTCTTTGGTCACTTTTTCAAAAGACTCAAAAAGGTTAGTAAGGCACGACCTACCCTTCACAAAACCATGCTGACTATCTCCAATCGATTCATTACTCTCTAAATAACTATAAATCCTATCCCTAATAATTTTTTCCAATACTTTGCCCACAACAGAAGTAAGACTCACCGGTCTATAATTCCCAGGAAAGTCTCTATTTCCCTTCTTAAACAATGGGACAACATTCGCTATCCTCCAATCCTCTGGCACTATACCTATGACCAATGACGACCTGAAGATCAGAGCCAGAGGATCTGCAACGCCTCTCTTGCCTCCCAGAGAATCCTAGGGTAAATCCCATCCGGCCCTGAGGACTTATCTATTTTCAAACCCTCAAGAATATCTAGCACATCCTCCTTATCTACTTCAATACTATCCAGTTTACAACCCTGTAACCCAGTGTTCTCCACAACTACATTTACGTCTCCCTGCGTGAATACCAAAGAGAAATATTTGTTCAGTGCCTCTCCAATCTCTTCCGGCTCCACACATAACTTCCCACTGCTGACTCTGACTGGCCCTAATCTTGCCCTAACCAATCTTCTATTCTTAACATATCTAAAGAAAGCTTTAGGATTCTCCTTAATCCTACCAGCCAAAGTCTTCTCATGTCCTCTTTTAGCTCTTCTTAACTCACTCTTTAGCTCCCTCCTGGCTAATCTATAGCTTGTAGTGAGCTTGTGTGAGTATATTATCAAATAAATAGGTTGGACTAAAACCTGGTGTTGTCAGACTTTTTACTGTTTATGCCAGTCCAACGCCAGCATATCCACATCTTAATCTATAGCTTTCCAGTGCACTACCTGAGCCTTCAAGCCTCATCCTGACATAAGCCTCCTTTTTCCTTTTAACCAGCGAATCAACTTTTTTTGTGCACCACGGTTCCCTTATTCGACCATTTCCTCCTTGCCTGACAGGGACATACTTATCAAGGAATCACAGTAGCTGTTCCTTGAATAAACTCCACATTTCGGATGTTCCCAGCCCCTGTAGTTTCCTAGTTCAACCTATGCTCCCTAATTCTCTCCTAATAGCCTCATAATTACCCTTCCCCCAGCTATAACTACTGCCCCTAGATTCATGCCTATTCCTTTCCATCACTAAGGCGAACGTAACCGAATTGTGATCACTATCACCAAAATGCTCACCAACTTCCAAGTCTAACACCTGGTCTGGCTCATTTCCCAGCACCAAATCCAATATAGCCTCACCTCTAGTTGGCCTATCTACATACTGAGTCAAAAAACCTTCCTGCACACTTTGTGTAAAAACTGACCCTTCTAACGAGCTGGAACTATAGCTATTCCAATCAATATTAGTAAAGTTAAAGTCTCCCATAACAATTACCCTATTACTTTCACTCCTGTCCAGGATCGTCTCTGCAATCCCTTCCTCTACCTCTCTTGAACTTTTAGGAGGTTGTCCATGGAGGGAGGGAGTCCATGTTATCTACATGGACTTTAGCAAGGCCTTTGACAAAGTACCACATGGTAGGTTGTTGCATAAGGTTAAATCTCATGAGATCCTGGGTGAGGTATCTACATGGATACAAAATTGGCTTCTTGACAGAAGCCAGAGGGTGGTTGTAGAGGGTTGCTTTTCAGACTGGAGGCCTGTGACCAGTGATGCTCATCAGGGATTCGTGCTAGGTCTACTGTTACTTGTCATTTATATTAATGATTTGGATGAGAATATAGCAGGCATGGTTAGTAAATTTGCAGATGACACCAAGATTGGTGGCATAGTGAACAACATAGTAAATAAGTTATCTCCAATTGCAACGAGATCTTGATCAATTGGGCCTGTGGGCTGACAAATGGCCGATGGAGTTTAATTTAGACAAATGCGAGATGATGCATTTTGGTAGACTGAACCAGGGCAGGACTTGCTCAGTTCATGGTAGGGCACTGGGGAGAATTACAGAACAAAGAGATCTGGGGGTACATGTTCATAGCTCCTTGAAAGTGGAGTCACAGATGGAAGGCTTTCAGCATACTTGCTTTCATCAGTCAGAACACTGAATACAGGAGTTGAGGTGTCTTATTGAAGTTGTACGGGACACTGGTAAGGTCACACTTAGAATACTGCGTGTAGTTCTCATCACCTTATTATAGAGAGGATATTATTAAAGTAGAAAGAGTGCAGAAAAGATTTACTAGGATGCTACTGGCACTTGATGGGTTGAGTTATAAAGGAGACGCTGGATAGACTGGGACTTTTCTCTCTGGAGCGTAGGAGGCTGAGGGGTGATCAGCCCTTTAAAAGGTCCATAAAATACTGAGGGCCACAGATCATTTAGATAGTCAATATCTTTTCCCAAAGATAGAGAAGTCTAAAACAAGAGGACATTAGTGTCTGGAACGAGCTGCCAGAGGTGGTAGTAGTGGCGGGTACAATTTTATCTTTTAAAAAGCATTTAGATAGTTACATGGATAAGATGGATATAGAGGGATATGGGCCAAATGTGGACATTTGGGATTAGCTTATGGGTTTTAAAAAAAGGATGGCATGGACAAGTTGGGCCGAAGGGCTTGTTTCCATGTTGTAAACTTCTATGACTCTACATTCCGGTGTTCCTGTGCTGAAATTCTGCTTGATGGTCAGGAGATAACTTGTTGACACAGGCTTTCCATAAGGACAAATATCAAGTCTGGTTAAATTTGGGATGTCTGCTGACTTCAAGTGCTGCAGCACTGCTCCCTGCCCCTCCCGCCAAGAGACTTGCCCGATCCTTAGTGGGAACCACACTATGGTATGAATGACCATCACATCTCCTTACCATTTAATGAAGTGATCATACGAGGACAATTCAGCCCCAAGAACTTCTTCAACTTTTCCCAGGCTGCTTTTAGCTCTGCATAGTGTTCAATGTATTGTCCCAGGTTGCAGTAAAACTGGCAGAAAAGCTCCATCCAACTCACATTGTGCTTCATTTTATCACTCCTGACAAAAGAAAGACGGCAAGATTAGTGCAAGGTATTCAGTCAATCGAAAATTTAGAGCAGCTGTCCTTACACAATAAACACAGATCCTCCCAAACCCTTGCACGGTGCAAAAACAGGCAGTTATATTGCAATCGAATACATCAGCACAACACACTGCCATTTACTCTGTCGTCTTCATGCTACCTTTGTGCAATAGGAACTCATCTTATATCCCCAACCCTATCTTTTTCAGAGAGCCATGCAAAAGACATCAGATCAAACAATTCCTTATTAAAATCTTTGATTGACCCTGTCTCCACCAGGCTCTCTTATTATTGATCCTGTCTCTACCACACCATCAGCACTGACCCAATCAAGAATAGGGGAATCTGCATGGAACCAGAGGAAATGGGAGAGATACTAAATGAATTGTTTAAGGGGAATAGAGACTTCCCCGGGAATTATAGACCGGTGAGTCTCACTTCTGTTGTGAGCGAAGTATTAGAAAAATTATTAGGGATAGGATTTATAGTTATTTAGAGAGTAATGAATTCATTGGATATAGTCAGCACGGTTTTGTGAAGGGTAGATCGTGCCTTACTAACCTTATTGAGTTTTTTGAAAAAGTGACCAAAGAGGTGGATGGGGGTAAGGCAGTGACGTGGTATATATGGACTTTAGTAAGGCGCTTGATAAGGTTCACCATGGAAGGCTTCTGCAGAAAATGCAGATGTATGGGATTGAGGGTGATTTAGTTAATTGGATCAGGAATTGACTAGCAGATAGGAGACAGAGGGTGGTGGTTGATGGAAAGTATTCGTCATGGAGTTCGGTTACAAGTGGTGTGCCTCAGGGATCTGTTTTGGGGCCACTGCTGTTTGTAATTTTTATAAATGATCTGGATAGGGTATAGAAGGATGGATTAATAAATTTGCTGATGACACCAAAGTCGGAGGAGTGGTAGATAGTGAAGAGGGGTGTCATAGTTTACAGAGAGACTTGGACAAGTTGCAGAGCTGGGCCGAGAGGTGGCAGATGGAGTTTAATGCGGAAAAGTGTGAGGTAATTCACTTTGGCAGGAATAGCAGATGTGTACAGTATAGGGCTAACGGTAGGACTCTGAATAGTGTTGACGAACAGAGGGATCTAGGTGTATATGTGCATAGATCCCTGAAAGTTGGAAATCAAGTTGATAAGGTTATTAGGAAGGCATACGGTGTCTTGGCGTTTATTGGCAGGGGGATTGAATTTAGGAGCCGCAACGCCATGTTGCAACTGTACAAAACTCTGGTGCGGCCGTATTGTGTACAGTTCTGGTCCCCACATTATAAGAAGGATGTGGAGGCATTGGAGAGGGTGCAGAGGAAGTTTAACAGGATGTTGCCTGGTATGGAGGGAAGGTCCTATGAGGAGAGGCTGAGGGATTTGAGGTTCTTTTCGTTAAAAAGAAGGTGGCTAAGAGGAGACCTTATTGAAACATAAAAGATGATTAGAGGTTTAGATAGGGTGGACAGTGATAGCCTTTGTCCTCGGATGGAGAAAGCTAGCACGAGGGGACATAGCTTTAAATTAAGGGGTGGTAGTTATAGGACGGATGTCAGAGGTAGGTTCTTTACCCAGAGGGTGGTGGGGGAATGGAATGCCCTGCCTGCTGCAGTTGTAGATGCGCCTAGTTTGGGGGCATTTAAGAGGTCCATGGATAGGTTTATGGATGGAAAGGGATTGGTTTAGGTTAGAGGGTCATTGCTTTTTTCTTAATTGGTCGGCGCAACATCGTGGGCTGAAGGGCCTGTTCTGCGCTGTAATGTTCTATGTTCTAATAATGCACCTCAGTAGTCATCAAAGCGAAGGACTGGTGGATAAGGAGTCTAGGGAAGGGTGTGTATACATTCCGGATCATGTTGATATCAAAAAGGAATTGTTGGGCATTTTATAAAGCATTAAAGTAGCTAAGTCCCCAAAATACTGAGGAAGGCAAGAGAGGAAATTGCTAGGGCCTTGACAGAAATCTTTGTATCCTCGTTGGCTATTCTCTAGCCCTCTGGAACTTCACCTTTAGCCAATGTTGTTCCACTGTTTAAGAAGGGCAGCAGGATAATCCAGGAAATTATCGGCCAGTGAGCTTTACTTCAGTGGTCAGGAAATTATTGAGAAAGATTCTTAGGAACAGGGTTTACTCACATTTGGAAACAAATGGACTTACTAGTATCAATCACTTATGGTTTTGTGAATGGGAGGTCATGCTTCACTAACTCGATTGAGTTTTTCGAGGAAGCGATGAAGATGATAGATGAGGGAAAGGCAGTTGATGTTATGTACATGGACTTCAGTACAGCCTTTGAAAAGGTACCCGGTGGTAGACTGGTATGAAAGGTGAAGTCACACAGGATCAGAGGAGAACTCTGTTCTAAAGGGTCATCCCTGTGCCCTCTGGTTCTAGATTTTCCTACTAGTGGAAACATCCTGTCCACATCCACTCCATCCAGGTCTTGCAGCATCCTTTAAGTTTCAATAAAAATCCCCACTCATCTTTGTAAACTCCAACGAATACAGACTCAGAGTCCTCAGCTGTACCTCATACGACAAGCTCTTCATTCCAGGAATCATTCTTGTGAACTTCCTCTGGACACTTTTCAAGGCCATACCTGTTCCTTAGGTATGGTACCCAAAACTGCTCGTAATATTCCAAATGGGGTCTGATCAGAGCTTTATACAGCTTCAGGAATACATCACTGCTTTTGTATTCTAGCCCTCTTGACATGAATGCTAACATTGCATTTGCCTTCCTAACTGCCGACTGAACCTGTATGTTAACCTTAGGAGAATCTTGAACAATGACTCCCTTTGTGTTTCTGACTTCCTAAGCATTTCCCATTTAAAAAGTAGTCTATGCCTCCATTCCTCCTTCCAAAGTGCATAATCTCACACTTTTCCACACTGTATTCAACCTGCCACTTCTTTGCCCACCTCCTAACCTGTCCAAGGCCTTCTGCAGCACCCCCCTTCCTCAATATTATCTGTTCCTCTACATATTTTTGTATAATCTGCAAATTTAGCAAGTGTCTTCAGTTCCTTCCTCCAAATCGCTAATATATAATGTGAAAAATTGTAGTCCCAACACTGACCCAAGGCACACCATTAGTCACTGGCTGCCATCCTGAAAAAGACCCATTTATCGCCACTCTCTGCCTTCTGCCAGTCAGCCAATCCTCTATCCATGTCAGGATCTTACCCTTAACACCATGGGCACTTAACATATTTAACAGTCTCCTATGCGTCACTTTGTCAAAGGCTGTCTGGAAATCTAAGTAAATCACATCCACTGGTTCTCTATCTAACTTCGTTGTTACCTACTCAAAGAGCTCTAACAGAGTTGTCAGACATGATCGCCCCTTAACAAAGCTGTGCTGACTCAGTCCTACATTATCATGCACTTCCAAGTACTCTGCAATCTCATCTTTAATAATGGACTCTAAAATTTTACCAGTGACCAAAAGTCAGGCTAACCGGCCTATTATTTCCCATCTGCTGCCTCCCTTCCTCCCTTTTTAAATAGCAGTGTTACATTAGCTACGTCCAGTCCTCCCTGCCTCCAGTGATTCCTGAAAAATTACCACCAATGCCTCCATAATTTCCTCAGCTGTCTCTTTTAGAATCCTAATCCAGATGATTTATCCACCTTCAGACCTTTCAATTTCCCCAGAACCTTCTCCTTAGTGATGGCTGCTACACTCACCTGTGCCCCTGACTCTCCTGAAGCTCTGGCATCCCACTGGTGTCTTCCAACATGAAGACTGAAGCAAAGTAACTATTCAGTTCCTCTGCCATTGTTTTGTTTCCTATTATTACTTCTCCAGCCTCATTTTCCAGTGGTCCAATTTTTGCCTCTCTTTTACCTTTCATATATTGAAAAAAACTCTTCCTATCTTTCGCTAGAAAGAAAGAAGGCGGCTAAAAGGGGATCTTATTGAAACATATAAGATGATTAGAGGTTTAGATAGGGTGGATAGTGATAGCCTTTTTCCTCGGATGGAGAAAGCTAGCACGAGGGGGCATGGCTTTAAATTACGGGGGGGTAGTTATAGGACGGATGTCAGGGGTAGGTTCTTTACCCAGAGGGTGGTGAAGGATTGGAATGCCCTGCCTGCTGCAGTTGTAAATGCGCCTAGTTTGGGTGCGTTTAAGAGATCCGTGGATAGGTTTATGGATGAAAAGGGATTGGTTTAGGTTAGAGAGTCATTGTTTTTTAACTGGTCGGCGCAACATCGTGGGTCGAAGGACCTGTTCTGCGCTGTAATGTTCTGCGCTGTAATGTTGGCAGGTGGACTCTGATTGGTGCAGGCATTACCATGAAGAATGCACCGGGGAGCAATTAACTACCAACTGTTTCTGTTGAAATCCAAACCAGAAATTTCAATA
Source organism: Prionace glauca (assembly GCA_037974335.1). Lineage (NCBI taxonomy): Eukaryota > Metazoa > Chordata > Chondrichthyes > Carcharhiniformes > Carcharhinidae > Prionace > Prionace glauca. The sequence goes on from CM075728.1 coordinate 69,360,053, forward strand.
CTGATTGGCAAAGGCAGTGCCCTGGGGAATGGCTGTTCCATAAGCAATGTTTAGTTGAAAAAAGTACAATGTTTGGACATTCTTCTTCTGTCTGTAAGGACAGGGCCCTATGTGTAAATATATGTAGCTTCTAGTACGGCGTGATTTACTTCAATGGCATGAGGAAATGGTTAGACTCTTTTTATAGTTAGTCATTGGCTGGCACTTGTGTGATATAAGTGTTGCTTAGCACTTGTCCACACGGGTCTGAATGTTGTTCAGACCTTTTAGAGACACAGACTGTTTCATTATTTGACCAGTTATGAATAGGATTGAATTGAGTACTATATAGTCAGTGTACAACCTTATTTTTGAACATAGTTAGGAGGGCAGGTCATTGATCAAGCAACTGAAGATGGTTGGGCCTGTTAAATAGGCCAATACTATTTACCTAATTAGGTAGCATAAGGCATGCTGATGACTCATAACAGTTTTATTGTGACACCATGGTCCAGTCCAAATACAGGTTTCCACTTTTCCCTTCTGAATCCTCTCCCTGTCCCCACTGGGGAGTTCTTTCGACAACCCAACAAGTAAACAAGCTCAAATTAACTTAGGGATAAATTAAAAAGGACAGCTCCCCAAAAAGGAAGGTGGACTTTGGTTTCACAAACAGAAACCAAAGTCCAAAGGAAACTTAAAACATTAAATCAAAATGTGATTATCAGGGTCTATAACACACCTCAGCCCCTGCAGTGCCCAGCATGCACGGAAACTCCCCACTGCGGAAAACTCAGCTTCTAAATACAAGTTCAATCAGCATCATCTGCTCTCAGGTCACTGTGAAACTAGTCCTGGTTTACTCTTAAAGGGCCCTCCATTTCTAACATTGACAGGGCCTAGGGCAGTACCCTGAGGAGTTTCTGCAGTGATGTACTGAGACTGAGATGATTACTGTTCAACAACCACAACAATCTTCCTCTGTACTAAGCATGATTCCAGCCTTGATATTTTCTATTGCATTAGAAAGTTTTAGATTGGCTAGGAGGGAGTTGAAGAGGGAGTTAAGAAGGGCCAAAAGAGGGCATGAGATGATTTTGGCTGATAGGATTAAGGAGAACCCTAAGGCGTTTTACAGGTATGTCAAGAACAGAAGGTTGGTTAGGACAAGATTAGGGCCAGTTACAGACAGTAGAGGGAAGTTGTGTGTGGAACCGGAGGAGATTGGAGAGGCGTTGAACCAATATTTCTCTTCGGTGTTCACGCAAGGGGACAGGAATGTAGCTGAGGAGGACACTGGGGTGCAGGGGTGTGAAATAGATAGTATTGCAGTTGATACGGGGGATGTGCTGGATATTTTAGAGGGTTTGAAAATAGATAAGTCCCCTGGTCCAGATGGGATTTACCCTAGGATTCTTTGGGAGGCAAGAGGGGTGATTGCGGAGCCTCTGGCTCTGATCTTCAGGTCGTCGTTAGTCTCTGGTATAGTACCAGAAGATTGGAGGACAGCAAATGTTGTCCCATTGTTTAAGAAGGGGAGAAGGGACTTCCCTGGGAATTATAGACCGGTGAGTCTTACTTCTGTGGTGGGTAAGGTTTTGGAAAGGATTATTAGAGACAGGATTTATAGTTATTTGGAAAGTAATGAGTTGATTAGAGATAGTCAGCATGGTTTTGTAGCGGGTAGGTCATGCCTTACTAACCTTATCGAGTTCTTTGAGAAAGTGACCAAAGAGGTGGATAGGGGTAAGGCAGTTGATGTGGTGTATATGGATTTTAGCAAGGCGTTTGATAAGGTTCACCATGGTAGGCTTCTGCAGAAAATGCAGATGTATGGGATTGGGGGTGATCTAGGTAATTGGATCAGGAATTGGCTAGCAGATAGGAGACAGAGAGTGGTGGTTGATGGGAAATATTCGTCATGGAGTTCGGTTACAAGTGGTGTGCCTCAGGGATCTGTTTTGGGGCCACTGCTGTTTGTAATTTTTATTAATGATCTGAATGAGGGTATAGTTGGGTGGATTAGTAAGTTTGCTGATGACACCAAAGTCGGAGGTGTGGTAGATTGTGAGGAAGGGTGTCATAGTTTGCAGGATGACTTAGAAAGGTTGCAGAACTGGGCTGAGAGGTGGCGAATGGAGTTTAATGTGGAGAAGTGTGAGGTAATTCATTTCGGTAGGAATAACAGATGTGTTGAGTATAGGGCTAACGGGAGGACTTTGAATAGTGTGGAGGAGCAGAGGGATCTAGGTGTATGTGTACATAGATCCCTGAAAGTTGGGAATCAAGTAGATAAAGTTGTTAAGAAGGCATACGGAGTTTTGGCGTTTATTGGTAGGGGGATTGAATTTAGGAGTCGTAGCGTCATGATGCAACTGTACACATCTCTGGTGCGGCCGCACTTGGAGTTTTGTGTGCAGTTCTGGTCCCCACATTACAAGAAGGATGTAGAGGCTTTGGAGAGGGTGCAGAGGAGGTTTACCAGGATGTTGCCTGGTATGGAGGGGAGATCCTATGAGGAGAGATTGAGAGATTTGGGGTTGTTTTCGCTGGAAAGAAGGCGGCTAAGAGGGGATCTCATTGAAACATATAAGATGATTAGAGGTTTAGACAGGGTAGATAGTGATAGCCTTTTTCCTAGGATGGAGAAAGCTAACACGAGGGGGCACGATTTTAAATTAAGGGGGGGTAGTTATAGGACAGATGTCAGGGGTAGGTTCTTTACCCAGAGGGTGGTGAGGGACTGGAATGCCCTACCAGCTGCAGTTGTAAATGCACCTAGTTTGGGGGCGTTTAAAAGATCTGTGGATAGGTTTATGGATGAAAAGGGATTGGTTTAGGCTAGTGGGTCATTGTTTTTGTAACTGGTCGGCGCAACATCGTGGGCCGAAGGGCCTGTTCTGCGCTGTAATGTTCTATGTTCTATGTTCTTCTATATTACTAATTAGCTTCCACTCATATTTCATCTTTTCCCCCTTATTGCTTTTTTTAGTTACCCCTGCTCGCTTTTAAAGGTTTCCCAATCCTCTGGCTTCCCACTAATCCTTGCCATTTTGTATGATTTTCCTTTTCCTTTCCTTTTATGCTGTCCTTGACTTCCCTCGTCAGCCATGGATGCCTCATCCTCCCCATATCATGTTTCCTCCTCCTTAGGATAAACTTCTGTTGTGCCTCCCGATTAAAAACTCAAAAACTCCTGCCATTGCTGTTCCACTGTCTTCCCTGCAAGGCTCCCTTTCCAATCAACTTTGGCAGCTCCTCCCTCATGTCTTTGTAGTTACTTTCATGTAAATGTAATACTGTTATATCTGATTCCAGCTTCTCGCTCTCAAACTGCAGGGTAAATTCTATCATATTGTGGTCACTGCTCCCTAAGTCCTTCATCTTAAGTTCCCTAATCAAGTTGCACGTCACCAAATCCAAAATTGCCTGTTCCCTAGTAGGCTCTGTCGCAAGCTGCTCCAAAAAACATCTTTTAGGCATTCCACAAATTCCTTTTCTTAGGATCCACTACTTACCTGATTTTCCTAGTCCACCTGCATATTGAAGTCCCCCATGATTATTATAATATTGCCTTTTTTATAAACCTTTTCTATCTCCTGATTTATTTTCTGCCCCACATCCTGACTACTGCTAGGGAGCCTGTACATAACTCCCATCAGCATCTTTTTACTTTTATGATTCCTCAACTCTACCCACAGATTCTATGCCTTCTGATCTTATATAATTTCTTGCTATCGATTTAACTTCATTCCTTACTAACAATGCAACCCTGCCCCCTTTGCCCATCTGCCTGTCCTTTTAATAGGACACATATCCTTGGATATTTAAATCCCAGCTGTGATCCCCTTGTGATGCCCACAACATCATACCAGCCAATTTCAATATGCGCAACAAGCTCACTTACCTTGTTCAGTATACTCTGCGCATTTAGATACAACACCCTCAGTCCTGCATTGACCACCTTTTTTGTGCTGCCTGAGGTTAGATTCCTGTCACCTTCTCTACTCTGTTCTATTATGTCGTCTGGAAACTTTACAACCTCTCCTAAGCCCTCAGCTCCATTAACCTGCACTTTTACCCTCTCCTTAACTTTGATTTCTAACTTTCCATACAACTGAACCCTCTTCCCCACTATTTATTTTAAAGCCCTATCTATAGCCCTAATTATACAATTCACCAGGACCCTAGTCCCAGCACAATTCAGATGAAGACCGTCCCATCGGGGCAGGTCCCTCTTCCCCAATACTGGTGCCAATGTCCCATGAACTCAAACCCATTCCTCCCACATCAATCTTTAAGGCATGCATTTACCGCCTTAATCTTATCGACCCTGTGCCAATTAGCCCTTGGCTCAGGTAGTAATCCAGAATCTTTTTGGTCCTGTTTCTAAATTTAGCTCCTAGCTGTTCATACTCCCTTTGTTCCTCTTCTACTTATGTCATTGGTACCTATGTGGACCATGACAACTGAGTCTTTACCCTCCCACTCCAAATTCCTCTGCAGCCCAGAAGAGATATCCCGAACCTGAGCAGGGAACACAACCTTCAGGATTCTCGATCCTGATCGCAGGGAACAGTGTCAATGCCCTTAACTATATTGTCCCCAGTTACAACTATATTTCTTTTCTTCTCCCCCCACTTGAACTGCTCCCTATATCATGGTGCCGTGATCGGTTTGTTCATCCTCCCTGCAGTACCTGTTCCCATCCACAAGAATCTCAAACCTGTTGGACAAGTTCAGGGACTGAGACTCCTGCAACCCTACCTTCTGAATCCCTCTACCTGCCCTACTCGGAGCCACACCCTCCTGTCTCTGTACACTGGCTGAACTCAGGGCATTTCATCCAAGAGGTGTGACTGCCTCCTGAAAGAGTGTTCAAGTATCTCTCCCTCTCCCTGATGTGTTGCAGCTTCCAAAGCTTGGAATCCAACTCATCCACTCTGAGCCGGATTTCCTCAAGCAACCAACAGACATGCTCACTGGGAATCACAATGGGGTCCACCAACTTCCACATCATGCATGAACAACACATCACCTGACGCTGTGTCTCTATTTCTTTAATAGGTTTTTAAACTTGGGTTTTAAATTTTTATTTTTAAAAAATTATTTTTCTTTAAATTATATATCTCTTTATTGCCTCAGTCTCAAAGCAATGTCTAACAAGTTATTTAAATGGGTTTTCAAATTTAGTACAGCTCCCTGTTTTTACTGTGAGAAGTAGGGAAATAATAATGATGTGGGTATGCCGGCGTTGGACTGGCGTAAACACAGTAAAAAGTCTGACAACACCAGGTTTTAGTCCAACCTAGAACTCTCCATTCACCTGACGAAAGGGCTAACCCCGAAAGCTTGTGAGTATATTATCAAATAAATAGGTTGGACTAAAACCTGGTGTTGTCAGACTTTTTACTGGGAAATAATAAGCCAGTGTTGGTGGTTTAGGAAAGGCACTGGGAAAAAGGATGTGATAAAAGAAGCTCAACTGGTGGGATTAGTTAACGCAGTGAAGGGAATCTCAAGAGAAGGTGAGGAGCTGAAGGATAGTGCACAGCCTAGGCATGGGCTGGACAATAAGATAGCACCCGACCATTTCAAAGACTTCACCTACGTTTGGGTACGGTTTGCTCAGGTAGAGTGGGGGAGTAGATAAAGAAGTTAAAATATTGAGAAATATGGGAGTTAGTCTGTCTATCATAGTAAAAGGCAAAAATACTTGCCTTCTCCTTCTGAAATATTGCCCGAGAGAATGGTAATCTGTGGGATAAACAAAGAGAGAAATATTCCCCTGTGTAAAATAAGGCTAGAAAGTCCAATCAAGACTGGGGAAGCGATAGTGGGAATGATAGAAAACTTAGCTATTTCAGGAATCCAATTTATTCTCGGAAACGATATAGCTGGAGCAAGGTGAGATGCCCATGATAGTAGAAGAGCCAAAAGAGGTCCAGGGAACTGAGGAGTTAAAAGAAAGACACACTGGAATTTTTCCAGACTGTGTGGTGACAAGATCCCACAGCCAAAAGTTAAAACAGGACGTGAGAACAAAAGACACATATGATGGAGTTGAGGTCCAGTTTAGCTGACACGCTGTTTGATGAGATGGTAAAGGAAAAAACTAAACAGGTCAGGCAGAGGTTCTGAAAGATTAATGGAGTTACAACAGAAAGATGAGCTGATAAAGGATTTATATCATAAAGGAAATATGGAAAAGGAATCAGAGTGTATTCCAGAATGCTACTGCTTTAAAGAATGCTACATCTTAAATCAGAAATGGAGACCTTGGTACGTTAGTGCAGATGAGTAATGGGCCGAAGTTTACCAGAATGTGTTGCCTAGAATGCAGATAGGAAGAATTGCATGCAGCGCACAAATTACCTGTAGTAATCATCTAGGAGTGAGGAAGACTCAGGCAATGATACAGAGGCATTTTTATTGGCCTGGATGACAAAGACGTAGTTGAATTTTGCTGCATGCATCATACATGTCAGATCGTAGGAAAGCCACAGGCAGTGATAAAACCAGCACCATGATGCAAATTCCCATATTTGTATAGACTTCTTTTACATGGATTATAATTGATTGTATCGGTTCCCTCCCTGAAATCAAAAGTGGGAACGAGTATTTGCTAACCGTAATGGACACGTCCACCAGGTTTCCAGAAGTAAATACATTACAATAGCAAGGCAAAAAAGATTACATAGAATCATAGAAACCCTACCGTGTAGAAAGAGGCCATTCAGCCCATTGAGTCTGTACCGACCACAAACCCACCCAGGCCCTACCCTCATATCCCTAAATATATATTTTACCCACTAATCCCTCTAACCTACGCATCTCAGGACACTAAAGGGTGATTTCAGCATGGTCAATCAACATAACCTGCACATTTTTGGACTGTGGGAGGAAACCAGAGCACCTGGAGGAAATCCATGCAGACACGAGGAGAATGTGCAAATTCCACACATGCAGTGACCCAAGCCAGGAAATCGAACCCAGGTCCCTAGAGCTGTGAAGCAGCAGTGCTAACCACTGTGCTACTGTGCCGCCCGTAGAACAGTACAACAGTACAGGCCCTTCGGCCCTCGATGTTGTGCCGAGCCACGTCCAAACCCAAGATCAAGCTATCCCACTCCCTATCATTCCATGTGCCTATCCGATAACCACTTGAAAGCTCCTAAAGTGTCCGACTCCACTATCACAACAGGCAGTGCATTCCACATCCCAACCACTCTCTGAGTAAAGAATCTACCTCGGACATCCCTCCTATACCTCCCACCACAGAACATAGAACATTACAGCGCAGTACAGGCCCTTCGGCCCTCGACATTGCGCTGACCAGTGGAACCAACCTAATGACCTTCTAACTTAAACTATTCCAATATTATCCATATACCTATCCAATGACCATTTGAACACCCTTAAAGTTGGCAAGTCCACAACTGCTGCAGGCAGGGCATTCCACGTCCTTACCACCCTCTGAGTACCTCTGACATCCGTCCTATAATTATCACCCCTCAATTTAAAGCTATGTCCCCTCGTGTTAGCCATCTCCATCCGAGGAAAAAGGCTCTCATGTCCACCCTATCAAATCCTCCGATCATCTTGTATGCCTCAATCAGGTCACCTCTTGACCTTTTTCTCTCTAACGAAAACAACCTCAAGTCCCTCAGCCTTTCCTCATAAGACCTTCCCACCATACCAGGCAACATCCTGGTAAACCTCCTCTGCACCCTTTCCAATGCTTCCACATCTTTCTTATAATGTGGCGACCAGAACTGTACACAATACTCCAAGTGCGGCCGCACCAGAGTTTTGTACAGTTGTAACATGATCTCACGGCTCCAAAATTCAATCCCTCTACCAATAAAAGCTAACACACCATACGCCTTCTTAACAACCTTATCAACCTGGGTGCCAACTTTCAGGAATCTCTGCACACGTACACCAAGATCTCTCTGCTCATTGACACTACCAAACGACCTTCCATATTCTGTAATCCTGTTACTCTTTCCAAAGTGAATCACCTCACACTTTTCCGCATTAAATTCCATTTGCCACCTCTCAGCCCAGCTCTGCAGCTTATCTATGTCCCTCTGCAAACTGTAACATCCATCCTCACTGTCTACAACTCCTCCGACTTTAGTGTCATCTGCAAATTTACTAACCCATCCTTCTACACCCTCGTCTAGGTCATTTATAAAAATGACAAACAGCAGTGGCCCAAAACAGATCCCTGCGGTACACCACTAGTAACTGAACTCCAGGCTGAATATTTCCCATCAACCACCACCCTCTGTCTTCTATCAGCAAGCCAATTCTTGATCCAATCTACTAAATCACTGTCAATCCCATACATCCGTACTTTCTGCAATAGTTTACCATGGGGAACCTTATCAAACACTTTGCTAAAATCCATATATACCACGTCAACTGCTTTACCCTTATCCACCTCTTTGGTCACCTTCTCAAAGAACTCAATAAGGTTTGTGAGGCATGACCTACCCTTCATAAAACCCTGTTGACTATCCCTAATCAAATTATTTCTCTCTAGATGATTATAAATCCTATCTCTTATAATCCTTTCCAAGCCATGAATCTTATAGTTATGACCCCTAATAACAGCTATCCACTCTGTCTATCCCCCTCATCATCTTATAAACTTCTATTAAGTCACCTCACATCCTCCTCTGCTTTAAACAGAAAAGCCGCAGCTTCCTCAGCCTTTCCTCATAAGACCTATCCTCCAAACCAGGCAGCATCCTGGTAAATCTCCTCTGCACTCTCTCCAATGTTTCCACATTCTTCTTATAGTGAGGTGACTAGAACTGCACACAATATTCCAAATGTGGTCTCACCAAGGTCCCGTATAGCTGCAGCATAATCCCATGACTCTTAAACTCAAGCCCCCCTTAATAAATGCTAACACACTATAAGCCTTCTTCACGGCTCTCTCCACTTGAGTGGCAACCTTCAGAGTTCTGTGGATATGAACCCCAAGATCTCTCTGTTCCTCCACATTCCTTAGAACCCTGCCGTTGACCCTGTAATCCGCATTCAAGCGTATCCTACCAAAATGAATCACCTCGCTCTTATCAGGGTTAATTCCATCTACCACTTTTCGGCCCAGCTCTGCATCCTATCAATATCTCTTTGCAGCTTACAAGAGCCCTCCATCACATCCACTACTCCATCAATCTTGGTGTCATCAGCAAATTTACTAACCCACCCTTCATCCCTCTCTCCCAAGTCACTGATAAAAATCACAAAGTAAAAAGTCTGACAATACCAGGTTTTAGTCCAACTGATTTATTTGATAATATTCTCACAAGCAAGCAAGCTTTCGGGGTTAGCCCCTTCGTCAGGTGAATGGAAAGTTCTGGCCTCAGACAGAGCATATAAAGCACAGACAGTTGAGAGATTACTGATTAGAATGCGAATCCTTACACCTAACCTGCTGTTCAAGTCTTAAAGTGGCTGATAATGTGAGTGGAAGGAGCAGGATGCCCTCGACGTAGCCGGAGAGGTTCTCACACAGAGTTCCATTGCCCGATACGATGGGACGGCCAGGTGTGTTTGCCTTGTGTATCTTTGGGAGGCAGTAGAGATCTCCAATGCGGGGAGTACGTGGAATGAGAGCACGGAGGGTGCTCTGAAGGTCCGGATCAAAGGTCTTGATCAGATTGTTGAGTTGACGAGTGTGTTCTTTGGTCGGATCCTGAAACCCATTGTACAAAGAACCCCCAGCTTTTGTCGCGACACTACGGACTTCCTACTGAAACTCAGCACACACGGAGCAGTTGAACCAGGGACACCCCTCGTCACAATGGATGTCTCAGCGCTCTACACCAACATCCCCCACAACGATGGCATTGCTGCGACTGCCTCAGTACTCAATGCTGACAACTGCCAGTTTCCAGATGCAATTTTACAACTCATCCGCTTTATCCTGGACCACAATGTCTTCACCTTCAACAACCAGTTTTTCATCCAGACACACGGAACAGCCATGGGGACCAAATTTGCACCTCAATATGCCAACATCTTCATGCACAGGTTCGAACAAGACTTCTTCACTGCACAGAATCTTCAACCGATGCTATACACTAGATACATCGATGACATTTTCTTCCTTTGGCCTCATGGTGAACAATCACTGAAACAACTATATGATGATATCAACAAATTCCACCCCACCATCAGACTCACCATGGACTATTCCCCAGAATCAGTTGCATTCTTGGACACACTTATCTCCATTAAGGACGGTCACCTCAGCACCTCACTGTACCGCAAACCCACAGACAATCTCACAATGCTCCACTTCTCCAGTTTCCACCCTAAACATGTTAAAGAAGCTATTCCCTATGGACAAGCCCTCCGTATACACAGGATTTGCTCAGATGAGGAGGATCGTGACAGACACCTCCAGACCCTGAAAGATGCCCTCATAAGAACAGGATATGGTGCTCGACTCATAGATCGGCAGTTCCGATGTGCCACAGCGAAAAACCGCACCAATCTCCTCAGAAGGCAAACACAGGACACAATGGACAGAGTACCCTTCGTCGTCCAGTACTTCCCCGGAGTGGAGAAACTACGACATCTTCTCCGGAGTCTTCAACATATCATTGATGAAGACAAACATCTCGCCAGGGCTATCCCCACACCCCCACTTCTTGCTTTCAGACAACCACACAACCTCAAACAGACCATTGTTCGCAGCAAACTACCCAGCAGCCTTCAGGAGAACAGTGACCACAATACCACACAACCCTGTCACAGCAACCTCTGCAAGACATGCCGGATCATCGACATGGATACCATCATCACATGTGAGAACACCATCCACCAGGTACATGGTAAATACTCTTGCAACATTGCAATAATCTGTAAACTGTGCTGTTATATGCTCTGTCTGAAGCCAGAACTCGTCATTCACCTGATGAAGACAGAAACCTCAAAAGCTTGTGATTTACTATCAAATAAATCAGTTGGACATAAACCTGGTGTTGTCAGACTTCTTACTGTGTTTACCCCAATCCAATGCCAGCATCTCCACATCTTATCTCATAGAAGACAGAGGGTGGTGGTAGAAGGAAAATTTTCAGACTGGAGGCTGGTTACCTCAAGGATCAGTGCTGGGTCCTCTGCTATTTGTGATTTTTGATGTGGGTATGCCGGCGTTGGACTGGCGTAAACACAGTAAAAAGTCTGACAACACCAGGTTTTAGTCCAACTGATTTATTTGATAATATTCTCAAGCAAGCAAGCTTTCGGGGTTAGCCCCTTCGTCAGGTGAATGGAGAGTTCTGGCCTCAGACAGAGCATATAAAGCACAGACAGTTGAGAGATTACTGATTAGAATGCGAATCTTTACACCTAACCTGCTATTCAAGTCTCAAAGTGGCTGACAGTGTGGGTGGAAGGAGACTGAGCACAGGTTAAAGAGATGTGTATTGTCTCCAGACAGTACAGTAAGTGAGGTTTTGCAAACCCAGGCAAGTCATGGGGGTTACAGATAGTGCAACATGTACCCAAGATCCCTGTTGAGACCATCCTCATGTGCGCGGAACTTGGCTATCAGTCTCTGCTCAGCGACTCTGTGCTGACGTGAGTCGTGAAGGCCACCTTGGAGAACGCTTACCCAAAGGTCAGAAGCTGAATGCCGATGACCACTGAAGTGTTCGCCAACAGGAAGGGAACAGTGTTGCCTGGTGATTGTCGAGCAACGTTCATTTATTCACCAACAGGCAAGACTGTTCCCTTCGTTGGACTGGGGTAAACACAGTAAAAACTCTCACAACACCAGGTTAAAGCCCAACCAATTTATTTGATAGTAAACCCACAAGTTTTCAGAAACACTGCTCCTTCGTCAGGTGTGTGGAAGGCTCTGATCAGAGAAGGGCACATAGAGGCACACACAGTTCACAGAATACTGATTCGAATGCGAGTCTATACAGCTATGCTTTACCTATTAATAGCTGTAATGACTCGCATTTGAATCTTTATAGCTATTACAGCATGGTCTCTCTCCTTAGTGAACACTGAAGAGAAGTATTCATTCAACACCTCACCTATCTCTTCTGACTCTGTGCACAAGTTCCCACTATTACCCTTGACCGGCCCTAACCTCACCCTGGTCATTTTTTTATTTCTCACGTAAGAGTACAAAGCCTTGGGGTTTTCCTTGATCCGACCCACCAAGGACTTCTCATGCCCCCTCTTAGCTCTCTTAAGCCCTTTTTTAAAGCTCATTACTAGCTACCTTGTAACCCTCAAGCGACCCAACTGAACCTTGTTTTCTCATCCTTATATACGCTTCCTTTTCCCTCTTGACAAGGCATTTAACCTCCTTTGTGAAGCATGGTTCCCTCACTCGGCCATTTCCTCCATCTGACAGGGATATACCTATCAAGGTCACGCAGTATTTGTTCCTTGAAAAAGTTCCACTTTTCATTTGTGCCTTTACCTGACAGCTTCTGTTCTCATCTTATGCTCACTAATTCTTACCTAATCGCATCATAATTACCCCTACCCCAATTATAAACCTTGCCCTGCTGTGTGACGCTATCCCTTTTCATTGCAATAATGAAAGACACCGAATTGTGGTCACTATCTCCAAACTGCTCTCCCACAAATAAATCTAACAATTGGCCCAGATCATTACCCAGTACCAAGTCCAACGTGGCCCCACCTCTTGTCAGCTTATCCACATATTGTGTCAGGAAACTCTCCTGCACACACTGTACAAGAAGTGTCCCATTCAAATAAAGGTTCCAATCAATATTTGGAAAGTTAAAGTCATCCATGATAACTACCCTGTGACCTCCACACCTATCCATGATCTGCTCTGCCATTTCCTCTTCCACATCTCTATTACTATTTGGGGGCCTATAGGAAACTCCTAATAACGTGACCGCTCCTTTCCAATTTCTAACTTCAGCCCATATTACCTCAGTATGCAGATCCCCCTCGAAATGTCTTTCAGCAGCTGTTAAACTACCCCTGATTAACAATGCTACTTTTCCACCTCTTTTACCGCCTTCCCTACTCTTACTGAAACACCTATACCCTGGAACTGCCAACAACTATTCCTGTCCCTGTTCTAACCATGTCATGGCCACAACATCATAGTCCCAAGTACCAATCCACGCACCAAGTTCACCTACCTTATTCCGGATGCTCCTTGCATTGAAGTAGATACACTTCAACCCAGCATCCTGTCTGCCTGTACACTCCTGCAACTTTCATACCTTCCTCAGTACCCTCAACGCTGGCTTTTTACCTGCAGCTCATTTTCCCCTCCCCCTGACAAATTAGTTTAAACCACACCCACCCCCCACTGAAGAGCATTAGCAAATTTCCCTCCCAGGATATTGGTGCCCCTCTGGTTCAGACACAAACCACCCTGTTTGAAAAGGTCCCACCTTCCCCAGAATGTGCTCCAATTATCCATGTAAATGAAACCCTCTCTCCTACACCATCCCTGCAGCCACATGGTAATCTGTGGAAGAGTTGTTGTCTTCTTTACCTGTTATGGATTGCTCAGGGATATTCAGTCAGATCCAATTTTATTTCCAAATTATTTAAGGAAATCATGGATAGTTTAGACACTTTACATCGAGTGCATACTATCCTGAATCCCAGGAAGCATTGGAAAGGTGGCACCAGACCTTAAAGACCATTTTCGGACTCCGGTTTCCTCCCACACTCCAAAGATGTGCTGTTAGGCTGATTAGCGTAACAAATTGTCCCTAAATTAGTCTTCCTTCAATGTGGAATGCATAAGCATAGACAAGGGTCATGGGTGGAGGGGGGACTCAATGTTAAAACACAAGACACAAGGGATAGTGTGCTGTAGAGACTCACACAGCATACAGAGTGCTGTAGAGGTTTGTACAGTTTAAAGGCAGTATGCTGTAGAGATTCAAAACGGCATTGAGACATTGTGTTACAGAGACGCAGGCACACGGCACAGAGACAGCGTGTTGTAGAAAGTCAGACACACAGCATACAGACTGTGTGCTTCAGAGACTCAGACACAGCACAGAGACAGTGTGTTGTAAAAGCTCAGACAGCATGGAGGCAATATGCTGTGAATTCCCTCCCAGGATATTGGTGCCCCTCTGGTTCAGACACAAACCACCCTGTTTGAAAAGGTCCCACCTTCCCCAGAATGTGCTCCAATTATCCATGTAAATGAAACCCTCTCTCCTACACCATCCCTGCAGCCACATGGTAATCTGTGGAAGAGTTGTTGTCTTCTTTACCTGTTATGGATTGCTCAGGGATATTCAGTCAGATCCAATTTTATTTCCAAATTATTTAAGGAAATCATGGATAGTTTAGACACTTTACATCGAGTGCATACTATCCTGAATCCCAGGAAGCATTGGAAAGGTGGCACCAGACCTTAAAGACCATTTTCGGACTCCGGTTTCCTCCCACACTCCAAAGATGTGCTGTTAGGCTGATTAGCCTTCAATGTGGAATGCCATAAGCAGTGTGCTATGTAGAGTCACATAGCACGGAGACAACATACTGTAGAGACTCAGACACAGCATGGAAACAATGTGCTGTAGAAGCTCAGACAGCATACAGATGGTGTGCTGTAGAAATTCATACAGCATGGAGTCAACATGGAGAGACTCAGACACTGCAGAGACAGTGTGCTGTAGAGACTCAAACAGCATGGAGACAGCATGCTGAGTAGTCTCAAAACACAGCACAGGCAGTGTGCTGCAGAAACTCAACAGCTTAGAGAAAGTGTGCTCTACAGATACAAACAGCATGGAGGCAGAGTGCAGTACAGACACAGACACAGCTTCAAGACACTGTGCTGTGGAGACTCATACAGCACAGAGATAGTATGAACAGACTCACACAGCACAAAGATAATGTGCTGCAGAAACTCAGAGAGCAGAGAAACAGTGTGCTGCAGACTGTGACACATTGCATGCTGTAGAGACTGTAGAGGTTGGCACGTTTGCACAGTATTTTGAACTGCTGCCTCACAACGTCTGGAACCTGGGTTCAAATCCAGCCTGGATGTCTATCCGTGAAAGTTTGCATGTTCTCCCTGTATCTGCATGGGTTTCTTCCATGTGCTCTGACTTCGTCTCCCAGTCCAAAGATAAGCAGGTTTGGTGATTGGCCATGCTAAGTTTTCCCTTCGTGTCCCATCATGTGTAGGTTTGGTGGATTAACCATACTAAATTGACCTTTAGATCCAAGACGTGCAGATTATTGGATTTACCATGTGTGGGGTTATCAGGTCAGGACAGTTGATTGGGCCTAGTTATGGTGCTCTTAAAGAACAAAGAACAGTACAGAACAGCACAGGAACAGGTCCTTCGGCCCACCAAGTCTGTGCCGACACAGTTGCCTCTCTAATCTAATATTTTCTTGCTTCTACGTGGTCCATATCTCTCTATTCCCTGCCCGTTCATGTATCTATCCAGATGCCTCTCAAACATTGCTATAGAATCTGCGTCCATTACCTCCTCTGTCAATACATTCTAGGCATTCACCACTCTGGAAAAAAAACTTGCCCCTTACATCTCTTTTAAACATTCCCCCTTTCACTTTCCAACTATGCCTCCGAGTAACTGACCCTTCGACCTTGGGAAAAGACTCTGACTATCCACTCTATTCAAGGCTGTTATAACCTTATAAACCTCTATCAGGTCTCCCTCCTTCGTTGCTCCAATGAAAACAATCCAAGTTTGTTCAACCTTTCTTCATATTCTCCAAATCAAGCAACATCCTGGTAAATCTCTTCTCCCTTTCCAATGCATCAATATCCTTCTGGTGACCAGAGTTGTACACAATATTCCAAATGCGGCCTAACCAAAGTCTTATATAGCTGCAAAATGGTTTTCCAATTCCTGTATTTCCAATTCCTGATTGGTGAAGGCCAGCAAGACATATGCCTTCTTGACCACCTTGTCCACCCGCGTTGCCACCTTCAGGAAACTCTGCATCTTCACACCTAGATCCTTCTGTATGTTAATATTCCTAAGGGCTCTACCATTTACTATATCATAGAATCCCTACAGTGTAGGAGGCCATTTGGCCCATCGAGTCTGCACCGACCACAATCCCACCCAAGTCCTATCCCCATAACCCCATGCATTTACCCTAACTAGACCCTTGATACTAAGGGGCAATTTAGCATGGCCAATCCATCTAACCTGCACATCTTTGGACTGTGGGAGGAAACCAGAGCAGACACGGGGAGAACATGCAAACTCCACACAGACAGCGACCCAAGATAGGAATTGATCCCAGGACCCTGGCGCTATGAGGTATAAATGCTAACCACTTTCCTTCTGGAGTAAACCTTCCAAATCATATCACCTCATATTTGTCCAGATTAAATTCCATCTGCCATCTTTTGGCCCAGATCTCCATCCTATTTATATCCTGCTGTTTCCTGCGACAATCCTCCTCACTATCTGTTACTCCTCCAATTTTTGTATCATCTGTAAATTTGCTAATCAGGTCACCTCCATTTTCCTCCAAATCTTTATATACATTACAAACACTGAAGCCACTACCCTGATGCTTGTGGAACAGCGCTTGTCACAGATCTCCAGTTCAAAAAGTATCCCTCCACTGCTACTCTGCTCTCTCTGCCCAAGTCAGTTTTAAATCCATTTTACCTTAGATCCCATATGATCTTCTGTATCAGCCTGCCATGAGGAATATTATTGAAGGCTTTACTAAAATCCATGTAGACAACATCTAATGCCCCCGTCCTTTCTTGTCACTTCCTCAAAGAACTCAATCAAGTTAGTGAGACACAACCTCTTCACAAAACCATGCTGCCTATCACTAATAAGCCTATTCGCTTTCAGATAAGAGTACATCCTGTCCCTAAGACTCTACTCCAATAACTTCCCCATCAGTCATGTAAGATTCACAGGCTTGTAATTTCCAGTATTATCTCTTCTGCCCTTTGTAAACAGAGGAACAATGTTAGCTACTCTCCAATCCTCTGGCACCTTGCCCATGGCTAAAGAGGATACAAAGATTTTGGCCAGGGACTCAGCAATTTTTTCCTCTCGTTTCTCTCAGTATTCTGGGATAGACCTGATTTAGCCCTGGGGATTGTCCGCCTTAATGTTTTTCAAAATCTCTAACACCTCCTCCCTTTTTATCTCAAGGTGCCCTGGAATGTCAACATCCTGTTTTCTATGCTCACCATCCACTACATTCTTTTCCTTTCCGAATACTGATGCAAAGTACTCATTAAAGACCTCACCCACCTCATCTGGCTCCACACACAGATTCCCTCCACTATCCCTGAGTGAACCTCCCCTTAGCTACCCTCTTCCTCCTTATACACGCATAAAAAGCCTTGGCATTCTCTTTAATCCTGCCAACAGCATTGCCCTTTTTGCCCTCCTAAGTCTCTCCTTAAGCTATTTTCTGCTAGCTTTGTACTCCTCGACAGCCTCACCTGTTTCAATGTCCTGAAATTTAAGTAAGCCTCCTTCTTCTTTTTCATTAAGCTCACAATCTGTCTCGTCATCCAGGGTTCCCTAATCTTGCGATCTTCATTCTTTATTTTTACAGGGACATACTTGTCCTGAATTGTTAACTACTGACTTTTAAAAGACTTCCACATATCAGATGTAAATTTATCCTCAAACAGTTGCCCCCAGTCTACATTCCCAACTCCTGCCTCATACTGTCATAGTTAGCCTGCTCTCAGTTTACTACTTTCACTCTGGGATTACTTCTATCCCTTTCCACAAGTATACTGAAACTTACAGAATTGTGATCACTGTTCCCAAAATGGTCCTCCACTGAGACATCAATGTCCAGGCTTGTTTCCCAGAACCAAGTCTAAGAAAGCCCAATTTGGGAAGGGGCTAACTACATAATACCTCAAGTAGTACTCACGGATGCACTGAACAAACTCTGCTGCAATTCAAGCTTCAGCACAAAAAGAATCCCAGTCTATGTTCAGAAAGTTAAAACTGCCCATCATAACAACCCCGTTGCTTTCACATCTTCCCATAATCTGCTGACATACCAATTCCTCCACTTCATGCTAGCTGTTGGGAGGTCTATAGTACAACCCCAACAATGTGATTGCACCGCTCCTGTTCCTGAGTTCTACCCACATAGCCTCACTGCATGATCCCACCAAGGTGTCCTTCCTCTGTAGAACTGTGAAATTCACCAGAATCAGTAAAGCAACACTTCTTATGTAATCCTTTCTATCTCACCTGAAGCATTTAAATCCTGGAATGCTCAGCTGCAAGTCCTGCCTTCTTTCATCCAAGTCTCTGTAATTGCCACAATATCATAGTTGCATATAGTAATCCAAGCTTTAAATTCATCTGCCTTACCTATCATACTTCTTGCACTAAAGCAAACACATCTCGGGCTAACTATCCTGTCTTGTTTTGTACACTCTCCTTGTTTTTATTTCTCTTAGCCTTACTGGACCAGTGCACTGAGTTCTCCATCCTCTCTGAATTCTGTATTGTGGCTCTTTTTGATTTTTGTCTTTGGTTTCTCTGCCTTTGCAGACACAATGGGCTGAATGGCCTCTTCTACACTGTAGGAATTCTTTGATTCAGTGTGCAACAGAGAGAGACATTGTGTGGATTACAGCATCACACCAGTCACAGGGCAGTTGGTAATGAACAGGTCTTTCCCTTCCCTCCATCCCAGCTCCCCTAATCACCCTGATACTCACTCACACAGCAGCCAGTATCTCTTGCAATGCATTTTCCACAGGGGTTCATGACTACACAGTTGATATAATCTCCGGCAGACAAATCTGCAGCTGGATGGGAAGGAGTAAAAAGAGAAAACTGGGTAATTAGTGTGAATGGCTGTTGTCTTATACACTTTCAATTTTCTTTTTTAACACAAGGACAGCCACACAAGAAAGCAAGTATGGAATACAAGGAAAGTAGAAAGAAATTTAGGCAAGGAGTCAGGAGAGCTAAAAGGCGTCACAAAAAGTAACTGGCAAGCAGGATTATGGAAAATCCTAAGGCGTTTTTATACATTTTTAAAGAGAAAGAGGGTAGCCAGGGAGAGGATTGGTACACTCAAGGACTGAGTGAGGGAGGGGAAGTAATCTACTCATAGAGCAGAGGAAATGGGCGAAGTATTAAGTGAGTACTTTGCATCAGTATTTACCAAAGAGAAGGACTTGATGGATGATGAGTCTGGGAAAGGGTATGTAGATAGTTTGGGTCATGTTGAGATCAGAAAGGAGGTATTGGAGTTCTTGAGAAACATTAAGATAGGCAAGTCCCCAGGACTTGATGGGATATACCCCAGAATACAGAGACAGGCAAGGGAGGAAATTGCTGGGACCTTGCTTAAGGCAAGGATAGATAAATTTTTGAACAGTAAAGGAATTAAGGGTTATGGTGAGCTGAGTCCACAAAAAGATCAGCCATGATCTTATTTAATGGCGGAGCAGGCTCAAGGGGCCAGATGGCCTACTCCTGCTCCTAGTTCTTATATTCTTCTTGAAAGAAAGCTTTCTATCTCACTGGCTACAGGGGAGGTCCGTGAGGATTGGAGAATAGCCAATGTTGTTGCTTTGTTTAAGAAGGGTAGCAAGGATAATTGAAGTAATTACAGGCCGGTAAGCCTTACATCAGTAGTAGGGAAATTATTAGAGAGGATTCGTCCAGACAGGTTTTACTCACATTTAGAAATAAGTGGATGTATTAGCAAGAGGCAACATGGTTTTCTGAACGGGAGGTTGTGTCTCACTAACTTTATCCAAGTTTTTGGGGAAGTGACGAAGGTGGTTGACGACAGTAGGGCGGTGGATGCTGTTGACATGGGCTTCAGTAAGGCACTTGAAAAGGCAGGCTAGTACCGAACATGAAGTCGCATGTGATGAGAGATGAGCTGACAAGCTGTATACGGAACTGGCTCAGTCATAGAAAGTCATTTCACAACGCCAGACTTCTTACTGTGTCTCCCTAGTCCAACGCCAGCATCTCCGTATCATGACTATCGTCGGTCATAGAAGACAGACGGTAGCAGTGGTAGGGTGCATTTCTGAATGAAGAGCTGTATTGTGGCTCTTTGCGGATAGCATTGAGGGCCATCAGAGGATACAGCAGGATCAGTTGAAGACTTGGGCAGAGAGATGGCAGATAGAGTTTAATCCGGACAAATGTGAGATAATGATTTTGGACGATCTAATACAGATGGGAAATATATAGTAAATGGCAGATGACAGTAAATACTCTTAAGAGTATTGATAGACCGAAGGATCTGTGTATATAGTACACATGTCACAAAATGGCAACACAGATGGAGAAGGCATCAGGCATGCTTGCCTTCATCAGATAGGGCACTGACTTTAAAAACTGCAAGTCATTTTGCAGCTTTATAAAACCATAGTTAGGCCGTACTTGGAATATAGTTAAATTCTGGTTGCCACACTGCCAAAAGGATGTGGAGACTTGGAGGAGGTACAGAAAAGATTTCCCAGAATGTTGCCTGGTATGGAGGGCATTAACTACGAGGAAAGGTTGGAGAAACTTGGTTTGTTCTCACTGAAATGACAAAGGTTGAGGTGCAACCTGATAGAAGTCCACAAGGTTATGACGGGCATGGACAGAGTGGATAGCTAGAAGCTTTTTCCTAGGGTGGAAGAGTCAATACCAGAGGGCATAAGTTTAAGGTGCAAGGGGCAAGGTTTAAAGAAATGTACGAGGCAAGTTTTTTATTTTACACAGAGGGTGGTGGGTACCTGGAACTCACTGCTGGAGGAGGTAATGGAAGCAGGTGCAATAGTGACTTTTAAAGGGCGTCTTCACAAATGCATGAATAAGATCAGAATGGAAGGATTTGGTCTCTGGAAGGATAGGGGGTTTTAGTTCAGTGGGACAGCATGGTCAGTACAGGCATGGAGGGTCAAAGGGCCTATTCCTGTGCTGTAATTTTCTTTGTTCTTCTTTCGTTCCAGTCTTCCCATCTTCTCCAATATTCCTTGGAATACTCTCTTTCACGTACTCTCCAACAGTCCTTGAGCAATCTCATCCCCATTCTTTCTAACATTCCTATCATCTACACTGTTCTCTGATGGCAATCCCATCCTATCCAACATTTTATGAAATAATCTCTTCCCCATCCTCTCCAATGTTCCCTGAAACAACTTGTTCCACATCCTCTCCAACATGCTCTGAAGCAATCACTTCCTCATTCTATGTGATGTTCCCTGAAATAATCTCTTCCTATTCTTTCCCACATTCCCTGAAACAATCTCATCCCATCCTCTCCAACCTTCCAGAAACAATCTCTTTCATCCGTTCTAACATGTCCAGGAGCAAGCTCTATCAATCCACTCCAACTTTTCCTAAGCAGTCTCTTCCCCATCCTTTACAACATCTTTGACGAATCTCTTCCCATCCTCTCCAACATTCCTGAAGCAATCTCTTCCCATCATCTTTAACATTACCTGACAGGGGACAGTCAATGATCAGGCAGATTGATCTCCCAGGATGAGGCTATCCCATTGCACTCTGCGATGTCCCCCAAATGCAGGATACTTGACTGCAGAATTTGTGGTAGTGGGGGACTGCATTCGTGCTTTTTTTAAAAAATAGGGCAGCATGATGGCATAGTAGCATCGCAATGCTGCCTCACAGCGCCAAGGACCCGGGTTCAATTTCTGGCTTGGGTCACTGTGTGCCGAGTCTACACGTTGTCCCTGTGTCTGCGTGGGTTTCCTCCCAAGGGAATTAAGGGATTTGTGGAGAAAGTGGGAAAGTGGAACTGAGCCACTTCAGATCAGCCATGATCTTATTGAATGGCGGGGCAGGCTTGAAGGGCTAGATGGCCTACTCTTGCTCCTACTCCTTATGTTCACAGTCTGAAAGACATGCTGATTAGATGAATTGGCCATGCTAAATTCTCCCTCAATATACCCAAACAGATGCGCAGTGTGGTGACTCGGGGATTTTTGCAGTAACTTCATTGCAATGTTAATGTAAGCCGACTTCTGACTAATAAATAAGCTCTAACTTTACTTGAAACAATCTTTTTCCCATTCATCCAACATTGATCGAAGGAATATTTCTCTCATCTGATCTGAAATTTCCTGAAACAATGTCTTCTCCATCCTAACTCCCTGAAACAATCTCTTCACCATCCTCAGCAACATTTCCTGAAGCAATCACTTCCCTATCCTCTCCAATATTCCTTGAAACAATCTATTCCCAACTTGTCCAACATTCCTAAGGCAAGCTCCTCTCATTCTCTCCATCACTCATGAAATAATATCTTCCAATTCCTTCCAACATTCCCTGAAGCATGTCTTCTCCACACTCCCTGAAACAATTGCTTCCCATCCTCTCCAACCTTCCCTGAAGCAATGTATTTCTTTCTCCCAATATTCCCCGAAGCAATGTCTTCCTCATCGTCTTCACATGCCCTGAAACAATTGCTTCCCATCTTCTCCAACTTTCCTGGAGCAAGCTCTTCCCTATCCTCTCCAACCTTTCCTGAAACAATCCATTCCCATCTGGTCCAACATTCCCTAAGGCAAGCTCTTGCCATCCTCTCCAACATTCTCTGAAACAATATCTTCCCCATCTGCTCCAACATTCCCTGAAACAATATCTTCCCCATCCTCTCCAACATTCCCTGAAACAATCCCTTTCCATTCCCTCCAAGGAGGTCCTTGTGCACAAATCGCAAAAACTCAGCCTGCAGGTACAGCGTCGCGAGGGGGATAGAATATAAAAGCAGGGAGGTCTTGCTGCAACTGTACAGGGCACTGGTGAGGCCACAACTGGAGTACTGTGTGCAGTTTTGGTCCCCTTATTTGCGAAAGGATATATTGGCCTTGGGAGGAGTACAGAGAAGGTTCACCAGGCTGATACTGGAGATGAGAGGGTTAGCTTATGAGGAGAGATTAAATAGACTGGGCCTGTACTCGGAGTTTAGAAGGCTGAGGGGAGACCTTATAGAGACTTACAAGATAATGAAGGGGCTAGGGAGGGTAGAGGTAGAGAGATTCTGTCTGCTTAGAAAGGAAACCAGAACTAGAGGACACAGCCTCAAAATAAGGGGGGGCAGTTTAGAACAGAGTTGAGGAGGAACTTCTTCACTGAAAGGACGGTGAATCTTCAATGTGCCCATTGAAGTGGTGGATGCTACCTCATTGAATATATTTAAGTCACGGGTAGATAGATTTCTGATAGTCAAGGGAATTAAGGGTTATGAGGAGCAGGTGGGAAAATGGAACTGATTCACTTCACATCAGCCATGATCTTATTGAATGGCAGGGCAGGCTTGACGGGCTAGATGGCCTCCTTCCTGCTCCTATTTCTTATGTTCTTATATTATCATTCCCTGAACAAACCTCTTCTCCATCTGCTCCAATATTCCCTGAAGCAATATCTTCCCCATCCTATCCAACATTCCTGGAAGCGATGTCTTCCCCACCTCTGCAACATTCTCTGAAACAATTGTTTCCTCACCATGTCTGACATTCCTGAAGCAATCTCTTCCTCGTCCTCTCCAACATTCCCTGAAACAATCCCTTCCCATCCTCTCCAACATTCTCTGAACAAATCTGTTACTCACCTGTTCCAAATTCCCTGAAGCAATGTTTCCCCTATCATCTTCAACATTCTCTCAATCTCTTCCCATCCTCTCCAACATTCCCTGAAGCAATCACTTATCATCTTCACCAAAACTCCCTGAAACAATCTCTTCCTTATTCTCTCCAGAATTACCTGAAGCAATTGTTTCTTCATCAAGTCTGACATCCCCTGAAATGATGCCTTCCCCATCCCCTCCAACATTCCCAGAAGCAATCACTTCTCTATCATCTCCAACATTCACTGAAGCAATCGCTTCCCAATCTCCCCAACAGTCCCTGAATAATCTCTTCCCATCCACTCCAACATACTGTCAGAAATGTTTTCGATCAACAATAGTCCTTGAAAAGACCTATCACCGATCCTCTCCAACATTGCCTGAAGTATTCATTTTCTCATCCTATTTGACATTCCCTGAAGCAATAGCTTTCTCATCCTTTCCAACATTCCCTGAAACCCTATCCTCACCAACATTCTCTGAAGCAATCTCTACCTCACCCTTGCCAACATTCTCTGAAGAAATCTTTTCCACATCTGCTTCAACTTTGCCAGAAGTAATGTCTTCAACATTGCTTGAAGCATTCAATTCCCATCCTCTCCAACATTCCAGGAAGGAACGTCTTTGCCATCTTCTCCAACATTCCCTCCAACAAACTTTTACATCCACTCCAATATACCGAGTGTCTGCCCCATTCTCTTCAACATTTCCAGAAACAATGTCTTCCCCATTCTCTCCAACAGTCCCTGAAGCAATGCCTTCTCCATCCTTCCCTTAAGAAACCCTCCCCGACATTCCCTGAAACAACATCTCCCCTTACGCTTCAACATTCCCTAAGCAATATATTTCCCCATCTGTTCCATCATTCCTTGGAACAATCTGCTCCTCTTCAACATTCCTGAAGTAATCTCTTTCAAGCCTCTCCAACATTCTCTGAAACAATGTCTTTCCCATCCCTGCTGACATTCCCTGAGGCAATCTCGTCCCATCTTCTTCAACATTTTCTAAGCAATCTCTTCTTCATCCTCTCAACATTCCTTGAAGCAATGTCATCTTATCCTCTCCAATACTGCCTGAAGCAATTGCTGACATTCTGTGAAACAATCTCTTCCCCATTCTTTCCAACATTACCTGAATCAATCATTTACTTATCACACCTGACACTGTCTGAACAAATCTCTTTCTCATTCTCTCCATCATTCCCTGGAATAAATTTTGCTTCACATTCTCCTCAACCTTCCCTGAAGTAATTTCATTCAAGTCTCTCCAACATTCCTTGAAGCAATCACTTCACAATCCTGTCCAACATTCCCTGAAACAATGTCTTCCCTATCCTCCCAAACATTCCCTGTGCTATGCCTTCCCCATCCTGTCCAACATTCCCTTAAGAAATCTTCTCCAACATTCCCTGAAACAACCTCTTCCCATACACTACCATTCCTTAAGCAATGTCTTCCCTACCTGCTCCATCATTCCCTGGAACAATCTGCTCCCCATTGTCTCTAATACTCCTAAAGTAACCTCTTTCAAGCCTCTCCAACATTCCCTGAAACAATGTCTTTCCTATCTTGCTGACATTCTCTGAAGGAAGGATTATTACTTACGTGGAGAAAAACTGCAGCAGGCGACGGTGCAGAGGGACCTCGGGGTCCTTGTGCATGAGTCGCAAAAACCCAGCTTGCAGGTGCAGCAGGTGGTCAGGAAGGCGACTGGGATGCTGGCCTTCATAGCGAGGGGGATTGAATATAAAAGTAGGGAGGTCTTGCTGCAGCTATATAGGGCATTGGTGAGGCTGCAGCTGGAGTACTGTGTGCAGTTTTGGGCGCCGTACTTACGCAAGGATATTTTGGCCTTGGAGGGAGTGCAGAGGAGGTTTACTAGGCTGATGCCAGAGTTGAGGGGGTTGAGCTATGAGGAGAGGCTGAATAAACTAGGCTTGTACTTGTTAGAGTTTAGAAGAATGAGGGGAGATCTCATTGAGACGTATAAGATGATGAATGGGATGGATAGGATAGAAGTGGAGAGACTCTTCCCGCTCAGAAAGGACTAGGGGGCACAGCCTCAAGATAAAGGGGGGACGGTTTAGAACAGAGTTGAGGAAGAACTTCTTCACTCAAAGGGTGGTGAATCTCTGGAATTCTCTGCCCCTTGAAGTGGTGGAGGCTACCTCGCTAAATATTTTTAAGAAGCGGGTTAATGGGTTTTTGATAAGAGAGGGGATTAAGGGTTATGGGGAGAGGGCGGGAATGTGGAACTGAGCCACGACAGATCAGCCATGATCTTATTGAATGGCGGGGCAGGCTCGAAGGGCCAGATGGCCTACTCCTGCTCCTATTTCTTATGTTCTTATGTCTTCCATCCTCCCCAAAATTCACTGAATCAATCGCTTCCCATCCTCTCCAACATTCCCTGAGCAATCATTTCCTCATCCCATCTGACATTCCTCAAGGTAATTGTTTCACTATTCTCCAACATTCCCCAAAGCAATTACTTTCTCATCCTTTCCAACATTTCCTCAAACGTCATCCCCATCCTCGCCAACTTTCCCTGAACAATCTCTTCCCCAACATTCCTTGAAACTATCGCTACCTCACCCTGTCCAATATTCCCTGAAGAAATCTCTTTCTCATCCACCCCAACAGTACCAGAACTAATGTCTTCCCTAACCTCTCCAACATTACCTGAAGCAATTGCTTCCTATCCTCACCAACATTCCCTGAAACAGTCTGCTCCCCATCCTCTCCAACATTCCACAGAAACATAGAAGATAAGTGCAGGAGGAGACTGTCTACTCTGCCATTCATCATGATCATGGCTGATCATCCAACTCGATAGCTTAATCCTGCTTTCTTCCCATAACCTTTGATCCCATTTGGCCCAAGTGCTATCTCAGTCATCTCTTGAATACATTCAATGTTTTGACATCAACTACTTCCTGTTGTAATGAATTACATAGTTCTTCAACCAAAGATTGGTGAGCCTGTCTCCTCATCTCCATCCTAAATGGTCTACCACAAATCCTCAGACTGTGATCCCGGGTTCTGGATTCCCCCACCATCGGGAACATCCTCCCTGCATCTATTCTGTCTAGTCCTGTTAGAAATTTATAAGTCTATGAGACATCCCCCCACCACGCATCAGAAATCCAGCGAAAACAATCTGAACTCAGTAAACCTCTCCTCATACATCAGTCTCCATACATACATCATACATCTCCAGAATGAGCCTCATAAACCTTCACTGCACTCCTTCAAGAGCAAGATCACCCTTCCTCAGAAAACTACATACACTATTCTAGGTGTGACCTCACTAAGGCCCTGTATAATTGCAATAACACATCCCTACTCCTGTAGTCGCAGTGAAGGCAAACATGCCATTTGCCTTCTTTACCACCTGCACCTGCATGCTTACCCAGGTCCCGCTGCACAATCCTCTTCCCCAATTTACAGCCACTCAGGTAGTAATCTGCCTTCTTATTTTTGCTTCCAAAGTGAATAACCTCACATTTATCCAAATTATACTGCATCTGTCATTGATTTGCCCACTTACCCAACCTGACAGATCATTCCTGGAAGCAATGTCTACCCATCCTTGCCAATATTTCCTGGAACAGTCCCTTCCCATGCTCTCCAACATTCCCTGAGTAATCTCCTTCAAGTCTCTCCAATGCTCCCTGAAAAATCTTTTCCCCATCCACCCCAACATTACCTGAAACAATCTCTTCTCCAAATGCTCCAACATTCCCTGAAACAATTGCTTCCCCATCCTCTCCAACATTCCCTGAAACAATCATTACTGATCCTCTCCAACATTTCCAGAGGCAAAGTCTTTCCCGTCATCTTCAAGATTCCCTGAAGCAATCTCTTCCCATCCTCTCCACACTCCCTAAGCAATGTTTTCTCCATCCTCTCAACATTCCCTGAAGCAATGTCTTCCCTATCCTCTCCAACACTCCCTAATGCAATCGCTTCCCATCCTCTCTGAACTCCCTGAAGAAATGTCTTCCCCAAGGTCCCCAGCATTCCCTGGAACAATCTCTTACCAACCCCTCCTACATTCTTGAAAGCAATGCCATTCCCATTCTTTCCAACATTTGCTGAAGCAAACACTTCCCATCATCTGCAACATTCCCTGAAACAATGTCTTCCCCATCCACTCCAACAATGATTGAAGCAACCTATTCCTCATCTGACATTCACTGAAGCAGACTCTTCCCCATCCTCCAACATTCCCTGAAGCAATCCTTTTCCATTTTGTCCAACATTCCCTGAAGCAATCCTTTCCCATTTTGTCCAACATTCCCTGAAGCAATCCTTTCCCATCTTGTCCAACATTCTCTGAAACAATCTCTTCCCAATCGTTTCCAACATTGCCTGATACAATCTTTTCCCCATCTTATCCCGGATTCTCTGAAACAAAGTCCTCCCATTCCCCTCCAACATTCAATATAACAATCTCTTTCCAATCTTTTCCAACATTCCTTGGGGAATCTCTTGCATATCCAGTCCAACATTCCCTGAAGCAATCTCTTCCCATCCTCTACAACATTCCCTGGAGCAATCACTTCCCAACACTCCCTCAAACAATCTCTGCCCATCCTCTCTAACATTGTGAAATAATCTCTTCCTAATTCTCTCCTACATTCCCTGAATCAATTGTTTACTCATCACATTGAAGCGATCCTCCCCAACGTCCCCTGAAACAAGCTCCTTCCGTCCTCTCCAACATTCCCTGAAGCAATCTCTTCCCATTCCCTCCAACATGCCTAGAACCAATGTCTTCCCAATCTTCTCCAAATTCCCTGAAACAAATTCTTCCCTGTCCTCTCCAAAATTTCCTGAAGCAATGTCTTCCCCATCCTCTCCAACATTCCCTCAAACACTCTCTCCCCATCCTCTCCAAAATTCTTTGAAACAATCTATTCCCCATCCTCTTTTACATTGCCTGAAAGAATCATTTTCTCATCATATATGAAATTCCCAGAAGTAATTGCTTCCCCATTCTCCAACATTCCCCAAAGCAATTTCATCCACCTCCTCTCCAATATTCCCTGAAATACTTTCTTCCCAACCATTTCCTGAGCATTGTCTTCCCCATTCTCGCCAACATTGCCTGAAACAATGTCTTCCCATCCCATGCAATAGTCCCAAAAATAACGCCTCTCATTCCTCACCAATATTTCCCAAAACAATGTCTTCCTTGAACTTCTCCAACATTCCGTGAAGTAAGCGTTTCCCCATCTTGACCAACACTGAAAAAATCTTGTCCCATCCTCTCCAACATTCCCTAAGCAATCTCTTCCCCATCTGTTTCAATATTCCGAGAAGCAATGTCTTCCCCATCCTTTCCAATATTCCCAAAGCAATCTCTTCCCCATTTTATCATAGAAACCCTACAGTGCAGAAGGAGGTTATTCCATCCATCAAGTGTGCACCGACAACAATCCCATCCAGGCCTTATCTCTGCTGAGCTATCCTGCTAATCCCACTAACCTATCACATCCTGGAACACTAAGGGTTAATTTAGCACATCCAATCAGCCCAACCAGCACACCTTTTGACTGTGGGAGGAAACTGGAGTACCCGGAAGAAACCCCCTGCAAACACGGGGAGAATGTGTAAACTCCACAGAGACAATGACCCAAATCAGGAATCAAATCCAGGTCCCTGGAGCTGTGAGGCAGCAGTGCTAACCACTGTGTTGCCCCATTACAATATTCCCAGAAACAATGGCTTCCCCATCCTCTCCAACATTCCCGAAGCAATCTCTTCCCCATCTAGTATAATATTCCTGGAGCCAATGTCTTCCCCATCCTCTCCAACATTCCCTAAGCAACTTCTTCATCTGTTGCAATATTCTCAGAAGCAATGTCTTTCTCAGCCTCTCTAACATTCCATAAAACAATCACTTCACATCACCAACATTCCCTGAAGCAATATCTTCCCCAAGCTCTTTAACATCCCTTGAAGCAATTTCTTCCTAACTTCCCCAACATTCCCTTCAATAATCTCTTCCTGCTGCTTGTCAACATTGCTAATCAATCTCTTTCCCCATCCCCTCCCACATTTCTTGAAAAATGTCTTCTCATCCCATGCAACATTCACTGAAGCAATGCCTTCTATACCTCCCCAACATTTCCCAAAAAATGTTTTCCTGAATTTCTCCAACAGTCCCTGAAGCAATCCCTTTGCCATCCTCTCCGACATTCCCTGAAGCAAAGTCTTTCTCATCCTTTCCTTAATCCTCACCAACATTTCCTGAAATATTCTCTTCCCATTCCCTCTAGCATGCCTCGAACCAATGCCTTCCCGATCCTCTGCAACGCCCCTTGAAACAATCTACCCCTCTGCAACGTAACTTGAAACAATCTACTCGCCACCCTCTGCAATGTCCCTTGAAACAATCTACTCGCCACCCTCTGCAACGTCCCTTGAAACAATCTACTCGCCACCCTCTCCAACGTTCCTGAAGCAATCTCTTTCTCATCCTTTCCTATTCTCTCTTCCCCATCCTCACTAACATTTCCTGAAATATTCTCTTCCTATTCCCTCCAGCATGCCTCAAACCAATGCCTTCCTGATCCTCTCCAACGTTCCTTGAAACAATCTACTCGCCACTCTCATCCACGTGCTCTCCAATATCCCTTAAACACTCTTCCCAACCATTCCAACATTTCCTGAGCAATATCTTTCCCATTTTCTCCAACATTACCTGAATCAATATTTTCCTCAATTGTTACTATGTTTGCAGAAGCAGAGTCTTCCCCATACTCTCCAACGTTCTCTGAAACAATCTTGTCCCATCCTCTCCAATATTTCCTAAGCAATCCCTTCCCCATCTATTACAATATTTCCCAGACTCTCTAATATTCCATGAAACAGTCACTTTGTATCACCAACATTCCCTGAAACAACATCTTCCCCATCCTCTCCAACATTCCCTTCAATAATCTCTTGCTGATGCTTGCCAACATTGCCTAATCGAGCTCTCCCCATCCCCTCCTACATTCCCTAAAACAATGTCTTCCCATCCCATGCAACATTCCCTGAAACAATGCCTTCCATTCCTCTCCAACATTTTCCAAAAAAAAGTCTTCCTGAAACTCTCCAACATTCCCTGAAGCAATCGCTTCCCCATCATCTCCAACATTCCCTAAAACAAAGTCTTTCCTATTCCCTACAACATTCCCTGAAACAATCTCTTCCCATCCTCTCCAACATTCTGAGAGAAAGTCTTTCCCATCCCTTCAAGCAATCTCAGCCCATCCCTTCCAACAGTCCATGAAGCAAACTCTATCCTATCCCCTCCAGCATTGATTGATATAACCTCTTCTCCATCTCCTCCAACATTCCCTGAAGCAATCGCTTCCCAGCCTCTCCAACATTGCCTGAAGCAATGATTTCCCCAACCTATCTGCCATTCTCTGAAGCAATTCCTTTCCCAACCCCTCCGACAGCCCTTGAAGCAATCTCTTCCCTATCCTCTCCAACATTCCCTAAAACAATTTCTTCTCATCCTTGCCAACATGCCGTAAACAATCTCTTCCTCATTCTCCAACATTCAAAGAAATAATCTCTTCCTCATCCTCTCCAACAGTCTGTAAAACAATTTCTTCTCATCCTCTCCAACATGCCCTAAAAAATTCTCTTCCAATCCTGTCAATATTCCCCAAACAATCTCTTCCCATCCTCTCCATGAACAATTCTCTTCCCCACTCCCTCTAACAGGCATTTGATAGGGTTCCCCATGGTAGGCTCATGCAGAAAATAAGGTGGTGTGGGATAGAAGGAAATTTGGCCAATTGGATAAGTAACTGGCTGTCTCATAGAAGACAGAGGGTGATGGTGGAGGGAAAATTTTCAGACTGGAGACCAGTTACGTGCAGTGTACCACAGGGGTCCTCTGCTGTTTGTGATTTTTATCAATGACTTGGAAGAGGGGGCTGAACGGTGGGTTAGTAAATTTGCTGATGACACCAAGATTGGTGGAATAGTGGATGAGGTGGAGGGTTCTTGCAGGCTGCAAAGAGACATTGACAGGATGCAGAGGTGGGCAGAAAAGTGGCCTGATAAATGCAAGGTGATTCATTTTGGTGGGACAAACTTGAACGCGGATTAGAGGGTCAATGGAAGGGTTCTGAGGAGTGTGGAGGAACAGAGAGATCTTGGGGTTCATATCCAAGATCTCTGAAGGTTGCCACTCAAGTGGATAGAGCCGTGAAGAAGGCTTATAGTATGTTAGTATTTATTAAACAGGGGGTTTGAGTTTAAGAGTCATGGAGTAATGCTGCAACTATACCAGACCTTGGTGAGACCACATTTGGAGTAGTGTGTGCAGTTCTGGTCACCTCACTATAAAAAGAATATGGAAGCATTGGAGAGAGTGCAGAGGAGATTTACCAGGATGCTGCCTGGTTTGGAGGGTAGGTCTTATGAGGAAAGGTTGAGGGGGCTGGAGCTTTTCTCTTTAGAGCGGAGGAGGATGAGTGATGACTTAATAGAAGTTTATAAGATGATGAGGGGGATAGACTATTTCCTCAGGTGGATGTAGCTGTTACTAGGGGGCATAACTATAAGGTGGGAGATATAGGAGGGATGTCTAAGGTAGATTCTTTACTCTGCGTTTGGGGTGTGGAATGCACTGCCTGTTGTGATAGTGGAGTTAGGAACTTTCATGCGTGCACATGGAGCACACCAGAATTATAGGGAGTGGGATAGCTTGATCTTGGGTTTGGACATAGCTTGGCAAACATCGAGGGCCAAAGGCCTGTACTGTGCTGTACTGCTCTATGTAACATTCCCTGAAGTAATCTTTTCCCCATTTCTCCAATGTTCACATAAGCAATCTCTTCCTCATCCTCTCCAACAATCTCTGAAACAATTTCTTCACACTTCCTCCAACATTCCTTGAAGCAATCTCTTCCCAGCCTGTCCAACATTCCCTAAAACAATGTCTTCCCATCTCCTGCAACATTCCCTTAACAATGTCGTCCCATCATCTTCCTGATCTTCTCAACTTTTTGTGAAGGAATCATTTCCCCATCCTGCCCAACATTCCCTGAAACAGTCTCTTCCTATCTTCTCCAACATTCTCTGAAGGAAACTCTATCCTGTCCCCTCCAGCATTCACTGATATTACCTCTTCCCCATCATCCCCAACATTCCTTGGAGTAATCGCTTCCTATCCTCTCCAGCAGTGCCTGAAGCAATCTCTTCCCCATTCTCTCCAACATTCCCTGAAACAATGTCTCTTCCCATTCTTACCAACATTCCCTTCCCCTGTCCTCTCCAAGATGGGGGCGACATGGTGGCACAGTGGTTAGCACTGCTGCCTCACAGCTCCAGGGACCCAGGTTCAATTCCTAGCTTAGGTCACTGTCTGTGTGGAGTTTGCACATTCTCGCCGTATATGCATGGATTTCCTCCGGGTGCTCCAGTTTCCTCCCACAGAACAAAGATGCGCAGGTTAAGTAGATTGCCCGTACTAAATTGCCCCTTAGCATCAGGGATACTAGCTAGAGTGAATGCATGGGGTTACGGGGATATGGCCTGAGTGGGATTGTGGTTGGTATAGTCTCAATGGGCTGAATGGCCTCCTTCTGCACCGTAAGATTCTATGATTCCAATCCCCTCCAGCATGCCTTGAAACAATATCTTCCTTATTCTAACATTACCTGAAACAATCTCTTCCCACCCCTCCAATATTCCCTGAAACAATCTGTTCCTCATCCTGTCCAACATTCCCTGAAATAATCACTTCCAAGTCTATCCTGACAGAAACTCTTACCACCCTCTGCAACATTTCCAGAAGCAGTTCCTTGCCCATCATTTCCAACATTTCCTGTAACAATCTCTCCCACATCCACACCAACATCCCTGAACTAATCTTTTCCTCATCCTCTCCAACGTTCCCCAGAATAGAACAAAGAAAACTACAGCACAGGAACAGGCCCTTCGGCCCTCCAAGCCTGCACCAATCATGCTGCCCGACTTAACTAAAACCATCTACCCTTCCGGGGACCATATCCCCCTATTCCCATCTCATTCATGTACTTGTCAAGACACCACTTAAAAGTCACTACTGTATCCGCTTCCACTACCTCCATCAGTAACAAGTTCCAGGCACCTACCAACTCTGTAAAAAATCTGCCTCACACATCTCTTATAGAACATTACAGCACAGTACAGGCCCTTCGGCCCTCAACGTTGTCCAATCCCAAGATCAAACTATCCTCTCCCTATAATTCTGGAGTGCTCCATGTGCCTATCCAATAACCGTTTGAAAGTTCCTAAAGTGACTGATTCCATACAGCAGGCAGTCTATTCCACACACCAATGACTCTCTGGGTGAAGAATCTACCTTGGACATGCCTCCTATATCTCCTACCATGAACCTTATAGTTATAAGAACATAAGAAATTATGCTCCCTAGTAACAGCTACATCCACCCAAGGAAATAGTCTCTGCACGTCCACTCTATCAATCCCTCTCATCATCTTACAAACCTCTATTAAGTCGCCTCTCATCCTCCTCCACTTTAAAGAGAAAAGCCCTAGCTCCCTCATAAAATCTACCCTCCAAACTAGGCAGCATCCTGGTAAATCTCCTCTACACTCTCTCCAATGCTTCAACATCCTTCTTATAATGAGGTGACCAGAATTGAACACAATATTCCAAATGTGGTCTCACCAATGTCCAGTATAGTTGCAGCATAACCGCACGGCTCTTAAACTAAAACCCCCTGTTAATAAACGCTAAAATATTATAAGCCTTCTTCGTGGCTCTATCCACTTGAGTGGCATCCTTCAGAGATCTGTGGATATGAACCCCAAGATCTCTCTGTTCCTCCACATTCGTCAGAACCCTGCCGTTGACCCTGTAATCCACATTCAAGTTTATACGACCAAAATGAATCACTTCACGCTTATCAGGGTTAAACTCCATCTGCCACTTTTTGGCCTAGCTCTGCATCCTAACAATGTCTCTTTGCAGCCTACAAGAGCCCTCCATCTCATCCACTACTCCACCAATCTTGGTGCCGTCAGCAAATTTACTAACCTACTCTTCAGCCCCTTCTTCCAAGTCGTTGATAAAAATCACAAAAAGCAGAGGACTCAGCACTGACCCCTGTGGTACACCGCTGGTAACTGGCCTTCACTCAGAAAATTATCCCTCCACCACCACCCTCTGTCTTCTATGATACAGCCAGTTACTTATCCAATTGGCCAAATTTCCTTCTATCCGACATGTCCTTATCTTTTTTATGGGGAACCTTATCAAACGCCTTACCAAAATCCATCAACTGCTCTACCTTCGTCCACACACTTAGTTACCTCCTCAAAGAATTGAATCAAATTTGAGAGGCAGGACTTACCCCTCACGAAACCATGCTGACTATCCCGGATTAAACTGAATCTTTCCAAATGGCCATAAATCCTATCTCTCAGGACCCTTCCCATTAACTTACCAACCACCGAAGTAAGACTAACTGGCTTATAACTACCAGGGTCATTCCTATTCCCTTTCTTGAAATGAGGAACAACATTTGCCACTCTCTAGTCCTCTGCACTATCCCTGTGGACAGTGAGGACCCAAAGATCAAAGCTAAAGGCTCCGCAATCTCATCCCTTGCCTCCCAAAATATCTTAGGATGTATCGCATCTGGCCCAGAGGATTTATCCACCCTCAGGTTTTTCAAAATTGCTAATACACCTTCCCTCAGAACATCTACCTCCTCCATCCTATCAGTCTGTATCATGCACTCCTCCTCAAAAACATGGCCCCTCTCCTTAGTGAGCACTGAAGAAAAATATTCATTCAACCCCTTGCCTATCTCTTCTGACTCCACACACAAGTTCCTACTACTATCCTTAACTGGCCCTAATCTCACCCTGGTCATTTTTTAAATCTCTCAAATAAGAGTTAAAAAGCCTTGGAGTTTTCTTTTATCCGACCCACCAAGGACTTCTCGTGCCCCCTCCTAGTTGTCCATTTTGGCAGAACCAACGGGATGAACGAGTACACTATCAAGGGCAGAAGTCTGAGTAGTGTTGAAGAGCTGAAGGATCTAGGGGTCCGGGTCCACAGGACTCTTAAATCAGCCTCGCAGGTGGAGGAGGTGGTCAAGAAGGCGTATGGTATACTGGCCTTCATTAATCGAGGGATTGAGTTTAGGAGTTGGGAGGTAATGCTGCAACTTTATAAGACCCTTGTCAGGCCTCATTTAGAGTATTGTGCGCAGTTCTGGTCGCCTCACTATAGGAAAGATGTAGAAGCTATTGAGAGGGTACAGAGGAGATTTACAAGGATGTTGCCTGGACTGGGAGGCATGCCTTATGAAGTTAGGTTAAGGAAGCTGGGACTCTTTTCCCTGGAGAGACGAAGGTTGAGAGGCGACCTGATAGAAGTTTACAAAATGTTGAGAGGAATAGATAGGGTGGACTCTCAGAAGCTATTTCCCTGGGTTGAAATGGTTGCTACGAGAGGACACAGATTTAAGGTACAGGGAGGGAAGTTCAGAAGTGATGTTAGGGGTAAGTTTTTCACTCAGAGGGTGGTGAGTGAATGGAATCGGCTGCCGTCAGTGATGGTGGAGGCGAACTCGCTGGGGTCTTTTAAAAGACTTCTGGATGAGTATATGGGGTTTAATGAGATTGAGGGTTATAGATAGGTCTGTAGGTTGGTAGGTGTTGATGTGATCGGCGCAACTCATGGGCCGAAGGGCCGGTTTGTGCTGTAGTGTTCTATGTTCTATGTCTCCTAACTCATTCCTAGCTACCTTGTAACACTCAAGCCACCCAACTGAACCTTGTTTTTTCATCCTTACATACACTTCCTTTTTCCCCTTGACAAGACATTCAAACTCCTTTGTGAACCACGGTTCTCTCACTCGGCCATTTCCTCCCTGCCTGCCTGACAGGGACATACCTATCAAGGACACGCAGTATTTGTTCCTTGAAAAAGCTCCACTTTTCATTTGTGCCCATACCTGACAGTTTCTGCTCCCATCTTATGCTCCCTAATTCTTGCCTAATTCCTCCTTCCCCAATTATTAACCTTGCCCTGTCATGTAACACTATCCCTCTCCATTGCAATAATGAAGGATACCGAATTGTGGTCACTATCCCCAAGGTGCTCTCCCACAAACAAATCTAACACTTGGCCCGGTTCATTACCCAGTACCAAGTCCAATGTGGCCTCACCTCTTGTTGGCTTATCCACATTGTGTCAGGAAACTCTCCTGCACACACTGTACAAAAAGTGTCCCATCTGAACTATTCGACCTATAAAGGTTCGAATCAATATTTGGAAAGATAACTACCTTTTAAACCTTGCCCCTTGCACCTTAAACCTATGCCGCCTAGTAACTGAGTCTTCCACCCTGGGAAAAAGCTTCTGACTATCCATTCCAATAATATCTCTCATAATCTTGTAGATTCTATCAGGTATCCCCTCAACCACCATCACTCCAGTAAGAACAAACCAAGTTTCTCCAACCTCTCCTCATAGCTAATGCTCTCCATAGCAAGCAACATCCTGGTAAATCTTTTCTGCACCCTCTCCAAAGCCTCCACATCCTTCTGATAGTGTGGCGACCAGAATTGAATACTATATTCCATGTGTGGCCTAACGTTCTATAAAGCTGCAACATGACTTGCCAATTCTTAAAACTCAACATCCTGGCCAATGAAGGCAAACATGCCATATGCCTTCTTGACTACCGTCTTCACCTGCATTGCCACTTTCAGTGACCTGTGTACCTGTACCCTGGATCCCTTTGCCTACTCTTAAGGATTCTGCCATTTACTGTATATTTCCTATCTATATCAGGCCTTCCAAAAAGCATTACCTCATATTTGTCCTGATTAAACTCCATCTGTCATCTCTCCGCCCAAATCTCCATCTACGTCTTGCTGTTTGTTCTGATGGTCCTCATCACTATCCGTTGTGTCACCTGCAAACTTGCTAATCAAGCCAGTTACATTTTCCTCCAAATTATTTATATATATTAGAAACAGCAAAGGTCCCAGCACTGGTCCTCCATTCAGAAACGCACTCTTCCACCTCTACCCTCTGTCTTCTTTGACCGAGCCAGTTTTGTATCCATCTTGCCAGCTCACCTCTGATCCCATGCACCTTCATCTTCTGCACCAAACTGCCATGAGGGACTTTGTCAAAGGCCTACTGAAGTCCACGTAGCCAATATCCACTGCCCTACCCACATCAATCATCTTCGTCATTTCCTCGAAAAACTCAATTAAGTTTGTGAGACATGATCACCCCTTCAAAAAACCATGTTGCCTCTCACTAATACGTCCACTTATTTCCAAGTGGGAATAATTCCTGTCCAATCATTTCCCTAACACTGATGTAAGGCTCACCGGCCTGTAATTACCTGGATTATTCTTGCTGCCCTGCTTAAACAAAGGAACAACACTGGCTATTTTCCAATCCTCTGGGACCTCCCCTGTAGCCAGTGAGGTTACAAAACTGAAAGAGCCGAGCTTCTCTGGAAGGGGGTCCATCTCCCATGGACCAACCAGGAGTCCAGAACACTTGGCCCAGTTGATCCTGATGGAGGACGCGGCAGAGTACACAGCCTGGCATTCTCATATCCTCCGCAGGTCAGCTGGGTCCATGAACACGAGGAGCACGTCATCGGCGTAAGCAGACAGGACCACCCCTATGTCTGGGCCGTGCAGAGTTAAACCCGACAACCTCTTCCGCAAGAGGCGCAGGAAAGTTCCCATAATTTTCTTTATTCTTTTTATCTCTGGCAGCTTATTACAGACACTCACCAATCTCTGTCTGGAAAAATGCACCTCGAGACCTTTTTGTATCTCTCCCCTCTCACCTTAAACCCACATCCTCTAGTTTTAGACTCCCCTACCTTTGGGAAAAGATGTTAATTATCTGCCTCATCCATGCCCCTCATTATTTTATAGGCCTCTGAAAGATCACCCCTAAGCTTATGCTTCAGAGAAAAAGTCCCAGTCTATCCAGTCTTCCCTTATAACTCAAAGGATTAAGGCCCAACAGCATCCTAGTAAATCTTTTCTGCATTCTTTCTAGTTTAATAACATCCTTTCGATAATAGGGTGACCAGAACTGTGCACACTAGTCCAAGTGCAGCCTTACCAATGCCTTGTACAACTTCAACAAGACATCCCAATTCATGTATTCAATGTCCTGACCAATTAAACCAAGCGTGCTGAACACCTTCTTCACTAGCCAGTCCACCTGTGACTCCACTTTCATGCAGCTATGAACCTTTTTCCCTAGATCTCTTTGTTCTACAACTCTCCCCAAAGCCTGACCATTCCTCTCCCCAATGTTCCCTGAAGGAATCTCTTCCCATCCTCCCCAAGGTTACCTGAAGCAGTCTCTTCCCCATCCTTTCCATCATTCCCTTAAATCATCACTTCCCCTTCCTCTCCAATATTCCCTGAAACAATGCTTCTTCACCCACTCCAACATTCACTGACCAAATCCCTTTCTCATCCTCTCTAACATTCCCTCAAGCAACCTCTTTTCATGCTTTCCAACATTCCCTGATGCAATTGTTTTCCATCTAAACCAACATTCCCTGAAGCAATCTCTTCACCATCCTCTCCAACATTCCCTGAAACAACCTCTTTTCATCCTCTCCAACAGTCTAGAAGAAATCTCCCCCCAATCCTCTCCAGTATTCCCTGAAACAATTCCTTCCCATCTTAACATGCCCTGAAGTAATCATCCCCTCCAACATTTCCTAAGCAAACATTAACTGCTGCTGCGGCGGTGGCTGGGGTGGGGTGGGGTGGGGGGAGTGTGGTATGGGCATTGAGGTCTACATCTCCCTAAAAGTGGCAACACAGGTGGCCAAGGTGATTATGAAGGCATATACCATGTTTGTCTTCAATCAGCCAGGGCACTGGCAAATCACACAATCGTATAAAATCTTGATTAGACCATATTGGGAGTATTGTGCGCCATTCAGGTCAACCCCTACCACAGAAGGGCCTGGAAGCTTTAGAGAGGGCACAAAAAAGCCTCACCAGGATGTTGCCTGATCTGGAGAGTGTTGGCTACGAGGAGAGGTTGAATGAACTAGTATTATATTCACTAGAAAGACGGAGGCTGAGGGGAGACTGATAGAGGTCTACAACATTATGAGATGCATAGACAGGGTGAAGTCAGAGGCTCGCTCTTTGTTTGTGTATCTCGCTCTCGTAATTACCTGACCAGATCTCTGTAATTCAGAAACCTCAGGATAATTAGAATCGCTTCTGTCGGCAATTCCTCCAAACCCGAAGGCTGAGGCCCACTCACATCCGCCATCTTCCTCAGATTGCATCAAAGAAACTCCCCGCCCCTAATTCTGACTCTCTGACAAGCCCCGCCCCTACCCCGGACTCTCTGACAAGCCCCGCCCCTACCCCTGACTCCGACAAGCCCCGCCCCTAACCCTGACAAGCCCCGCCCCTAACCCTGACTCTGACAAGCCCCGCCCCTAACCCTGACAAGCCCCGCCCCTAACCCTGACTCTCTGACAAGCCCCGCCCCTAACCCTGACTCTGACAAGCCCCGCCCCTAACCCTGACTCTGACAAGCCCCGCCCCTAACCCTGACTCTGACAAGCCCCGCCCCTAACCCTGACTCTGACAAGCCCCGCCCCTAACCCTGACTCTGACAAGCCCCGCCCCTAACCCTGACTCTCTGACAAGTAAAAAGTCTGACAACACCAGCCCCGCCCCTAACTCTGAGTCACTGACTGGCCTCGCACCCAGAGGCCTAGTGACAGGCCCCGCCCTCGAGTCTGAGTCAAAGACAGTGCCTCAACGACAGGGCCTGACTCCGGGTCTAAGTTACTGACAGATCCCCGCCCCTCAGTAACCACCGCCGGACCTGAATCAATTACATACCCCGCCCCCGGGTCGGAGTCAGTGACTTGCTCCACCCTGCGGGCCTCTTAATTACAGGGTCCGCCCCCCGAATTTGAATCACTGAAAGACCCAGCCCCATCCTCGATCACTCAACGATAGGCCCCGCCCCCGAACGGAGTCATTGATTGGCCCCGCCCTCTCAGTGACAGAGCCCGAGGCCCCGACCCCGGAACATTCAGTGATAGGCCCACCCACCCACCTCTCCGGGCCCCCCCTGTGATAAGCCCCGCTCCCCGGGTGAGAATCAGTGACAGGCTGCGCCCCCAGTCAGTGAAGACCCCGCCCCCGAGTTTGAGTTATCCACAGACTCCGCGCCCCGTGACTCTGACAGGGCACGCCGCACATCTGAGTCAGTGACGGGCCCCGCCACCTGGTCAATCAGTTACAGGCCCCGCCTCTTCGGGTTGTGTCAGTGACAGGCCCCACCTCCGTGTCTGAGTCAAGTCATACCCTGTGTGCCCGGTGTCTCAGTGGGCAGCATCGTACTCCCCTCTCAGTCTTTGGCTCCTGCCTCCGGGTATGAGTGATTGACAGGTCCCGCCCATATAATGTTAAAGCAAAATACTGTGGATGCTGGAATCTGAAACAAAAACAGAAAATGCTTGAAAATCTCAGCAAGTCTGACAGCGTCTGTGGGAGAGAATAAAGTTTATTTATTAGCCATAAGCAGGCTTACATTAACACTGCAATGAAGTTACTATGAAAATTCTCTCGGTGTCACACTCCAGCGCCTGTTCGGGTACACTGAGGGAAAATTTAGCATGGCCAATGCACCTTTTGGACTGTGGGAGGAATGTGGAGCATCCAGAGGAAACCCACATGGAAATGGGGGATTGCGCAAACTCCACACAGGCAGGGACCCAAGCTAGTAATTGAACTCAGGTCCATGGCACTTTGATGCAGCGGTGCTAACCTCTGTGCCACTGTGCCGCCCCAACATTTCTGTGCTGACTTTAAGCAGGCAATTGAGGTTGGCCTGCCTGAGTAGAAACTCGATTGAGATCTGCCATTAACAGATCCAGGCAGTGGGCAATAGACAGGGTCGCCCATTCTGCCTCTCTACCACAAGTATATTCGCGGCCAGGTGTCCCTAAAGAGGAAGCATTTGGTGTACATGGGCGCAGTTGACACTTTCCGTGCTTGCTGGGCACTGCAGGGGCTGGAGTGTTATAAATATCGAAAATCACATTATGATTTAAGTTTCCTTTCAACTTCCCTGATTGAGATCTAATTGATAACCCAATTAGGGTGGCACGGTAGCACAGTGGTTAGCATTGCTGCTTCACAACTCCAGGGGACTGAGTTTGATTCCTGGCTTGGGTCACTGTCTGTGTGGAGTTTGTACAATCTCCTTGTGCCTGTGTGGGTTTCCTCCGGGTGCTCTGGTTTCCTCCCACAATCCAAAGATGTGCGGGTTAGGTTGATTGGCCATGCTTAAAAAAAATTGCCCTTAGCGTCTTGAGATGCGCAGGTTAGAGGGATTAGTGGGTAGATATGTAGGG
Organism: Prionace glauca; assembly: GCA_037974335.1. Taxonomy (NCBI): domain Eukaryota; kingdom Metazoa; phylum Chordata; class Chondrichthyes; order Carcharhiniformes; family Carcharhinidae; genus Prionace; species Prionace glauca. The sequence goes on from CM075728.1 coordinate 69,402,062, forward strand.
GTATGGAAGTATGGAAGTCTGGGTGGGATTATGCTTGGTGCAGAGTCGATAGGCCGAATGGTATCGTTCTGTACTATTTGTTTTTGGTTCAGGCTGTTCCCTCTCCTTCCGGGGACCTGCCCCTTTTAATTTGTCCATAAGTTAATTTGAGTTTGTTTATTTGGCTGGTACCTTAAAAAAGCTCCCTGATTGAGATCTAATTGATAGCCCAATCAAGGAGCCCAATATCTTGTACTTAAACAGGTGTGTCTGCCCTTTGCACTCCTGATGTAAATGGCATACAGTATGGTATGATCTTGCAAATAAAGGATTGCTGGTGATGGGCCAGGAACAGAGACGCAGAGAGAGAGCTTGAAATGCTCCCTGACGTCACAGAGCAGGGAGTCACATCCTAGTAAAAACATTACCTGACAAACCGGGGTTTGCACCAAAATGGAATGGGCCATATGAAGTTATAATTAGTGGAGACACCGGTGCCTATACAGACATAAGAGGGAAAAGCATATAGAAACATTGGACACAGCTGAAATTACACAAAGGAATGAATGAATGAGTGAACTAGTGAACTAACAGAACTGCTTTCCTCAACACAGGCAAAGACTGCAAGCAAGAACAACTGGTGTGTGCAGGTTAATAGATAGGAACTTTTGGATATTGTATAAATTATAATGTTAGGTTTGAGATTTGATTGTTGGGAAGGATGTGAGAGAATATATATGTAATCGCATATGTTACTGTATTACTTTGCGTTGTCGTGACTGTAAATTCAACTGGATTGGAGGATAATCTATTTTATAAGACTCATGTACATTTACACGGGAACCGAACTGTATGCTATCCATTTGCACAATCTGTAGAAGTCCTGTTTGTAGCCACCGCTGGGTGGACTCCTTATGACTTATATACTGTAGATACATCAGATGCATCCGGTAAGGGACATATTGGCAAATATAAAGGAGGTATATAAGGGAGAAACGTGGGACTTGTAAACTCTGCAGATCCTGGATGCAGGGGGGTCCAACAGGTGGGAGGAGAAGCTTGTTCAGATACTGCAAGCTATCCGCTTTGTTTTACGGGGCAGGGATGGGGATGTGCTAATGCCTTGGTCCCTAAGAATAATTCCTGCATGCAGATGCAGTGTGTCTGTCAACTTTGCCAGATTACTTGCACTTGTAAGAACAGAAATAGAACATAGAACATTACAGCGCAGAACAGGCCCTTCGGCCCACGATGTTGCGCCGACCAGTTACAAAACAATGACCCACTAGCCTAAATCAATCCCTTTTCGTCCATAAACCTATCCACAGATCTCTTAAACGTCTGAATATAACTGCAGGAAGACAGCTTATTTGTGTACAGTGCAACGGAACTCACGTAAGCTCAGCCAAATGGACATACCGATTTGATACTTACCAGGTCGTGGGGTCAAATGAGGAGTCAAGTAAATTGAACAATTGGCAATATGAACAAATTCATAATCGAGACATTAAATGTTACCAGGAGTGATTAGTGCAAAGAATAGGAATCATTGTTTGTGGACTAACAGTCCTGGGAAACGGCACTTCAAAAGCAATCAAGAAATAGCTGAATTGAGATTATATGCATGACAAACACGATACGCAGTAGACTACCAGTTAGCACAACAAGGTGGGGGGTGTGTACAATTATAGGCAGTAAATGCATAACCCATGTCACGGACAAATCTTATAATATTACACAAGTCATCAATGACATCAGGAAACAACTTGGTAGCTTCAGACAGGGACCCAAGGAAGCAGGTAACTGGCTGGAATGGCTGATAGGGGGGTCCTGGGAATCTTATTTATTACATGGATTGATCATACTTATTTCAATGGTAATTGTCTGTTGTTTGACTGTTGGATGCCTAAAAGTCTGCTGCCACGATATGATAACCAGAATTGTGCCGAGAGCCAGTGTATCTATTGAAGAAGAAACCACGATGCAGGTCCCTGAAGACTTCTGAAGAAAAGAAGGAAACCATCTATACATATGAAAACACAGCTGTTAGTCTAAAGATTATTAAGAAACATAATAATTGACCAAAAGAGGGGATTGAAGGTGGAAAAAAGCCATAAAGATGGGTACCTGGCATAAAAATAGCTGTCTGGCACATAAGGGGTTAAAAGGCATTAAACCTGCACTGACTTTCAAACACAGACAATTACTTAAAATTTAAACCACAGGACAGACAGTTAATTGAATTAAAACAGGGAACAAACGCTTCAGGAAGCCAGGCACCTTAAAAGAGATAAAGATAGTCATGGGATAATGGGGTCTGATGGGGAGATTAAGAATAGGAATGCATAAACACAAAGGAACCATTTACTACAAGAAAAGAATAAGATTAAGTCATTGATAAAGAGGAAATGTATCCATTCATGGAACAATGTGATATTGAAACGATAATGGCTGCACCTATCCATAATAATGAGCTAAGAAATGTACCCATTTGACGGTAACAATGTGATAAAAGTGGCCGATCCACCTATTGCGTAAAGGGTATAAAGGTGGACCGCTTCTATTGTTTCATTGAGAGAAGGTAGCTGTCCAGTACTGTGGAGTGCTGGTCCCTTTTCTCCACGAAACTTCGTTAGATAAAACTGTACTGTTGTTCCTCCAGTCTGACTCCGAAGTGGTAATTTTCCCACAACATGATTAAATGTGAGAATGATATAAAGCAGCCCTGCACACAAGGCATAGAATGCGGGCAGCCCAATATCGCTCTGAAGAACTTTGCCCCCATGAAGGCAATTATGCATTTACCAAATCATATTGCTCGCCTTTCCAGTAGACATAATCCAATAGACATTAATATAAATCAGTCAACAGGCATCCTATCATTAAAGACTCTCAATGCACCTGCATTCCCAGGAAGGCAGACTGCCAAGTGCTAGCACTCTGCACTGTTATTGGAGTTGTGTGGGAAAAAATAGAGGGATTTTGGTGAAGGGACTTCTGCCTCCCTGGAAGCTTCCAGGAGGGAAAGATCATCAGCCCCTAACCTTCAGGCACTAAGGAGTGCTCTCTCCTTGGGAGAGACAGACCCAGAAGACAGGAAACCTTGGGCCTGGAGGCTCAGGGCCCAGCTCCCAGCTGCAGGAAGGAGGTCAGAAACCTTCGAGGCAGAGAAAGGGAAAAAGGAGCGTCCCAACCCAACCAAGGTCTGTGCCTGAAAAAGGAGTGGGGGATGAAGAAGGAAATAAATTGTTTCCGTCTACAGGAGAAGAGGGTGAAGTTATATCTGAACTTTTTGTTGGGCCCACTGGGCTGAAGATTTAAAGTCCCCCCACCCATTGCTGCTGCCCCCAACACCAGCACTGTCTCTCCTCCTCCTGACAGGGGCACTGGTCCACCTCAGTGCCCTGTCCCTCATCCTCCCTCCTCCTCCATCCCCCTATCTCCCTTTCTGACACCAGGGAAAGAGCATCTGGACCTCCGCCCTCCTTCATTCCCTTACTGTCCCCCAACAACAGGGCAGAGCCACCTCCCTCCCTCCCTGCATCCACCCACCTATTATCCCGTCCTTCTCTACCCACTCCCTCTCTGTGCCTGTCATAAAGTGGAGATGTCAGCGTTGGACTGGGGTAAGCATAGTTAAAAAGTCTCACAACACCAGGTTAAAGTCCAACAGGTTTAGTTGGTAGCACAAGCCACTAACTTTCAGAGCACTGCCCCTTCATCAGGTGAGTGAGGAGCTGTGTTCAGAAATAGGCATATAAAGACAATTTACAAAATAATGGTTGGAATGTGAGTCTTTACAGGTAATCAAGTCTTACAGTTAGTGAGATTTTGCAAGCCCAGGCAAGTCATGGGCTTACAGATAGTGTGACATGAACGCAAGATCTTGGTTGAGGCTGTCTTCATGTGTGTGGAACTTGGCTATCACTGTCTGCTCAGCAACTCTGCCCTGCATTGCATTATATTGTGAAGGTTGCCTTGGAGAATGCTTACCTGAAGATCAGAGGCCAAATACCTGTGACAGCTGAACAGGAAGAGAACACTCTTGCCTGGTTATTGTCAAGTGGTGGTTCATTCATCTGTTGATGTAGTGTCTGCATTTTCTCCCCAATGTACCATGTCTTGGGACATCCTTTCCTGCAGTGTATCAGGTAGACAACGATGGCCAAGTTGCAAGTATATATACTGTGTACCTGGTGGATGGTGTTCTCATGTTAGGTGATGGCATCAGTGTCGATGATCCGGCATGCCTTGCAGAGGTTGCTGTAACTAACTGGCAGGACTAACTGTCCTGGTTGGAGGCAATACACATCTCTTACACCTGTGCTTAACCTTCTCTCCACTCACATTGTCTGTATCTTTAAGACTTGATTACCTGTAAAGACTTATTTTGTAAATTGAGTTTGTCTTTTATATGCCCTATTTGTGAACAGAACTCCCGCTTAACCGATGAAGGGGCAGCTCTCCGAAAGCTTGTGTCTTGTGCTACCAAATAAACCTGTTGATTTTAACCTGTCATAAAGGCCAGAGAGCCCCCTTCCCACCCATCCCTCCCTGCACCCCACAGAAAAAGACATCAAATACGCTCTGCTGTGCACCTGGGCAGTGTCGGGGTGGGTGTAGCACGCATTGATATTAGAATGGCGACTGCAACACCATCACTGATAGCAGGGCCTTCCAGGCCCACCTACATGGGTGTGGCAGCAGCCAAAGCCCCTGCCACTACCAAGGTCCTGCCAACTTTCCAATTAATTACGAAACAACTGGGCATCAAGTGCTACGCCTATCCTGACATGACCATCAAGGCCTGCATGAGGACAATCTCTGGGGTTGTTGGCCCCTCAGCCATTGTTGCGGCCTCGAAGATGTACGGCAGGACCGTATTCTTTTTGAAGGCCAAGCGGGTAGTCCACCTTGCCCTGGAAAAGGAACTCACGGTGGGCGGGATGTTCTTGGCAGTAGACCATCGCCCATCGAGTTCTCATCTCAAATGTGCCACCCTTCATCCTGATGGAGGTCCTCCTCTCCCACCTCCATATACTAGGGGAGATCAGGTCCAGGATGGCGCCAATCCCACTAGGCCTTCGTGACCCGGTCCTGAGGCACATGTACTCCTTCCAGCATCAGGTGTTCATCCACCTGGCCCAGGAGGAGTGCCTCGAGGGGAGTTTTAATGTCCCTTTCAGGGGAGCACCTATCAGGTCTTCTGGTCCATGGGCAGTTGCGGTGCCATGCCTTTTAGGAGGCAGGGCATATTAAGAAGAACTGCCCCACCTCCGGTATGCGTCGGTATTCACTCAGGAGAGGGGTCAGTCCTCTGCTGCTGTGCTTGAGAAGTTTGAGGATCCGTTGAGGGAAATAGTCATCACGAGGGAAGAGGTGTTGGGACTTTTAGACAATATAAAGACAGACAAATCTCCGGGGCCTGATGGCATCTATCCTAGGCTGCTAAGGGAGGTGAGGGATGAAATTGCTGGGCCTCTGACGCAAATCTTTGTCTCTTCTTTGGACACAGGTGAGGTCCCAGAGGATTGGCGGATTGCAAATGTAGTACCGTTGTTTAAGAAGGGTCAGAGGGATAACCCAGGGAACTATAGGCCAGTGAGCTTGACTTCAGTTATAGGCAAGATAATGGAGAGGATCCTCAAGGATAGGATGTATGGGCATCTGGAGCGCTGCAATCTGATCAGGGATACGCAGCATAGCTTCGTTACAGGGAGGTTGTGCCTTACGAATCTATTGGAATTTTTTGAAGAGGTGACAAAAACGGTTGACGAAGGACAAGCCGTTGATGTTGTCTATATGGATTTCAGTAAGGCGTTTGACAAGGTCCCTCATGGTAGGCTGATAGAAAAGGTGAAGGCTCATGGGATACAAGGCCAGGTATGTAGATGGGTGGAGAACTGGCTTGGGAGGAGGAGACAGCGGGTAGTAGTGGAGGGCTCCTTTTCCAATTGGAGGTCTGTCACCAGTGGGGTGCCGCAGGGCTCGGTACTAGTTCCTCTACTATTTGTAGTATATATTAATGACTTGGAAGAGGGGGTAGGTGGTGTGATCAGCAAATTTGCTGATGACACTAAGATGGTTGGATTGGCAGGTACTGAGGAGCAGTGCCTGGCAATGCAACAGGACATAGATAGGCTGGTAGATTGGGCAGATAGATGGCAAATGGAATTTAATCCGGAGAAATGCGAGGTGATGCACTTTGGCCGGAATAATGTGGAAGGGAGTTATATGATAAAAGGTAGAACTATCCGGAGTATAGATACGCAGAGAGACCTGGGGGTGCAGGTACACAAGTCCCTGAAGGTGTCGGTGCAGGTGCAGAATGTGATGAGGAAAGCGTATGGCATGTTAGCCTTCATAGGAAGGGGTATAGAATATAAGAGTAGGAGTCTGATGTTGCAGTTGTATAGAACGTTGGTTAGGCCTCACCTGGAGTACTGCGTCCAGTTCTGGTCGCCGTACTACCGGAAGGATGTAGAGATCCTGGAGAGAGTGCAGAGGAGATTTACCAGGATGTTGCCTGGTATGGAAGGGCTGTCTTACGAGGGAAGATTGAACGCACTTGGGCTGTTTTCCCTTGAGAGACGTCGGCTGAGGGGGGATCTAATAGAGGTTTATAAGATTATGAAGGGGACAGATAGAGTAGATGGTGATAAGCTTTTTCCGCTATTAGAAATGGATAGAACGAGGGGTCACGGGCTTAGGATGAGGGGGGCTAGATATAAGACTAATATTAGAGGGCAGTTTTTCACACAAAGGGTAGTGGGGATGTGGAATGCACTGCTGAGTAAGGTGGTGGAAGCAGGCACGCTAGGGTTGTTCAAGAGTCACTTGGACAGCCACATGAGCGGTCTACATATAGGGGGATATAGCAGGCCTTACTAAGCATTGTAGGCTTGGGGTCAGTTTTAGCCTCAGGGATATAGAGTCTTTAATAATGAAATTTTTATCCACAGGCACTTAAGTTCAGCAAGGGGCATGCGGGCGGCAGGTTGTGGTGGGCTGCTCTTGGATATTGCTTCGGGAGTTGCCTACTGCTTCATGTCGTTGGTGTGCGTAAACTGGACCATCTCGAGGGCATCATGGCAGCTCAGAGGCTATCTCTGTTGCTGTGCGGACACATGGAGTTGGGCCTGTGTCCGTGGGAGTTTGCGTATTCTCCCCGTGGTTGCGTGGGTTTCCTCCGGGTGCTCCGGTTTCCTCCCACATCCCAAAAATGTGCTTTTAGGCTGATTGATTGGGTAACAAATTGTCCCTATATTGGACCTCCCTGATCCTCACACATTAGGCATAGACTAGAGTCATGAATAGGTCACTGACCATGGGACGGCGGCGTGGGCTCGTTGGGCCGAAGGGCCTGTTTCCCGTGCTGTGTTGTTCTTTGTTCTTTGTTCTCCAAGGCTGCCGATCCCCACCCCAAGGCGGCCACAACTGGCACCGCAGCCCCCTCTTCCCCCAACCAAATACCAGGCCCCCCTGCAAGGGGAGGCCACGTCAGCAGCGGCTGCCACCTTGGCTGCCGGCAGTGGGATAGTGGAACCTCTGCAAGACCAGAGGATCCTGGGCAAGAAGGGGAAAAGAAAGGAACAGAACCCCCACCCCGCTACCCCAGTCACCCCAGTAGCTGACTCGGGGAAAAAAATCTACCTCTGGCCTCCATCCAACATCATCTACCAGACCCGTGGGTGCTTCAGTGCCAAGTGCTGGGCCTGGCATCACAGGTGCGCAGTTTCCCAGGTCAGGACTGAGTCCCCTCGAAAGCTTGTGAGTATATTATCAAATAAATAGGTTGGACTAAAACCTGGTGTTGTCAGACTTTTTACTGTGTTTACGCCAGTCCAACGCCGGCATACCCACATCAAGGGCTACCCTTGGCAGATGAGGTGCTACATCTCAAAGGAGAGGGAATCTGAGATTGGTGGGGCTCCCCACACCTCCTCCCCTGGCTTAGACGTTGTGGCGTCCACGCCCTTCTTCCAGTTTGTTTCATCCCCTGCCCCACCTGTTTTCGTACCTTGCCCCCAGGATGGGGCCAGGCAAAAGAAGAAGACAGACAAAAAAAACATGCTGCCGTAGTCCTCCAGGTGGGACTCTCTGGGGCTGGGTGAGAGCAGGCCCCCATGACCCTGTTCCACCCAATTCAATTTAGCACCCCAGAAGAGTTCCTATTTAGTTCACTGGGGAACTGTGACAGCACCTTGTTGTTTGGGTCCTTGGGCGACAGTGATGAGGAGTGGCCCCTCCTCTCTGTCCGACCTCTGATGCTAGGCATCCCTGACCTTGGGCTTGGAGGATTCTCTGGACCTGTAGGGTGCCCAGGCATCTGGGACAGAGTGGGGGACTGAGCCGCCGCTGCCCTTGGACCCAGAAACCAGGGAAGAAGAACCTGGTGGGAACCCCTCCTCCGTTGATCCTGGGGGTGGGACTTGGGGGGGAGTTAGGACGTGTTGGCGGCTCCGTGCAGCTCACCATATGCCCTGCGGCAGGAGACTTGGAGTCGAAAGGCAATGGCCATGAGGAGGTAAGCTGCTCAGTGGTGGACACGGGGACAATTTTAGAGTCTGCCTGGAGCAAGGCGGGGGACCTCCACCGAGTCACCCCTCATCCCTTCTGGGAAACTCAGGGCCTTTATCAATGATCACTCTGGTCGTCCTGACAGGATCCAACTAGCCCACATCCATTAGTTGGACCTGGTGCTGCTCGTCCGGTCCACACAGGCCTGCTCCCAGGCCATGTCAGGCCTGGCTGAAAAAGGACAGCGTCGGGTACAGGAGTTCCTCGATGGGCTCATGCGGGAGTGGACTGGCAGAAATTGCACCAGCGCTCCCCCAACACAATTAGATTAAGTGGTGACAGTGGCACTAAGCTACTAGCATGAAGGTGACGATAGCCAGCCTCAATGTCAACGGCAGCAGTGAGCCACTCTGCAGATATTGTTCTCTGGAGCAGTGTACTGGTGGCTGGGGAGTGTAAACTGCGAGTATTCTGTGTTTTTTTAAAATTACATTGCTGGGTTGTGGGTTTTTTCCCTTTGTGCTTTCCATAGAGGGTCCTAGGCGCAAGGGCTGTTGGGAAGGGAGTGAGGAAGTATAAAAACAAGGCCACAGTAGATAGTGGGCAGTGTCAGGAGCAGGCAGCAGAGTGAGGTGGGTGCTGAGTGAGTACTGCGAGGGCTTTGGCTCACAGAGCTTAAGCGAGGCAGGGTGAGGCAAGGTGAGTTACTGGTCAAGTTTTTCAAAGTGTGTCCATAGGTCGGAGGGTAGTCAAATAAATGGCAGGGTCCATGGGGAGATGTGTCAGCTGTGTAAGTTGCAATATATGGGAGTTCTTGGAGACACAGCATCTCCGGTGAGTCCACATCTGCACCAAGTGTCTGGAGATGCAGCGTTTGAGGGCCCGAGTTAGGAAACTGGAGTTGAGGCTGGATGATTTATTTTTAGTGAGGGAGAATGAGGCATTAATGAATAGGACCCAGATTCTCAGTCAAGGAGGGGACTTGGGTGGGTTACAGTTAGGAAGGGGAAAAAGAAGAGGAGTAATGTTCCAAAGGCTACCCCAGGGATGGTCTCTCAAGATAGCAGGGGTAAGGCACTGACTGAGGTGGAAAGGGCACAAGGAGAAGAGGAAAATGCCTCAGAGGGAAGGAAGGGGGCTGGATGTGAGATAGTGGTGGGGGATGGGATGGTTAGAGGAATTGATAGGTGGTTCTGTGGGCAAAAGCGGGACTCCAGGATGGTGGTCTGCCTCCCTGGAGCAGGGGTACAGGATGTGTCGGAGAGGGTAGAGGGAATCTTGAAGGGCCAAGGGACCCAGGCGGATGTAATTATACATGTAGGAGAGAAGGACATAGGAAGGAAGAGTAGGGGGGAAATACGTAGGCAGTTCAGCGAGTTGGGAGCCAGGCTGAAGTGTAGGGCCTCCAGGGTGGCGATCTCTGGGCTGCTGCCAGTGCCCAGCAATAGCAGGGATGAGAATAATGAGATCCTGCAGCTGAATGCGTGGCTGAGGGATTGGTGCAGGACAGAGGGTTTTAGTTTTGTTGACCATTGGGAAGTCCTTGCAAAGGAAGGGCACTTGTATAAGAGGGATTGGGAACACTTAAATGGAAGGGGACACATATTTTAGCTGGGAGGTTGGCTGGAGTGTTTAGGCAGGGTTTAAACTAGTATGGAGGGGGGGTGGGGAGGAGAGAGACAGCTCAGGCACTGGGAGTGAGTTGGAGGTCAGGGTAAGTCTAGTTGATAGGAAAATCCCCCAGGAGATGGAGGATCCGAGAGGGACTGAGGGTCTTAGGTGCATTTGTTTTAATGTGAGGAGTGTGATGGGAAAGTCGGATGAACTTAAGGCCTTGTTCATGAGGAATTTAGATGTGGTGGCAGTGACAGAGACATGGTTAAAGGAGGGGCAGGACTGGCAGCTAAATATTCCAGGGTATATGTGTTTTAGGCGTGATAGGGGAGGGTTGAAAAGAGGAGGGGGAGTGGCTCTCTTAGTCAGGGAGCGAATCACAGCGGTGCAGAGGGAGGATAACATGGAGGGGTTGGAAATTGAGTCTCTGTGGGTGGAGTTGAGGAATAGGAAGGGCGATTACTATGCTAGGAGTGTACTATAGGCCACCCGATAGCCTGCGGGAAGTGGAAGAGGGTATATGTAGGGACATTTTGGATAAGAGTAGGATTGTTGTAGTGGGAGATTTTAATCTCCCTAGGGTGGATTGGAAGGTACCTAGAGCTGGGGGTTTGGACGGGGAGGAATTCGTAAGATATGTATTGGAAGGATCCTTGCAACAGTATGTAGATAGCCCGACTAGAGAGGGGGCGATACTGGATTTAGTTCTGGGCAATGAGCCGGGTCAGGTGGTTGAGGTTGCAGTAGGCGAACATGTGGCTAATAGTGACCACAACTCCGTCTACTTTAGGATACGAATGGAAAAAGATGAGAGCTGTCCTAAGGGGAGCGTGCTAAATTGGGGGAAGGCTAGATACAGCCAGATTAGGCAGGAGCTTAAGGATACAGACTGGAATAGGCTATTGGAAGGCAAGACCACATTAGGCATGTGGGAGTCTTCCAAGGAAAAACTGCAAAAGGTGCAGGAAAGGCATATGCCGGTTAGGAGAAAGGATGGGAAAGGTAGGATTAGGGAACCATGGATTACTAGAGATATAGAAGACCTGGTTAGGAAGAAACGAGAGGCGTTTGTCAGGTCTAAGCAGCTGGGAACGGACAGAGCGTTGGAGGAATACAGAGATAGTAGGAGGGATCTCAAACAGGAAGTTAGGAGAGCAAAAAGGGGGCAGGTAGGGTTAAGGAGAATCCAAAGGCATTTTGCTCCTATCTTAAGAGCAAAAGGGTGGCTAGGGGTAAAATCGGTCCTCTCAGGGACAAACGTGGGGAATTGTGCTTAGAGGCAGAGGGAATGGGGGAGATCCTAAATGAATACTTTGCGTCGGTATTCACGAAGGAGAGGGGCTTGATGTCGAGTACTGTCACTGAGGGAGCGGTAGACCAATTGAAAGATCTATCGATTACGAGGGAAGAGGTGTTAGGGCTTTTAGATGGCATTAAAACCAATAATCTCCAGGGCCCGATTGCATTTATCCTAGGCTACTTAGAGAGGTGAGGGATGAGATTGCTGGGCCTCTGACGCAAATCTTTGTCTCTTCTTTGGACACAGGTGAGGTCCCAGAGGACTGGAGGACAGCGAACATGGTACCATTGTTTAAAAAGGGTAGGAGGGATAGCCCAGGTAACTATAGCCTGTGAGCTTAACGTCAGTGGTAGTTAAGTTGATGGAGAGGATTCTTGAGGATAGGATGTATGCGCACTTGGAGCATTGCGATCTGATTAAGGATACGCATGCTGCGTATCCTTAGCTTTGTCAAGGGGAAGTCTTGCCTTATGAATCTGGTAGAATTCTTTGAGGAGGTGACAAAAACGGTTGACAAAGGACGAGCCGTTGATGTCGTCTATATGGATTTCAGTAAGGCGTTTGACAAAGTTCCTCATGGTAGGTTGGTACAGAAGATTAAAGCTCATGGGATATGTGGTCAGGTATCTAGATGGGTAGAGAACTGACTTGCAAAGAGGAGTCAGTAGTTGTGGAGGGGTCTTTTTCTAGCTGGAGGTCTGTCACTAGTGGTGTGTCGCAGGGCTCAGTACTGGGACCTCTTCTCTTTGTAGTGTATATAAATGATTTGGAAGAGGGAGTAGGTGGTGTGATCAGCAAATTTGCTGATGACACCAAGATGGTTGGATTGATGGGCAGTGTCTGGCAATACAGCGGGATATTGATAGGCTGGTTGATTGGGCAGATACGTGGCAAATGGAGTTTAATCTGGATAAATGAGGTGATGCATTTTGGCCGGAATAATGTAGGGGGGAGTTATATGGTAAAGGGTAAGCCCGTAAGGAGTATAGTTGCAGCGAGACCTGGGGGTGCAAGTGCACAGTCTTTGAAGGTGGCAGTGCAAGTGGAGAGTGTTGTGAAGAAAGCCTATGGTATGTCAGCCTTTATAGGAAGGGGTATAGAATATAAGAGCTGGAGTTTAATGTTGCAGTTGTACAGAACTTTGGTTCGGCCGCATTTGGAGTACTGCGTACAGTTCTGGTCGCCTTACTATCAGAAGGACGTGGAGACTCTGGAGAGAGTGCAGAGGAGGTTTACCAGGATGTTGCCTGGTATGGAAGGACTGGGGTATGAGGAAAGATTGAAGAAATTGGGGCTCTTTTCCCTTGAAAGACACTGACTGAGGGGGGATCTAATAGAGGTATATAAGATTATGAAGAGTATAGATAGAGTAAACAGAGGCAAGCTATTTCCTATAATAGAGACACGTAGGACAAGGGGCCATGGACTTAAGGTGAGGGGGGAAAGGTACAACACAGATATTAGGGGGAGGTTTTTCACAGAGGGTAGTGGGGGTATGGAATGCTCTGCCAAGCAGGATGGTGGAGACAAACACGCTAGAGTCATTTAAGAGTAACTTGACTGAGTTGCAGATTGGTGGATATAGGAGAACCTTTTAAATAAGGGTCATTAGCAATGGGGCGTCCCTGGTAATGTAAATGGGTATGGTATGATAATAATGTTTTTTTTCTTTCATTTACAGGTTTTAAGTCGGTCCACCTCGTGTCCAACGAGGGGCGTACACGCGATGGGTCGTATTGGGGCTGCTCTTGGTTGTTCAAGATTGGCCTAGTGCTTCATGTCATTAGTCTGTGCTTAAACTGGACCAGATGCTGGGCAAGACCACAGCTCAGTGACTATCGCTGATTGCTGTGCAGACACATAGATTTGGGTCGGTGTCTGTGGGAGTTTGCGCATTCTCCCCGTGCTTGCATGGGTTTTCTCCGGGTGCTCCAGTTTCCTCCCACAACCCAAAGATGTGCTGTTAGGCTGATTGGCAGGAATAAATTGTCCCTAAATCAGTTTCCCTCAATCTGGATAGCCATAAAACACTAGATAGGGGGACTGGTGGTGTTGAGATGGCGGCGTGGGCTCGTTGGGCCGAAGGGCCTGTTCCCCGGGCTGATTTTGTTCTTTGTTCTTTTCTTTGATATCTCAGTCCTATGACAAAGTATGCAGTATGTTTCCTGCAAGAAACCTGTACTATTCCAGGAGACGAAGCCTGATGGCTCCTGGAGTAGTGAGGGAGTAGTCTACATGAACCACTTTATGCTCGATTCTAGTGGAGTGGCCACTTTGTTGGCCCTGCATTTTCAGCTGGGGATCTTGGGGGTCAAGGAGTCAGTGCCAGGCCTCTTACTGCACTTGATGGTCTGTGAGGGGCGCATGGTCATTCACTTGCTGAACATCTACTGCTGGACCACAGCAAAAGACAATCTACGAGAAAGTGTCCGCTCTTCTCGACACTATCACTGGTGCATGAAGGTTGTGGTGAACCTGGTCAGGAAGAAAAGAAAGGCATATAAAAGGTTCAGAGAGCTAAGATGTTAAGGATCTAGAGGAATATAAGGCTTGTAGAAAGTAGCTTAAAAAGGAAATTAAGAGAGCCTGAAGGGGACATGAGAAGGCCTTGGCGGGTAAGATTAAGGAGAATCCCAAGGTGCTCTACAAATAAGTGAAGTGTAAAAGGATGAGAAAAGAAGGGATAGGACCTATCAAAGGTGAAGGGGGAAAAGTCTGTGTGGCACCAGAAGAAATGGCAGAGGTGCTTAATGAGTACTTTGCCTCGGTATTTATGGTGGAAAGTGATCTGGGAGGTTGTACGACAAGTTTGTGGCAGACTGAAAAGATTGAGTATGTGGATATTAAGAAAGAGGATGTGTTGGAACTTTTAAATTCTATAGATAGATAAGTCGCCGGGACCCGATGGGATGTACCCCAGGTTACTGTGGGAGGTGAGGGAAGTGATTGCAGAGCCCCTGGTGACGATCTTTGCATCTTCGATGGAGATGGGAGAGGTTCCGAAGGATTGCGGATGTGGTTCCTACTTTCAAGAAAGGGAACAGGCATAGCCCGGGAAATTACCGACCGGTGAGTCTGACCTCAGTGGTTGGTAAGTTGATGCAGAGGATTCTGAGGGACAAGATTTATGACCATTTAGAGAAGTTTAGAATGATCAGGAATTGTCAGCATAGCTTTGTCAAGGGCAGGTCATGCCTTACGAGCCTAGCTGAGTTCTTTGAAAATGTGACTGGACAATTGACGAAGGAAGAGCGGTAGACGTGGTTTATATGGACTTCAGCAAGGCGTTTGATAAAGTCCTCCATGCAAGACTTCTTGAGAAGGTGAGAGGGCATGGGAGCCAGGGGGCTTTGGCCTTGTGGATCCAGAACTGGCTTGCCTGCAGAAGGCAGAGACTGGTTGTGGATGGGTCTTTTTCTGCATGGAGGTTGGCCACCAGTGGAGTGCCCCAGGGTTCTGTTCTAGGACCTTTGCTGTTTGTCATTTTCATAAATGACCTGGATGAGGAAGTTAGTGGGATGGGTTAGTAAGTTTGTCGACGATACGAAGGTTGGTGTTGTGGATAGTCTGGAGGGATGTCAGAAGTTGCAGTGTGATACAGATAGGATGCAAGACTGGGCAGAGAAGTGGCAGATGGACTTCAACACGGATAAAAGTGTAGTGGTCCACTTTGGCAGGACCAACGGGATGCAGGGGTACAATATCAAGGGTAGGAGTCTTAGCTGTGTTGAAGAGCAGAAGGATCTTGTGGTCTGGGTCCACAGGACTCTTAAATCAGCCTCGCAGGTGGAGGATGTAGTCAAGAAGGCGTATGGTGTACTGGCCTTCATTAATCGAGGGATTGAGTTTAGGAGTCGGGAGGTAATGCTGCAACTTCATAAGACCCTTGTCAGACCCCACTTGGAGTACTGTGCGCAGTTCTGGTCACCTCACTACAGGAAGGATGTGGAAGCTATTGAGAGGGTGCAGAGGAGATTTACAAGGATGTTGCCTGGATTGGGAGGCATGCCTTAAGATAGGTTGAGGGAGCTAGGTCTCTTCTCCCTGGAGAGACAAAGATTGAGAGGTGACCTGATAAAGGTTTATAAAATGTTAAGAGGAATAGATAGGGTGGATTCTCGGAGGCTATTTCCCAGAGCTGAAATGGTGGCTACAAGAGGACACAGGTTTAACGTGTTGGGAAGCAAGTACAGAGGAGCTGTTAGGTGTAAGTTTTTCACTCAGAGGATGGTGAGTGAATGGAATCAGCTGCTGTCAGTGGTGGTAAAAGTGAACTCACTGGGGTCTTTTAAAAGACTTCTGGATGAGTATATGGGATCTAATGGCATAGGGAGTTACAGAGAGTTCTATGGCTTGGTAGGTACAGATGTGATCAGCGCAACTTGTGGCCCGAAGGGCCTGTTTGTGCTGTAGTGTTCTATGTTCTATCAGTTTTTGGGGCTGTCATCCTCAGGAGAGATTTCAATTGTACCCTTGAGGCACTGGACCGCACTGGCCCCTGGCTGCTCATCCTGATGGTGGTGAAGTTGCAGGACCTGCTCAGGTCCCATGGCTTAAAGGACGTCTGGAGACATCTCCACCCTGGCTCCACAACCTTCACTTATGTGAAGTCTGGAGGTGGACCGTCCAAATCGACCACCTTTACATTTTGAGGGTGCACATGTCCAGTGTCCTGTCAGTTGGCCTCCATGTGGCAGGTGCTGTGCGCAGACCACCACCTGATGTGGGTGGAATTTGTTCCATCTCATGTCTGGGCAGAGTCCGTGTACTGGCACTTCAATAACATGCTGCTGGAAGACAAGCACTTCCTGGACTCGTTTCGTTGATTCTGGGTGGGCTGGAGAAGGAAGCAGGGAGGCTTCCCCTTGAGGCGATGGTGACATGTGGGCAAGATATGGTGGCAATCCAACAGGAATGGAAGCTCAAGCCTGCAAGCCTACCCCCACCCCTCAAGATTGTGACAGTGACCCCCATTGCCAGCCCTGAGATAAATTTATCTGTCTCCTGCACTCTCTCCATTCTGAATGGTGATGGTTGCCTGAACACATACCTCTGAATCCTCCTGAGGGGAGACCACTAGCTTTACATTTATACAGACCTGTTGTAAATGGCACAGCATGACGTCACACCAGACACCACAGAATATTCAGTGGTGGGGGGAGATATCCAGAATGTGCTGATAATGATAATCTAATGCATTAAAATAAGATTCCTAGACTTCCACAGACTTCCACTGGCGTAAACACAGTAAAAAGTCTGACAACACCAGGTTTTAATCCAACCGATTTATTTGATAGTAAACGCACAAGCTTTCAGGGTTAGTCCCTTCGTCAGGTGAATGGAGAGTTCTGAGTTCACCTGACGAAGGGACTAACCCCGAAAGCTTGTGCGTTTACTATCAAATCGGTTGGATTAAAACCTGGTGTTGTCAGACTTTTTACTGTGTTTACGCCAGTCCAACACCGGCATACCCACATCATGGCAATTATTCTGCCAGCAAAGGTGCTGAAAATTGGAAATCATGAACTTGCCAGTGAAATTCACATTTTCGGACTCTCTCGATTTTGTTGCCATGCCACCAACCCCACACATCAAGAGTTTGAGCTCAACATTGCCCTAATGTCTCCAGCCCAATGAGGAAACAGGAAGTGCTGGATGTTGTTCTGAGTAAGATAGATCCAGTGCATCATCTGTCAGTGGAGGAATGTTTAGGTAACAGTGATCATTGTATCATAAAATTTTTGCTATTTATGGAAATAGACAAGGAACAATCTAGCAAAACTACTTAATTTGAGAAGAGGCAACTTCAATGAGGTGATGGAGGATCTGGCCCAGGTCAGCCAAGGAAAAGAATCAAGATTTCCATGAAGGAGTGAAACAGGTTTACTTTTCAATTTTATTCTTCAAGGAATAAAGTCTCATGATTGGTTTCCTTATTTTGTGAGCTGAGGGCACAGCCTTTAGTGATTGGCCAATTTGGACACAGAGGTCCCTTTCTCTTCTACTGCAGCTGGACTCATCTTCCACGTGGGTAGTGACTTCCCTATTCCTCCCTGCAAGACTGTGCTGAATGACACCTGTTCAATTTGAATGAAGAGTCCACTGTCATTTGTCATTTATATTAATGATTTGGATGAGAACTTGGGGGGCAAGATTAGTAAGTTTGCAGATGATGCAAAGATTAGTGAACTCTGAAGAAGGATCTTGATCAATTGAGCCATTGAACATAAGAACATAAGAAATAGGAGCAGGAGTAGGCCATCTGGCCCTTCGAGCCTGCCCCGCCATTCAATAAGATCATGGCTGATCTGTCGTGACTCAGCTCCACCTTCCCGCCCTCTCCCCATAACCCTTAATCCCTTCTCTTATCAAAAACCCATCAACCCGTTTCTTAAAAATATTTAGCGAGGCAGCCTCCACCACTTCAACGGGCAGAGAATTCCAGAGATTCACCACCCTTTGAGTGAAGAAGTTCCTCCTCAACTCTGTTCTAAACCGCCCCCCCTTTATCTTGAGGCTGTGCCCCCTAGTCCTACTGTCTTTTTTGAGCGGGAACAGTCTCTCCACCTCTATCCTATCCATCCCATTCATCATCTTATACGTCTCAATGAGATCTCCCCTCATTCTTCTAAACTCTAACGAGTACAAGCCTAGTTTATTCAGCCTCTCCTCATAGCTCAATCCCCTCAACTCCGGTATCAGCCGAGTAAACCTCCTCTGCACTCCCTCCAGGGCCAAAACATCCTTGCGCAGGTGCGGCGCCCAAAACTGCACACAGTACTCCAGCTGCGGCCTCACCAATGCCCTATACAGCTGCAGCAAGACCTCCCTACTTTTATATTCAATCCCCTTCGCTATGAAGGCCAGCATCCCATTCGCCTTCCTGACCACCTGCTGCACCTGCAAGCTGGGTTTTTGCGACTCATGCACAAGGACCCCGAGGTCCCTCTGCACCGTCGCCTGCTGCAGTTTTTCGCCCCGTAAGTAATAGTCCTTCCTACCATTCCTCCTACCAAAGTGGACCACCTCACACTTGCCAACATTAAATTCCATTTGCCATTTCCTGGCCCATTCGCCCAGCCTATCTAGATCCTTCTGCAGACTCTCCACACCCTCCGCACAATTTGCCTTTCCCCCAATCTTGGTGTCATCAGCAAATTTCGACACCCTGCACTCGGTTCCCTCCTCCAGATCATCTATATAAATGGTAAATAGCTGAGGCCCCAGCACCGACCCCTGGGGCACCCCACTAGTCACCAACCGCCAATCCGAATAGCATCCATTGACCCCCACTCTCTGCCTCCTATTTGACAACCAATCCTCTATCCACGCTAACACCCTACCCCCAACTCCATGTCCCCTGACCTTCTGCAATAACCTCTTGTGAGGTACCTTGTCAAACGCCTTCTGAAAATCCAGAAAGACCACATCCACCGGCTCTCCTCCATCCACTGCCCTAGACACATCCTCATAGAACTCCAGTAAATTTGTCAGACACGACTTCCCTTTAATGAAACCGTGTTGCATCCGCCCTATCAAGCAATTCCCCTCAAGATGCCTCGCTATTTCCTCCTTAATGACGGTTTCTAACATTTTACCTACCACAGACGTTAAACTAACCGGCCTATAATTCCCCGCCTTTTGCCTGGCACCCTTCTTAAACAACGGCGTAACATTAGCCGTTTTCCAATCTTCCGGCACTTCCCCGGAATCCAGCGACGTCTGGAAAATAACCACCAAGGCATCCACTATCACCTCCGCCATTTCTTTCAGAACCCTCGGATGCATTCCATCCGGTCCTGGGGACTTGTCCACAATCAGCCCCTCCAGTCTGTCGAGCACCACCTCTCTAGTAACAGTAATGTCATTAAGACCCTCCATTCCTACCACCTTTCCATCGCTAACACCCGGCAAATTATTCACGTCCTCCTCCGTGAAGACAGAAACAAAGAAGTTATTCAAGACCTTAGCCATATCCCTATCCCCTACCACTAGCTCCCCTTTCTCATCCTCTAAAGGACCAACGTTTATCCTAGCCAGCCTCTTCCTTTTTATATATTTATAAAAACTCTTGCTATCCTTTTTTATATTAAGTGCTAGCCCAGCCTCATAGCTTCTCCTACCCTCCTTTATCAATTTCTTTGTCAATCTTTGTTGACATTTAAACCTTTCCCAATCCTCTTCTCGCCCACTGCTCTTAGCTACTCTAAACTCCTCCGCTTTTAATTTAACACTTTCCTTCACCTCCTTCGTTATCCACGGCTTATTACCTCTCCTCCTACTGTCCTTTTTAGCCATCGGAATAAATTTCTGCTGAGCACCAAGAAAGATCTCCTTAAAGATCCTCCACTGCTCCTCAGCAGACCTACCTTCCAACGCGTTCCCCCAGTCCACATTCGCCAATTCTTCTCTCATCCTACCATACTCCCCTCTATTCAAACAAAGGACGCGTGTCTGGGAACCCACTTTCTCCTCCTCCATCTGCACCATTGGGCTGATGAATAGTGGCTGGAGTTTAATTTTGATAAATGCGAGGTGATGCATTTTGGTAGATTGGTAGATTTGGTAGGGCAGGACTTACTCAGTTAATGGTAGGACACTGAGGAAAGTTATAGAACAAAGGAGATCTAGGGGTACATGTTCATAGCTCCTTGAAAGTGGAGTCACAGGTGGACAAAGTGGTGAAAAAGGCATACAGCATGCTTGGTTTCATTGGTCAGAACATTGAATACAGGAGTTGGAATGTCTTGTTGAAGTTGTACAAGACATTAAGGCCAAATTTGGAATACTTTGTAGAGTTCTGGTTACCCTATTATAGAAAGGATATTATTAAACTAGAAAGAGTGCAGAAAAGATTTACTAGACTTTACCAGGACTTGATGGTTTTAGTTAATAAGAGAGACTGGGACTTTTTTCCCTGGTGTGTAGGAATACCTGTGTGAGGAATGATCTTATAGCGGTCTACAAAATAATGAGGGGCATAGGTTAGCTCGATAGTCAACATCTTTTCCCAAAGGTAGTGGAGTCTAAAACTAGAGGGCACAGGTTTCAGATGAGGGAGAAATCCGAAAGGATCCAGAGGTGCAATTTTTTTCAGAGGGTGGTGAGTGTCTGGAACAAGCTGTCAGAGGTAATATTAGAGGCAGATACAATTTTGTCTTTTAAGAAGCATTTAGATAGATACGATGGCTATAGAGAGATATGGCCAAATGTGGACAATTGGGACTAGCTTAGTGGTTAAAAAAAGGGCAGCATGGACAAGTTGGGCCAAAGATCCTGTAAACTTCTATGACTGTAAAAAGGATGATTTCACAAGGAACAGCAGACTCCGAAAAGTTGTCCTCTCAGATTTGGAGAAAGCACCCACATTAATGCTGACTAATTTATTCAGACTAGACAAGGCATACAATTTTTACCCAACAAATAATTTGACATGTTTACATCAAAGCTGATAATGATCATATAAAATTCAGCAACAATACAACATCAATCATCACAGATTAAATGGAAAACCATGGAGTCAGGGATCCAGGGTGAGAGCAGGAGCAGAAGCAAAGTCAGAGGCCAAGGGAAAGGTCAGGAATTGGAGGCCAGGTCAGGAGTTGTGTGAGTGTTGGGGGTCAGTGGGGGTGAAGCTAAGTTCAGAGATTCAGTAGGGAATGATGGTGCGGTCAGGTGTTCAGTAAGGGATGAGAGTGAGGACAGGGGTTCAGGAAGGGGTGAGGGTGAGGTGAGGTTTCAGTATTGGGTGAGGATGATGTCAGGGTTCAGTCAGTGATGAGGGTGAGGTCAGAGTTTAGTAAGGGATGAGGGGAGGTCAGGCTTCAGTGTTAGATGATAGTGAGGTCAGGATTCAGTATTGGGTGAGGATGAGGTCAAAGGGTTCAATATTGAGTGAGGATGAGGTCAGGTGATTTATTTAGGAAGGATTTTCTGGTTAAGAAAATTTTAAAAGTCAGAGATACTGTCCCGCCCTATTGACTTTCATGAACTGCCTTCTCCCTCAAACGCAAGAAATAAATTCATTCAAAACTCAAAACAAAGCCAGAAAATGACAATAAGCATAGCGACACCTTAGCAGGTCAGACAGTGTCTGGACAGAGAGAAAGAGTTTACACTTCAGATCATGGTCTTGTGACTTTGAGTTCCGAAGAAAGGTTTATTAAGCTATTGAGGAATATCCAGTTCTTATTCTCTGTCTCTCTACACACATGCTGCATGACCTACTGAGTATTTCCAGTACTTCCTGTTTTTATTTCAGAATTCCCAGGATTTTACCTTTTGAAGAAAATGGATATTTTAGTGACACAAGTTGATAGAACCTAGACAAATGGCTTCCTGACTTCATACTAAGAATTGAATGAAATATTAACATTTTCCAAACATTCAAACAGGCTCTCCATTCAGTGAATCTGCTTTGATAGAATACATTAATTAACAGAGAATTAATTGGCTGATTAATTAATTAGTTAATTAACAGGCTGCAGATTTGAGTCGGTATCAGCCTCAACACTTGAACTGGGGTGGAGATCCCTATGGATATATCTGTCACATTGATTACTGTCTGCCTACTGTCCAGAACTGGATTTCTAATCACCCATTGGGAGCAAGCTGACCCTGATACAGCTCCAGTCAGTCACTTAATTGCTCCTCAAAGTATTGTTTCTGGCTTTTTGTCATTCCATCCTCAGAGTCTCCAACTCTTGGCAAATGATTCGATAAAGAAGGAATTTAGTGTGTTGTCATGGTCACACATAACCGGGTTTCATAGCTGAACGTCTGCAGTTTGGGCATCCTTGACTTCCACTGCTTTGTAAACATCTGGAACAGAAATAGCCAGCATTAGAAAGAGTCCGGGCTCTGTGATAGCTAATAAGATATGGAGATGCTGGTGTTGGACTGGGGTAAACACAGTAAGAAGTCTCACAATAGGTTTATTTGGTAGCAAAAGCCACTAGCTTTCGGAGCACTGCTCCTTCATTGAGTAAGTGAGAGTTCTGTTCACAAATGGGGTGTATGAAGACACAAACTCAATTTACAAAATAATGGTTGGAATGCGAGTCTTTACAGGTAATCAAGTCTTAAAGATAAGACAATGTGAGTGGAGAAAGGTTAAGCACAGGTTAAAGAGATGTGTATTGTCTCCAGCCAAGACAGTTAGTGAACATAAGAACATATTAAATATGTTCTACATAAGAAATAGGAGCAAGAGTAGGCCATCTAGCCCTTCGAGCCTGCCCCGCCATTCAATAAGATCATGGCTGATCTGTCATGTCTCAGTTCCACATTCCCGCCCTCTCCCCATAACCCTTAATCCCCTTGCCTATCAAAAACCTATCAACCTGCATCTTAAATATATTTAGCGAGGTCGCCTCCACCACTTCAACGGGCAGAGAATTCCAGAGATTCACCAACCTCTGAGTGAAGAAGTTCCTCCTCAACTCCATTCTAAACCGCACCCTCCTTTATCTTGAGGCTGTGCCCTCTAGTCCTCCTGTCCTTTCTGAGCGGGAAGAGCCCCTCCACCTCTATCCTATCCATCCCATTCATCATCTTATATGTCTCAATGAGATCACCCCTCATTCTTCTAAACTCGAACGAGTACAAGCCTAGTTTATTCAGCCTCTCCTCATAGTTCAACCCCCTCAACTCCGGTATCAGCCTAGTAAACCTCCTCTGCACTCCCTCCAAGGCCAAAATATCCTTACGTAAGTACGGCGACCAAAACTGCACACAGTACTCCAGCTGCGGCCTCACCAGTGCCCTGTACAGTTGCAGCAAGACCTCCCTACTTTTATATTCAATCCCCTTCGCTATGAAGGCCAGCATCCCTTCACCTTCCTGACCATCTGCTGCACCTGCAGGCTGGGTTTTTGTGACTCATGCACAAGGACCCCGAGGTCCCTCTGCACCGTCGCATGCCGCAGTTTTTCGCCATGCAAGTAATGTCATGTAAGTAATAGTCCTTCCTACCATTATTCCTACTAGAGTGGACAACCTCACACTTGCCAACATTAAATTCCGTTTGCCAGTTCCTGGCCCATTTGCCCAGCCTATCTAGATCCTTCTGCAGACTTTCCACACCCTCCGCACAATTTGCCGTTCCACCAATCTTGGTGTCATCAGCAAATTTCGACACCATACTCTCGGTTCCCTCCTCCAGATCATCTATATAAATGGTAAATGAGGCCCCAGCACCGACCCCTGGGGCACTCCACTATTCACCAACCGCCAATCCGAATAGCACCCATTGACCCCCCACACTCTGCCTCCTATTTTGCAATCCCAGGCAAGTCGTGGGGGTTACAAATAGTGTGAGATAAACCCAAGATCCCGGTTGAGGCCGTCCTCATCTGTGTGGAACTTGGCTATCAGTCTCTGCTCAGCAACTCAGCATTGTTGTGTGTCATGAAGGCCGCCTTGGAGAACGCTTACCCAAAGATCAGAAGCCGAAAGCTTGTAACCACTGAAGTGTTCCCCAACAGGGAGAGAACACTTTTGTCCAGTGATTGTCGAGCAATGTTCATTCATCCATTGTTGTAGCGTCTGCATGGTCTCCCCGGTGTACCGTGCTTCGGGATATCCTTCCCTGCAGCACATCAGGTAGACAACGTTGGCCGAGTTGCAAGTGTATGTACCGTGTACCTGGTGGATGGTATTCTCACATGAGATGATGTTATCTGTGTCGATGATCTGGCATGTTTTGCAGAGGTTGCTGTGTCAGGGTTGTGTGGTGTTGTAGTCATTTTTCTCCTGAACGCTGGGTAGTTTTCTATGGACAATGCTCTGTTTGAGGTTATGCAGTTGTTTGAAGGCAAGAATTGGGGGTATGGGGATGGTCTTGGTGAGATTTTTGTCTTCATCAATGACATGTTGAAGGCTCTGGAGAAGATGTTGTATCTTCTCCGCACCAGGGAAGTACTGGACAACGAAGAGTACCCTGTCTGCTGTGTCCCGTGTTTGTCTTCTGAGGAGGTCGGTACAATTTTTCACTGTGGCATGTCAGAACTGTCAATCAATGAGTCGAGCGCCATATCCTGTTCTTATCTTATGAAGGCATCTTTCAGCCTCTGGAGGTACCTGTTGTGATCCTGTTTAAACGGAGGGCTTGTCCATAGGGGATGGCTTCTTTAATGTGTTTAGGGTGGAAGTTGGAGAAGTGGAGCATTGTGAGGTTATCTGTGGGCTTATGGTATAGTGAAGTGCTGTGTTGTCCATCCTTGATGGAGGTGCATGTATCCAAGAATGCAACCAATTCCGGAGAGTAGTCCACGGTGAGTCTGATGGTGGGATGGAATTTGTTGATGTCATCATATAGGTGTTTCAGTGATTGTTCGCCATGAGTCCAAAAGAAGAAAATGTCATCGATGTATCTAGTGTATAGCATCAGTTGAAGGTCCTGTGTGGTGAAGAGGTCTGTTCAAACCTGTGCGTGAAGTTGTTGGCATACTGAGGTGCGAATTTGGTCCCCATAGCTGTTTCATGTGTCTGGATGAAGAACTGGTTGTTGAAGGTGAAGATATTGTGGCCCAGAATGAAGGGGATAGTTGTAAAAATTGCATCTGGAGATTGGCAGTTGAGTACTGAGGCAGCTGCAGCAATGCCACCATTGTGAGGGATGCTGGTACACAGTGCTGAGACATCCACTGTGACGAGCAGTGCTCCTGGTTCAACTGCTCCATGTGTGCTGACTTTCTGTAGGAAGTTTCTGTAGTGTCGCAACAAAGCTGGGGGTTCTTTGTACCACGGGTTTCAGGATGCCCTTGACAAAGCCAGAGAGGTTCTTGCACAGGATCCCATTGATGGGATGGCCAGGTGTGTTGCCTTGTGTATCTTCAGGAGGCAGTAGACATCTCTAATGTGGGAAATACATGGGATGAGAGCACGGAGGGTGCTCTGAAGGTCTGGATCAAAGGTCTTAATCAGTCTGTTGAGTTGATGGGTGAGTTCTTTGGTTGGATCTGCAGGTAACTGTCTGTAAGTGTTCTTCGCTGTTCAGTTGTCAAAACACTTCTTTGCAGTAGTCCGTTCTGTTCAGTATGACGATGTCTGCTAATTTGATGACAATGTTGCAGTTGGTCTAGAGAGCGCAGATGACGTTGCATTATGCTGGAGTGATGTTTGGGAATGTCCTGTTAGTGTGACTGATGAATCTGGTGTTGACTCACCATAACTAACAAGTACAGACATCCACTTACAACATCTACAACTCACACTATATATTTTCCTCAAAAACAGAAAGCTTTGGATCAAAATCATTCTCAGTCAATCGCAAAGAGGGCATAGTTTTAGGGTAAGGGACAGGAGATTCAGAGAGGATTTGAGAAAACACTTTTCACTCAGAAGGTGGTGGGAATATGGAATGCACTGCCTGGGAAAGTAGTGGAGGCCGGAAACCTGAACCTATAAAATGCATTTGGATGGGCACTTGAAATATCATAACATGCAAGAATATGGGAGAAGTGCTGGAAAATGGGATGGGCGTGCATTTAGTGGTAGTTATTTGGGTGCAGACTCGATGGACCAAAAAGTCTCTTCTGCACTGTATGACTCTGCGACTACATGTAAAAATGAATACAAGGGCATGCCTTTTGGGCCCTCAGTACTGACACTGACTGTGCAACACACCCACCGTATTGATTCTCAGATAGCGCAGCACTTCCTCAGTATTGACCATTCCCTCAGTCCAGACCCTATGACAGTGTAGCACTCAACCGGGATCTTGGGTTCATGTCACACTATCTGTAACCCCCGTGATTTGCCTGGGCTTGCAAAATCTCATTCACTATCTTGGCTAGAGACAAACACATCTCTTTAACCTGTGGTTAACCCTCTCTCCACTCACATTATCCGTACCTTTAAGATTTGATTACCTGTAAAGGCTCACATTCCAACCATTATTTTGTAAATTTAGTTTGTGTCTTTATATGCCCTGTTTGTGAACAGATCTCTCACTCACCTGATGAAGAAGCAGTGCTGTGAAATCTTGTGGCTTATGCTACCAAATAAACCTGTTGGACTTTAACCTGGTGTTGTGAGATTTCTTACAGTGTAGCACTCCCTCAGTAATGATCCCCTCACTGTGCAACACTACCTCATTACTGACCTGCTGACAAATGCAACACCTCTTCAATACTAAGCCTCTGACAGTGCAGCACTCCCTCAGTACTGAAACTCCAACAGTGCAGCTCTCTCTCAGGACTAACACTCAGACAGTGCAACATTGGTTGACTACTGATCACCTGACAGTGCAGAACTCCCTCAGTATGGGCTGTGCGCCATTGTGGTCTTCCCTCAATACTAGAATCATAAAATCTAGAATCCTGAAAGTGTAGATGGAGGCCATTTGGCCCATCAAGTCTGTACTGACAACAATCCCACTCAGGCCCAATCCCCATAGCCCTGCATGTTTACTCTGCTAATTCCTCTAACATTCACATCACCTGGGCAATTTAGCATGGACAATCAACCTAACCTGTGCATCTTTGGGTGCAGAAGGAAATCCAAACAGGGAAAATGTGCAATCTCCACACAGACAGTGACCCAAGCCGGGAATCAAACCACTGTGCTACCATGCCACTCTAACAGCTGAACGGTACAACATTTCTTAAGTACAGACCCTCTGTCTGTGCAGTGCCCCCTCAATGCTGACCCTATGACAGTGCAACATAGTATGAGAACTGACCTTCTGATAGTGCAGCACTCCCTCAGTATAGACCCTCAAATATGCAAATGCTCTCTCTGTAATCATCCTCTGACAGCACAGCAATCAGTCAGACAATGCAGCACGCCCTCGGTATTTAACCTCTGACAGTGCAGCCTCTCTCATGACTGAACCTCTCACAGAGCAGCACGCCCTCAGTACTGACTAGCTGAGAGTGTTTCATTCTCTCAGCACTGACCCGCTGACAGTGCAGCACTGACCCGCTAACAGTGCAGCAATCCTTCAGTACCTACCCTAGAGAATCCAGTACTTTCTCGGAACTGACCCTCTGACACTGCAGCACTTGCTCTGTTTTGACCCTTTGACAGTGCAGTATTCCATTTGCACTCATCCTCTGACAGGGCAGCTGTCCTTCAGTACGGACTCTCTGACAGTGCAGCACTCTATCAATAATGACCTTCTGATGTGCAGCTCTGTACTGATACTCTGTGCTCTCAGTGCCGACACTCAGTGCAGCACTCTCTGAGAACTGTCCCCGTGACAGTCAACACTGCTGAAGTACTGAGCCTCTGGCAGTTCAGCACTTCATCAGTACTTACCCTCCGACAGTGCCGCACTCCTACAATCCTGACCCTCTGACAATGCAACATTCCCTCAGAACTGATCCTCTGACAGTGGCTCGGTCAAAGAAGGTAGCAGTAGAAGCGTGCGTTTCTGAATGGAAGGCTGTGACAAGTGGTGTTCCTCGGGGATCAGTGCTGGGACCTTTGCTGTTTGTAATGTATACAAATGACTTGGAGGAAAATGTAACTGGTTTGATTAGTAAGTCTGCAGAAGAAACAAAGGTTGGTGGATTTGCGGATAGCGTTGAGGACAATCAGCAGATACAGCAGGATATAGATCAGGTGGAGACAAAGAACAAAATCAGCCCGGGAAACAGGCCCTTCGGCCCAACGAGCCCGCGTCGCCATCTCAACACCACCAGTCCACCTCTCTACCCACAACCCCTGTCTAATGTTTTATGACCATCCAGATTGAGGGAAACTGATTTAGGGACAATTTATTCCTGCCAATCAGCCTAACAGCACATCTTTGGGGTGTGGCAGGAAACCAGAGCACCCAGAGAAAACACAGGGAGAATGCACAAATTCCCACAGACACTGGACTTGGGGGGAGAGATGGCAGATGGAGTTTAATCTGGACAAATGTGAGGTCATGCATTTTGGAAGGTCTAATACAGATAGGAAATATACAGTAAATGATGGAACCTTAAGAATATTGATAGGCAAAAGGGATCTGGGTGTACAGGAACACAGGTCACTGGAAGTGGCAATGCAGGTGAGAAAGTAATCAAGAAGGCACATGGCATGCTTGCCTTCATCAGCCAAGGCATTCAGGTTAAAAACTGGCAAGTCATGTTGCAACTTTATAGAATTTTAAGCAGGCTCCACTTGGAACATAGTGTTCAATTCTGGTTGCCACATTACCAGAAGGATGCTTTGGAGAGGGTACAGGAAAGATTTACTAGGATGTTGACTGGTACAGAGAGCATTAGCTATGAGGAAAAGTTGGAGAAACTTGGTTTGTTCTCACTGGAATGACAGAGGTTGAGGGGTGATCTGATAGAAATCTACAAGATTATGAGAGGCATGGACAGAGTGGATAGTCAGAAGCTTTTTTCACAAGGTGGAAAAATCAATTACTAGAGGACACAGGTTTAAGGTGTGAGGAGTTTACAGGAGATGTACAAGGCAGATCGTTAGCACTGAGGGAGCACTGTACTATCAGAGGGTCAGTAGAGTGGGAGTGCTGCACTGTCAGATAGTCAGTACTGAGGGATGCTGCACTGTCACAGGGTCAGTACTGAGGAAGTACTGCACTGTCAGAGCACCTGTACTGAGGGACTGCTGCACTGTCAGATGGTCAGTACTGAGGGAGTGCTGCACTGTCAGATGTTCAGTACTGAGGGAGTGCTGCACTGTCAGAGGCTCAGCACTGAGGGAGTGCTGCACTGTCAGAGGGTCAGTACTGAGGGAGTGCTGCACTGTCAGATGTTCAGTACTGAGGGAGTGCTGCACTGTCAGAGGGTCAGTACTGAGGGAGTGCTGCACTGTCAGATGTTCAGTACTGAGGGAGTGCTGCACTGTCAGATGTTCAGTACTGAGGGAGTGCTGCAGTGTCAGATGTTCAGTACTGAGGGAGTGCTGCACTGTCAGAGGGTCAGTACTGAGGGAGTGCTGCACTGTCAGATGTTCAGTACTGAGGGAGTGCTGCACTGTCAGATGTTCAGTACTGAGGGAGTGCTGCAGTGTCAGATGTTCAGTACTGAGGATGAGTGCTGCACAATTGTTGGCCAGGTCTGAGCAGGTGTTGCACTGTCAAGACAATCAGTGCAGAGGAACTGCTGCACAGTCAGAGGGTCAGTACTGTGGGAATGCTGCACTGTCAGATATTCAGGACTGAGGGAGTGCTACACTGTCAGAGGGTTAGTACTGAGGTTACGCGCACTGTCAGAGGGTCTGTACTGAAGGAGTGCTGCTCTGTCAGATAGTGATAAATGAGTGCTGCACTGTCAGTTGGTCAGTACTGAGAAAGTGGTGCACTGTCAGCGGATCAGTACTGAAGGAGTGCTGCACTGTCAGAGGGTCAGCATTGCAGATATGCTTGCATTGTCAGAGAGTCTGTACTGATGGTGTGCTGCACTGTCAGGGGGTCATTACCGAGGGAATGCTGCATTGTCAGAGGATCAGTACTGAGGGAGTGCTGCACTGTCACAAGGTCAGTATGTATAGAACCCTAAAGTGCAGAAACAGGCCCTTCGGCCCATCGAATCTGCACCGAACACAATCCCACCCAGACCCTATCCCCATATCCCTACACATTTACCTGCTAATCCCTCTAACCTACACATCCCAGGACACTAAGGGGCAATTTTAGCATAGCCAATGAACCTAACCCGCACATCTTTGGACTGTGGGAGGAAACCGGAGCACCCGGAGAAAACCCATGCAGACACGAGGAGAATGTGCAAACTCCACACAGGCAGTGACCCGAGCCGGGAATCGAACCCAGGACCCTGGAGCTGTGAAGCAGCAGTGCTAACCACTGTGCTACCGTGCCGCCCGGTACTGAGAGCATGTTGCACTGTCCTCTGGTGTTATGTAATGATGATGTGGGTATGCCGGTGTTGGACTGGCGTAAACACAGTAAAAAGTCTGACAACACCAGGTTTTAGTCCAACTTATTTATTTGATAATATTCTCACAAGCTTTCGAGGGTTCTGCCTCTTCGTCAGGTGAATGGAGAGTTCCGGCCTCAGACAGAGCATATAAAGCACAGACAGTTTAGAGATTACTGATTAGAATGCGAATCCTTACACCTAACCTGCTGTTCAAGTCTTAAAGTGGCTGATAATGTGAGTGGAAGGAGCACTGATCACAGGTTAAAGAGATGTGTATTGTCTCCAGACAGTACAGTAAGTGAGGTTTTGCAAACCCAGGCAAGTCACGGGGGTTACAGATAGTGCGACATGAACCCAAGATCCCTGTTGAGACTGTCCTCATGTGTGCAGAACTTGGCTATCAGTCTCTGTTCAGTGACTCTGCGCTGTCGTGTGTCATGAAGGCCGCCTTGGAGAATGCTTACCCGAAGGTCAGAGGCTGAATGCCCGTGACCACTGAAGTGTTCGCCAACAGGAAGGGAACAGTCTTGCCTGGTGACTGTCGAGCGATGTTCATTCATCCGTTGTCGTAGCGTCTGCATGGTCTCCCCAATGTACCATGCTTCGGGACATCCTTTCTTGCAACGTATCAGGTAGACAATGTTGGCCGAGTTGCAAGAGTATTTACCATGTACCTGGTGGATGGTGTTCTCACGTGTGATGATGGTATCCATGTCGATGATCCGGCATGTCTTGCAGAGGTTGCTGTGACAGGGTTGTGTGGTATTGTGGTCACTGTTCTCCTGAAGGCTGGGTAGTTTGCTGCAGACAATGGTCTGTTTGAGGTTGTGTGGTTGTCTGAAAGCAAGAAGTGGGGGTGTGGGGATAGCCCTGGCGAGATGTTCGTCTTCATCAATGATATGTTGAAGACTCCGGAGAAGATGTCGTAGCTTCTCCGCTCCGGGGAAGTACTGGACGACGAAGGGTACTCCGTCCACTGTCTCCTGTGTTTGCCTTCTGAGGAGATCGGTGCGGTTTTTCGCTGTGGCACATCGGAACTGCCGATCTATGAGTCGAGCACCATATCCTGTTCTTATGAGGGCATCTTTCAGGGTCTGGAGGTGTCTGTCACGATCCTCCTCATCTGAGCAAATCCTGTGTATACGGAGGGCTTGTCCATAGGGAATAGCTTCTTTAACATGTTTAGGGTGGAAACTGGAGAAGTGGAGCATTGTGAGATTGTCTGTGGGTTTGCGGTACAGTGAGGTGCTGAGGTGACCGTCCTTAATGGAGATGCGTGTGTCCAAGAATGCAACCGATGCTATACACTAGATACATCGATGACATTTTCTTCCTTTGGCCTCATGGTGAACAATCACTGAAACAACTATATGATGATATCAACAAATTCCACCACACCATCAGACTCACCATGGACTATTCCCCAGAATCAGTTGCATTCTTGGACACACGCATCTCCACTAAGGACGGTCACCTCAGCACCTCACTGTACCGCAAACTCACAGACAATCTCACAATGCTCCACTTCTCCAGTTTCCACCCTAAACATGTTAAAGAAGCTATTCCCTATGGACAAGCCCTCCGTATACACAGGATTTGCTCAGATGAGGAGGATCGTGACAGACACCTCCAGACCCTGAAAGATGCCCTCATAAGAACAGGATATGGTGCTCGACTCATAGATCGGCAGTTCCGATGTGCCACAGCGAAAAACCGCACCGATCCCCTCAGAAGGCAAACACAGGACAGTGGACAGAGTACCCTTCGTCGTCCAGTACTTCCCCGGAGCGGAGAAGCTACAACATCTTCTCCGGAGTCTTCAACATATCATTGATGAAGACGAACATCTCGCCAGGGCTATCCCCACACCCCCACTTCTTGCTTTCAGACAACCACACTACCTCAAACAGACCATTGTCTGCAGCAAACTACCCAGCAGCCTTCAGGAGAACAGTGACCACAATACCACACAACCCTGTCACAGCAACCTCTGCAAGACATGCCAGATCATCGACATGGATACCATCATCACACGTGAGAACACCATCCACCAGGTACATGGTAAATACTCTTGCAACTCGGCCAACATTGTCTACCTGATACGTTGCAAGAAAGGATGTCCCGAAGCATGGTACATTGGGGAGACCATGCAGACGCTACGACAACGGATGAATGAACATCGCTCGACAGTCACCAGGCAAGACTGTTCCCTTCCTGTTGGCGAACACTTCAGTGGTCACGGGCATTCAGCCTCTGACCTTCGGGTAAGCATTCTCCAAGGCGGCCTTCATGACACACGACAGCGCAGAGTCACTGAACAGAGACTGATAGCCAAGTTCTGCACACATGAGGACAGTCTCAACAGGGATCTTGGGTTCATGTCGCACTATCTGTAACCCCCGTGACTTGCCTGGGTTTGCAAAACCTCACTTACTGTACTGTCTGGAGACAATACACATCTCTTTAACCTGTGATCAGTGCTCCTTCCACTCACATTATCAGCCACTTTAAGACTTGAACAGCAGGTTAGGTGTAAGGATTCGCATTCTAATCAGTAATCTCTAAACTGTCTGTGCTTTATATGCTCTGTCTGAGGCCGGAACTCTCCATTCACCTGACGAAGAGGCAGAACCCTCGAAAGCTTGTGAGAATATTATCAAATAAATAAGTTGGACTAAAACCTGGTGTTGTCAGACTTTTTACTGTTATGTAATGAGGCAGGTAGAATTAGGGACCTTGTTGTGAGGGATCCTCTTGGGAAGAGTGATCATTGTATGGTCGAGTTTTCGATGCAGATGGAGGATGAGAAAGTAGGATCCCGGACCTGTGTCCTCTGTTTGAACAGAGAGGAGTACGATAGGATGAGAGAGGAATTGCCAAATGTAGATTGGGGGCACAGATTGGTCGGTAGCACTGCTGAGGGACAGTGGAGGATCTTTAAGGAGATCTTTCTTGGTGCTCAGCAGAAATTTATTCCAATGGTAAAGAAGGATCATAGGAGAAGGGATAATCAGCCGTGGTTAATGAAGGAAATTAAATTAAAAGCTGATGCGTTTAGAGTGGCTAAAATTAGTGGACGAGTAGAGGATTGGGAGAGGTTTAAAAATCAACAAAGAATGACAAAGAAGTTGATAAAGAAAAGAAGGATAGACTATGAATCTAGGCTAGCACTAAATATAAAAAAGGATAGTAAGAATTTTTATAAATAGATAAAGAGGAGGAGGCCGGCTAGGGTGAATGTTGGACCCTTAGAGGATGAGAGGGGGGATTTAGTGGTGGGGGATGAGGAAATGACTGAGGCCTTAAATATGTTTTTTGCTTCGGTCTTCACGGAGGAGGACACGAATAGTTTGCTGGGTATTAAAGATAGAAGGATGATAGGAGTTGAGGGCCTGAATGTGATCACTGTCACTAGAGAGGTAGTACTCGACAGACTAGCGGGATTGATGGTGGACAAGTCCCCAGGACCAGATGGAATGCATCCCAGGGTTCTGAAGGAAATGGCAGAGGTGACAGTGGATGCCTTAGCGATTATTTTCCAAACCTCACTGGATTCCGGGGAAGTGCCGGAAGATTGGAAAACGGCTAATGTTAAGCCGCTGTTTAAAAAGGGTAGCAGGCAAAAGGCAGAGAATTATAGGCTGGTTAGTTTAACGTCTGTTGTAGGAAAAATGCTTGAATCCGTCATCAAAGAAGAAATAGTGAGGCATCTTGAGAAGAATTGTTTGGTAGAGCAGACGCAGCACGGATTCATTAAGGGGAAGTTATGTCTGACGAATTTATTGGAATTCTATAAGGATGTGTCTAGTGCGGTGGATGGAGGGGAACCGGTGGATGTGGTGTTTCTCGATTTTCAGAAGGCGTTTGATAAGGTGCCGCACAAAAGGTTGTTACAGAAGGTTAGGGGGCATGGAGTTGGGGGTAAGGTGTTAGTGTGGATAGAGGATTGGCTGTCAAGTAGGAGGCAGAGAGTAGGTGTCAATGGGTGCTATTCGGATCGGCGGTTGGTGACTAGTGGAGTGCCCCAGGGATCGGTACTGGGGCCTCAGCTATTTACCATTTATATAGATGATCTGGAGGAGGGAGCTGAGT
Organism: Prionace glauca; assembly: GCA_037974335.1. Taxonomy (NCBI): domain Eukaryota; kingdom Metazoa; phylum Chordata; class Chondrichthyes; order Carcharhiniformes; family Carcharhinidae; genus Prionace; species Prionace glauca. Next base: position 69,436,412 of record CM075728.1, read on the forward strand.
GTAGGGTGTTGAAATTTGCTGATGACACAAAGATAAGTGGAAAAGCAAATTGTGCGGAGGGTGTAGAAAGTCTGCAAAGGGATCTGGATAGGCTGAGCGAGTGGGCGAGGACCTGGCAGATGGAGTACAATATTAGCAAGTGTGAGGTTATCCACTTTGGCAGGTATAATAGTAGGAGGGACTACTATTTAAAGGGCGAAAAACTGCAGCAGGCTACGGTGCAGAGGGACCTGGGGTCCTTGTGCATGAGTCGCAAAAACCCAGCCTACAGGTGCAGCAGGTGGTCAGGAAGGCAAATGGGATGCTGGCCTTCATAGCGAGGGGGATTGAATATAAAAGTAGGGAGGTCTTGCTGCAACTGTACAGGGCACTGGTGAGGCCACAGCTGGAGTACTGTGTGCAGTTTTGGTCGCCACACTTGTGCAAGGATATTTTGGCCTTGGAGGGAGTGCAGAGGAGGTTCACTAGGCTGATACCGGAGTTGAGGGGGTTGAGCTATGAGGAGAGGCTGAATAGACTGGGCTTGTACTCCTTGGAGTTTAGAAGGATGAGGGGGGATCTTATAGAGGCGTATAAGATGATGAATGGGATGGATAGGGTAGAGGTGGAGAGGTTATTCCCGCTCAGAAAGGACAGCAGGACTAGAGGGCACAGCTTCAAGATAAGGGGGGGGGGGGGGGCGGTTTAGAACGGAGTTGAGGAGGAGCTTCTTCACTCAAAGGGTGGTGAATCTCTGGAATTCTCTGCCCGTTGAAGTGGTGGAGGCTACCTCGCTAAATATATTTAAGACGCGGGTAGATAGGTTTTTGGTAGGCAAGGGGATTAAGGGTTATGGGGAGAGAGTGGGAATGTGAAACTGAGCCACGTCAGATCAGCCATGATCTTATTGAATAGCGGGGCAGGCTCGAAGGGCTAGATGGCCTACTCCTGCTCCTATTTCTTATGTTTTTATGTCAGAGCAAAGAACAAAGAACAAAGAAAATTACAGCACAGGAACAGGTCCTTCAGCCCTTTAAGCCTGCACCAACCATACTAGCCGACTTAACTAAAATCTCCTACCCTTGTGGGGACCATATCCTTCTATTCCCATCCTATTCACGTATTTGTCAAGATGCCCCTTAAAAGTCACGACCCTATACGCTTCTACTACCTCCCCCAGGAATGAGTTCCTGGCACCAGTGGGGCCTTCTCAGTCCTGGCCTTCTGAGAGTGCAGCACTCTCTCAATACTGGCTTCCTGACAGTGCAGCACTCCCTCTATTCTGGCCTTCTAACAGTGCAGCACTCTGATAATGCAACACTCCCTCAGCACTGGTCTTCTGAAAGTGCAGCACTATTTCAAAGCTGGCCTTCTGACAGTACAGCAGTCCCTCAGTATTTGCCTTCTGACGGTACAATTCTCTCTCAGTACTTGCCATCTGACAGTGCAGCACTCTCTCAGTACTGGCTTTTCTGAAGTGCAGCACTCCCTCAATACAGGCTTTCTGACAGTACAACATTCCCTCAGTACTGGCCTTCTGACATTGCGGCAATCCCTCAGAACTGGCGTTTAGTAGTGCTTGCCTCCTGATAGTGCAGCACTGCCTCAATACTGGCTTTTCTGAAGTGCAGCACTCTCTCAAAAATGTGCTTCTGACAGTGCAGCACTCCCTCAGTAGTGGCCCTTTGACAATGCTGCACTCCTTCATTACTGGCCTTCTGACAGTGCTGCACTCCCTCTGTACTGGCCTCCTGACAGTGCAGCACTCCTTCATTACTGGCCTTCTGACAGTGCTGCACTCCCTCATTACTGGCCTTCTGACAGTGCTGCACTCCCTCATTACTGGCCTTCTGACAGTGCTGCACTCCCTCTGTACTGGCCTTCTGACAGTGCTGCACTCCCTCATTACTGGCCTTCTGACAGTGCTGCACTCCCTCATTACTGGCCTTCTGACAGTGCTGCACTCCCTCATTACTGGCCTTCTGACAGTGCTGCACTGCCTCATTACTGGCCTTCTGACAGTGCAGCACTCCCTCTGTACTGGCCTTCTGACAGTGCTGCACTCCCTCATTACTGGCCTTCTGACAGTGCTGCACTCCCTCATTACTGGCCTTCTGACAATGCTGCACTCCCTCATTACTGGCCTTCTGACAGTGCTGCACTCCCTCATTACTGGCCTTCTGACAGTGCAACACTCCCTCATTACTGGCCTTCTGACAGTGCTGCATTCCCTCTGTACTGGCCTTCTGACAGTACTGCACTCCCTCATTACTGGCCTTCTGACAGTGCAGCACTCCCTCTGTACTGGCCTTCTGACAGTGCTGCACTCCCTCTATACTGGCCTTCTGACAGTGCTGCACTCCCTCATTACTGGCCTTCTGACAGTGCTGCACACCCTCTGTACTGGCCTTCTGACACTGCTGCACTCCCACATTACTGGCCTTCTGACAGTGCTGCACTCCTTCATTACTGGCCTTCTGACAGTGCTGCACTCCCTCATTACTGGCCTTCTGACAGTGCTGCACTCCCTCATTACTGGCCTTCTGACAGTGCAACACTCCCTCATTACTGGCTTTCTGACAGTGCTGCACTCCCTCATTACTGGCATTCTGACAGTACTGCACTCCCTCATTACTGGCCTTCTGACAGTGCTGCACTCCCTCATTACTGGCTTTCTTTCAGTGCTGCACTACCTCATTACTGGCCTTCTGACAGTGCTGCACTCCCTCATTACTGGCCTTCTGACAGTGCTGCACTCCCTCATTACTGGCCTTCTGACAGTGCTGCATTCCCTCTGTACTGGCCTTCTGACAGTGCTGCACTCCCTCATTACTGGCCTTCTGACAGTGCTGCACTCCCTCATTACTGGCCTTCTGACAATGCAACACTCCCTCATTACTGGCCTTCTGACAATGCAACAGTCCCTCATTACTGGCCTTCTGACAGTGCTGCACTCCCCCATTACTGGCCTTCTGACAGTGCTGCACTCCCTCATTACTGGCCTTCTGACAGTGCTGCACTCCCTCATTACTGGCCTTCTGACAGTGCTGCACTCCCTCATTACTGGCCTTCTGACAGTGCTGCACTCCCTCATTACTGGCCTTCTGACAGTGCAACACTCCCTCATCACTGGCCTTCTGACAGTGCTGCATTCCCTCTGTACTGGCCTTCTGGCAGTGCTGCACTCCCTCATTACTGGCCTTCTGACAGTGCAACACTCCCTCATCACTCGCCTTCTGACAGTGCTGCATTCCCTCTGTACTGGCCTTCTGACAGTACTGCACTCCCTCATTACTGGCCTTCTGTCAGTGCTGCACTCCCTCATTACTGGCCTTCTGACAGTGCAACACTCCCTCATTACTGGCCTTCTGACACTACTGCACTCCCTCATTACTGGCCTTCTGACAGTGCTGCACTCCCTCATTACTGGCCTTCTGACAGTGCTGCACTCCCTCATTACTGGCCTTCTGACAGTGCAACACTCCCTCATCACTGGCCTTCTGACAGTACTGCACTCCCTCATTACTGGCCTTCTGACAGTGCTGCACTCCCTCATTACTGGCCTTCTGACAGTGCAACACTCCCTCATCACTGGCCTTCTGACAGTGCTGCATTCCCTCTGTACTGGCCTTCTGGCAGTGCTGCACTCCCTCATTACTGGCCTTCTGACAGTGCAACACTCCCTCATCACTCGCCTTCTGACAGTGCTGCATTCCCTCTGTACTGGCCTTCTGACAGTACTGCACTCCCTCATTACTGGCCTTCTGTCAGTGCTGCACTCCCTCATTACTGGCCTTCTGACAGTGCAACACTCCCTCATTACTGGCCTTCTGACACTACTGCACTCCCTCATTACTGGGCTTCTGACAGTGCTGCACTCCCTCATTACTGGCCTTCTGACAGTGCAACACTCCCTCATTACTGGCCTTCTGACAGTGCTGCACTCCCTCTGTACTGGCCTTCTGACAGTGCTGCACTCCCTCTGTACTGGCCTTCTGACAGTGCTGCAGTCCCTCATTACTGGCCTTCTGACAGTGCTGCACTCCCTCATTACTGGCCTTCTGACAGTGCTGCACTCCCTCATTACTGGCCTTCTGACAGTACTGCACTCCCTCATTACTGGCCTTCTGACAGTGCTGCACTCCCTCATTACTGGCCTTCTGACAGTACTGCACTCCCTCATTACTGGCCTTCTGACAGTGCAGCACTCCCTCATTACTGGCCTTCTGACAGTGCTGCACTCCCTCTGTACTGGCCTTCTGACACTGCTGCACTCCCTCATTTCTGGCCTTCTGACAGTGCTGCACTCCCTCATTACTGGCCTTCTGACAGTGCTGCACTCCCTCATTACTGGCCTTCTGACAGTGCTGCACTCCCTCATTACTGGCCTTCTGACACTGCTGCACTCCCTCATTACTGGCCTTCTGACAGTGCTGCACTCCCTCATTACTGGCCTTCTGACAGTGCTGCACTACCTCATTACTGGCCTTCTGACAGTGCTGCACTCCCTCATTACTGGCCTTCTGACAGTGCTGCACTCCCTCTGTACTGACCCTCTGACAGTGCTGCACTCCCTCTGTACTGGCCTTCTGACAGTGCTGCACTCCCTCATTGCTGGCCTTCTGACAGTGCTGCACTCCCTCTTTACTGGCCTTCTGACAGTGCAACACTCCCTCATTACTGGCCTTCTGACAGTGCAACACTCCCTCATTACTGGCCTTCTGACAGTGCTGCACTCCCTCATTACTGGCCTTCTGACAGTGCAGCACTCCCTCTGTACTGGTCTTCTGACAGTACTGCACTCCCTCATTACTGGCCTTCTGACAGTGCAGCATTCCCTCTGTACTGGTCTTCTGACAGTACTGCACTCCCTCATTACTGGCCTTCTGACAGTGCTGCACTCCCTCTGTACCAGCCTTCTGACAGTGCTGCACTCCCTCATTACTGGCCTTCTGACAGTGCAACACTCCCTCATTACTGGCCTTCTGGCAGTGCTGCACTCCCTCATTACTGGCCTTCTGACAGTGCAACACTCCCTCATTACTGGCCTTCTGACAGTGCTGCACTCCCTCATTACTGGCCTTCTGACAGTGCTGCACTCCCTCATTACTGGCCTTCTGACAGTGCAGCACTCCCTCTGTACTGGCCTTCTGGCAGTGCTGCACTCCCTCATTACTGGCCTTCTTACAATGCTGCACTCCCTCATTACTGGCCTTCTGACAGTGCTGCACTCCCTCATTACTGGCCTTCTGACAGTACTGCACTCCCTCATTACTGGTCTTCTGACAGTACTGCACTCCCTCATTATTGGCCTTCTGACAGTACTGCACTCCCTCATTACTGGTCTTCTGACAGTGCTGCACTCCCTCATTACTGGCCTTCTGACAGTGCTGCACTCCCTCATTACTGGCCTTCTGACAGTACTGCACTCCCTCATTACTGGTCTTCTGACAGTGCTGCACTCCCTCATTACTGGCCTTCTGACAGTGCTGCACTCCCTCATTACTGGCCTTCTGACAGTACTGCACTCCCTCATTACTGGTCTTCTGACAGTGCTGCACTCCCTCATTACTGGCCTTCTGACAGTGCTGTACTCCCTCATTACTGGCCTTCTGACAGTACTGCACTCCCTCATTACTGGCCTTCTGACAGTGCTGCACTCCCTCATTACTGGCCTTCTGACAGTGCTGCACTCCCTCATTACTGGTCTTCTGACAGTACTGCACTCCCTCATTACTGGCCTTCTGACAGTGCTGCACTCCCTCATTACTGGCCTTCTGACAGTACTGCACTCCCTCATTACTGGCCTTCTGACAGTGCTGCACTCCCTCATTACTGGCCTTCTGACAGTGCTGTATTCCCTCTGTACTGGCCTTCTGACAGTACTGCACTCCCTCATTACTGGCCTTCTGACAGTGCTGCACTCCCTCATTACTGGCCTTCTGACACTGCTGCACTCCCTCTGTACTGGCCTTCTGACAGTGCTGCACTCCCTCGTTACTGGTCTTCTGACAGTGCTGCACTCCCTCATTACTGGTCTTCTGACAGTACTGCACTCCCTCATTACTGGCCTTCTGACAGTGCTGCACTCCCTCATTACTGGCCTTCTGACAGTACTGCACTCCCTCATTACTGGCCTTCTGACAGTGCTGCACTCCCTCATTACTGGCCTTCTGACAGTGCTGTATTCCCTCTGTACTGGCCTTCTGACAGTACTGCACTCCCTCATTACTGGCCTTCTGACAGTGCTGCACTCCCTCATTACTGGCCTTCTGACACTGCTGCACTCCCTCTGTACTGGCCTTCTGACAGTGCTGCACTCCCTCGTTACTGGTCTTCTGACAGTGCTGCACTGCCTCATTACTGGCCTTCTGACAGTGCTGCACTCCCTCATTACTGGCCTTCTGACAGTACTGCACTCCCTCATTACTGGCCTTCTGACAGTGCTGCACTCCCTCATTACTGGCCTTCTGACAGTGCTGTATTCCCTCTGTACTGGCCTTCTGACAGTACTGCACTCCCTCATTACTGGCCTTCTGACAGTGCTGCACTCCCTCATTACTGGCCTTCTGACACTGTTGCACTCCCTCTGTACTGGCCTTCTGACAGTGCTGCACTCCCTCGTTACTGGTCTTCTGACAGTGCTGCACTGCCTCATTACTGGCCTTCTGACAGTGCTGCACTCCCTCATTACTGGCCTTCTGACAGTACTGCACTCCCTCATTACTGGCCTTCTGACAGTGCTGCACTCCCTCATTACTGGCCTTCTGACAGTGCTGTATTCCCTCTGTACTGGCCTTCTGACAGTACTGCACTCCCTCATTACTGGCCTTCTGACAGTGCTGCACTCCCTCATTACTGGCCTTCTGACAGTGCTGCACTCCCTCATTACTGGCCTTCTGACAGTACTGCACTCCCTCATTACTGGCCTTCTGACAGTGCTGCACTCCCTCATTACTGGCCTTCTGACAGTGCTGCACTCCCTCATTACTGGCCTTCTGACAGTGCAACACTCCCTCATTACTGGCCTTCTGACAGTGCTGCATTCCCTCTGTACTGGCCTTCTGGCAGTGCTGCACTCCCTCTGTACTGGCCTTCTGACAGTGCAGCACTCCCTCATTACTGGCCTTCTGACAGTGCTGCATTCCCTCTGTACTGGCCTTCTGACAGTGCTGCACTCCCTCATTACTGGCCTTCTGACAGTGCTGCACTCCCTCATTACTGGCCTTCTGACAGTACTGCACTCCCTCATTACTGGCCTTCTGACAGTGCAGCACTCCCTCATTACTGGCCTTTTGACAGTGCTGCACTCCCTCTGTACTGGCCTTTTGACAGTGCAGCACTCCCTCATTACTGGCTTTCTGACAGTGCAGCACTCCCTCATTACTGGCCTTCTGACAGTGCTGCATTCCCTCTGTACTGGCATTCTGACAATGCAACACTCCCTCATTACTGGCCTTCTGACAGTGCAGCACTCCCTCATTACTGGCCTTCTGACAGTGCAGCACTCCCTCTGTACTGGCCTTCTGACAATGCAACACTCCGTCATTACTGGCCTTCTGACAGTGCAGCACTCCCTCTGTACTGGCCTTCTGACAGTGCAACACTCCCTCATTACTGGCCTTCTGACAGTGCAGCACTCCCTCTGTACTGGCCTTCTTACAGTGCAGCACTCCCTCTGGACTGGCCTTCTGACAGTTCAGCAGTCCCTCCATACTGGCCTTCTGATAATGCAGCACTCCCTTAGTACTGGCCTTTTGACAGTGCAGCACTATATCAGTGCTGGCCTTCTGACGGTGCAACACTCCCTCAGTTTTGGCCTTCTGACAGTGTAGCACTCCCTCAGTAATGGGGTCTGAGAGGGCATCTCTCCCTCAGTATTGACTCTCTTACAGTGCAGCATCCACTGAGTACTGAGCCTATGACAGCAAACCCTCCGTACTTATCCTCTCTCTGACTGTGCAAATCTCCCCCAACGCAGATCCTATGACTGTACAGCTCTCCCTTGGTACTGATGCTCTGATAATGCTGCAATTTCTCCATGAAGACTCCCAGCATTGAAGCTCTGGCAGTGCAGCACTTGCTCAGTTCTGACTCTCTGACAGTGCATCTCCCCCTCAGCAATGATTCTCCAACATTACAGCACTCACGCAATATTGGCTCTCTGACCATGCAGCATTCGTTCAATACTGATTGTTTGACAGTGCAGTTCTCCCTCAGAGCAAAGAACAGTACAACACAGGAACAGGTCCTTTGGCCCTCGAAGCTTTCACCGATCATGATGCCTGCCTAGATTAAAACAGTACTTACAGAGTCCGTATCCTTCCATTCCCATCCTATTCATGTATTTGTCTAGTTGCCCCTTAAATGCTACTTTCGTACCTGCTCCCATCACCTCCCTAGACAACGCATTCCTGACATTCAATTGCCTCGCATATCTCCTCTAAACTTTTCCCTATGCACCTATGTCCCCTAGTACTTGACTTTTCTATCCCAGAAAAAGATTATCCACTCTGTCCGTATCAGTCATAATCTTGTAGACATCTGTCAGGTCATCCTACAACCATTGTCATTCCAGTGAGAACAAACTGAGTTTAGCCCACCTCTCCTCATGGCTAATACCTTCCAGACCAGGCAATATTGTGGCAAACTCTTCTGTACCCTCTCCAAAGCATCCACATTCTTCTGGTAGTGTGGCGACCACAATTGTACATAATATTCTCAATGAAGCCTAACTAAGGTTCTGTACTGATGCAGCATGACCTGCCAATTTTTATATTCAGTGTCCTGACCAATGAAGGCAAACATGCTGTACGCTTTCTTGATTACCTTATCCACCTGCATTGCCACTTTGGGTATTCAGTGGACATGTATGCCCAGATCTCTCTGCTTGTCAATACTTCTGATGGTTCTATCATTTACTGTATAATTCTTACTTATGTTGAACCTTCCAAATTCATTATCTCACACTTGTTTGGATTAAACTCTGCACCCCCACACTTTTGACTCTGACTGTGCAGCACTAGCTCAGTACTGACCCGCTGACTGTGCAGTACCGGCTTAGTAATGATTCTCTGACAGTGCTCTACTCCCTCAGTACTGACCATCTGACAGTGCAGCACTCCCTGAGTACTAACCCTCTGACAGTGCTGCACTTCCTCAATACTGACCCTCCGACAGTGCAGCGCTCCCTCGGTACTGACTCTCTGACAGTGCAACACGCCCTCGCTACTGACACTCTTAACAGTGTAGCTTCTTCAGAACTGACCCTTTGACACTGCAGTGCTCCCTCATCACAGACTCCTGACAGTGCAGCACTTCCCCAGTACTGTCTCTCTGACAATGCCGCACAGCCTCAGCTCTGATCCTCCAGCAATCCTGCAATGCAGTTCCACTGGCCGCGCAGCACCCTCTCAGTGCCGACCATCTGACTGTGCAGTGCTCCCTCAGTGCTGACCCTCTCAAAGTGCAACGCTCCCTCAGTACTGACCCTCTCGTAGTGCAGTTCTCCCTCAGTACTGACCCACTGACAGTGCAGCTCTTCCTAAGTATTGTGATGAAATATGTGCTAAACATACAGTTGCACTCTGGATTACATGGCCAGACATATAATAGCTGAGTAAGAAGTCTCATAACACCAAGTTAAAGTCCAACAGGTTTATTTGGTAGCACAAGCCACTAGCTTTTGGAGTACTGCCTCTTTATCAGGTGAGTGGGAGTTCTATTCACAAACAGGGAAAGGCATAAACTCAATTTACAAAATAATGATTGGAATGCGAGTCTTTACAGGTAATCAAGTCTTAAAGATATAGATTATGTGAATGGAGAGAGAGTTAAGCACAGGTTAAAAAGATGTTAATTGTCTCCAGCCAGGACAGTTGGTGAGATTTTGCAAGCCCAGGCAAGTCAGATTACAGATAGTGCGACATGAACCTAAGATCCCAGTTGAGGCCATCCTCATGTGTACAGAACTTGGCGATCAGTGTCTGCTCAGCGACTCTGCGTTGTTGTGTATTGTGAAGGCCACTTACTCGAAAATCAGAGGCCGAATGCTGCTCATGACAGCTGAAGTGTTCCCCAACAGGAAGAGAACACTTTTGCCTGATGATTGTCGAGTGGTGTTCATTCATCCATTGTTGTAGCATCTGCATGGTCTCCCCAATGTACCATGCCTCAGGTCATCCTTTTCTGCAATATATCAGGTTAACAATGTTGGCCGAGTTGCAAGTACATGTGTATGTGGATGGTGTTCTCACGTGAGATGATGGCATCATGTCGATGATCCGGTATGTCTTGCAGAGGTTGCTGTGGCAGAATTGTGTGGTGTCATGGTCACTGTTCTCCTGAAGGCTGGGTAGTTTGCTGTGGATAATGGTCTGTTTGAGGTTGTGTGGTTGTTTGAAGGCAAGAAGTGGGGTGTGGGGATGACCTTGGTGAGATGTTTGTCTTCATCAATGACATGTTGAAGGTTCTGGAGAAGATATTGTAGATTCTCTGCTCTGGGGAAGTACTGGATGAAAGGTATTCTGAATGATATTCTATCTGCTGTGTCCTGTGTTTGTCTTCTGAGGAGGTCAGTGTGGTTTGTTGCTGTGGCACATCGGAACTGTCGATCAAAGAGTTGAACGCCATATCCTGTTCTGATGAGGGCTTCTTTCAGCATCTGGAGGTGTCTGTTGTGATCCTCCTCATCTGAGCAGATCCTATGTATACGAAGGGCTTGTCTGTAGGGGATGGCTTCTTTAACGTGTTTGGGGTGGAAGCTGGAGAAGTGAAGCATCGTGAGATTATCCGTGGGCTTGTGGCACAGTGAGGTGCTGAGGTGACCATCTTGATGGAAATGCATGTGTCCAAGAATGCAGCCGAATCCGGAGAGTAGTCCATGGTGAGTCTGATGGTGGGATGGAACTTGTTGATGTCATCGTATAGTTGTTTCAGTGATTGTTCGCCATGAGTCCAAAGGAAGAAAATGTCATTGATGTATCTGGTGTATAACATCAGTTGAAGGTCCTGTGCGGTGAAGGTCTTGTTTGAACCTCTGCATGAAGATGTTGGTATATTGAAGTGCGAATTTGGTCCCTATGGCTGCTCTGTGTGTCTGGATGAGGAACTGATTGTTGAAGGTGAAGATAATGTGGTCCAGGATGAAGCAGATTTACAACTCAGTTGTAAAATTGCACCTGGAGCTTGCAGTCTAGAGATCTGGACAGAGTACTTTTTGTCGTCCAGTACTTCGCTGGAGTGGAGAAGCTATGACATCTTCTCTGGCGCCTTCAACATGTCATTGATGAAGATGAACATCTCGCCAAGGACATTCCCACATCTCCACTTCTTGCCTTCACACAACCATACAATCTCAAACAGACCATTATCCACAGCAAACTACCCAGACTTACCTGGGCTTGCAAAATCTCACTAACTGTCCTGTCTGGAGATAATACACAACTCTTTAACTTATGCTTAACACTCTCTACACTCACATTGTCTGTACCTTTCAGACTTGATTACTTGCAATGACTCGCATTCCAACCATTATTTCGTAAATTGAGTTTGTATCTTTATATGCCCTGTTTGTGAATAGAACTCCCACTCGCCTGATGAAGGGACAGTGCTCTGAAAGCTAGTGGCTTGTGCTACCAAATAAACCTGTTGGACTTTAACTTGGTTTTGTGAGACTTCTTAGTGTGTTTATCCCAGTCGAATGCCAGCATCTCCACATCATATAGTAGCTGAATCAGAAATTACCAAGAGATTCTGACTTTTCTTACTTCAGGTGAAAGAGATGAGAACATGGCAATGCCTGGAGCTGCGAATTCTTATCTCCAATTGAATCTCCACACATTCCGCAGTATAACTCCATGTCTTCCAGACACTCGTGGAATTTCACAACATGTTCTCGCAGAAGTTGTTGGGAACCCTTTGTTCGATAGATGGTCTCACGCAAACAGTGTGCCTTCAGCATGTACAACTGCACAGGCAGGATACAGTAAACACAGAAAATCACAGTGCCTATGGTATTGTCAACAAACATTAATGTATCTGCTGGTACGAATTCTTTTTTTAACTGTCACTTACACATGCTGGCTGAATTTCCCTCCTCCCTCCCTCCGTCCTTTTAAAATCTGGATATTTAAATAACCTCACAACTTTAATTTCCTGCACTCACATTCAGGCAGCCCATCCCCAAGCTTTGTTTCCACATTTTTTTAAAGAGTTGAGGATTTAAATGAGTTGACAGTTCTAAATCTCATTTCCACCCTTTGAGAGCATTAGTGCCTGCTTCAAAAATTAAGTCCCAAACTCTGGTATAAGGTAGAAAACTGAGCCCCTGACTTCCAATAGCCCTGCAAAGTTCAACTATCCTTGCTCCAATGCCAAAAAATGGGATCTGCCCAAAATGGAGATGGGATTCCTAGATCCAGCTCCACCAGCAAGAGAAAGCAAGCAAAGTCATACACTGAGACACTAACAGACATCCCAGACTCACACTTTGTCACATCCTGGAGAAAAATATTGAGCATCATAGCATCCTGAGTATAGTTTGGATTTTCACAGAACTATGGAGACCATGCATCGTTCAAAACCCTACCTCCACACTCACCTCCAAGCACATTCACCAGTCTCACTTCATGCCCCCTTTCATCCCCACCCATCTGCCTCATCTGCCTTACCCCTCACTCACCCCAAAACCCACTCATCCGCCTTACTCCCTTCACCTCCAAACCCACTCAACTGCCTCACCTCAACCCCACCACTCACTTGCCTTATCCCTTTCATTCCCAAAACCACTCACCCATCTCATTCTTCCTTCATCCCCAAACTCAGTCACCCGCCTCACCTTTATTCCTCACTCACCCCAATTCAAACCCTTCCTCATCCCCAAACCCACTCACTCAACTCACCTTTCACCCCTCTCCCCTTCATCCACAAACCCACTCACGCACCTCACCTCTCCCCTCACACATTCCACCTGACACCATTCAAACCCACTTACCTCGCTGCCCTTCCACCTGAGGAAACATTCACAGTGACTCCTACCTTGTTACCCACAGCATCAGCCACTTCCTCCACCTTCTCCATAATGGTTAGTGCCTAAAAAACAATGTAAATCCGGGAGTGAACCAGGGATGAGAGAGTTGGGAGTGAACCAGGGGTGAGAGAGTTGGGAGTGAACCAGGGGTGAGAGAGACAAGAGTGAATCAGGTGTGAGAGAGTTGGAAGTGAACCAGGGGTGAGAGAGATGAGAGTGAACCAGGGGTGAGAGAGACGAGAGTGAAACAGGGGTGACAGACACGGCAGTGAACCCAGGGGTGAGAGAGACAGGAGTGAACCAGGAGTGAGAGAGATGAGAGTGATAGTTTCAATAAGAATAGGGAAGGCGGTAAAAGAGGTGGAGGAGTAGCATTGTTAATCAAGGATAGTTTAACAGCTGCTGAAAGACATTTCGAGGGTGATCTACCTACTGAGGTAATATGGGCTGAAGTTAGAAATAGGAAAGGATCAGACACGTTGTTAGAAGTTTTCTATAGGCCCCCAAATAGTAATAGAGATGTGGAGGAGGAAACGGCAAAGCAGGTTATGGATAGGTGTGGAGGTCACAGGGTAGTTATCATGGGTGACTTTAACTTTCCGAATATTGACTGGAACCTTCATAGGTCGAATAGTTCGGATGGGACACTTTTTGTACAGTGTGTGCAGGAGAGTTTCCTGACGCAATATGTGGATAGACCACCAAGAGGTGGGGCCACATTGGACTTGGTACTGGGTAATGAACCGTGCCAAGTGTTAGATTTGTTTGTGGGAGAGCAGTTTGGAGATAGTGACCACAATTTGTTGTCCTTCATTATTGCAATAATATAGAGGGATAGGGTCACACAGCAGGGCAAGGTTTATAATTGGGGCAGAGATATTAATGATGTGATCAAGCAAGAATTAGGGAGCATAAGATTGGAGCAGAAATTGTCAGGTATGGACACAAATGAAAAGTGGAGCTTTTTCAAGGAACAAATACTGCTGTCCTTGATAAGTATGTCCCTGTCAGGCAAGGAGGAAATGGCCGAGTGAGGGAGCCATGGTTCACAAAGGAGGTTGAATGTCTTGTCAAAAGGAAAAAGGAAGCATATGTAAGGATGAAAAAACAAGGGTCGCTTGGGTGTTACAAGGTAGCGAGGAATGAGTTAAAGAAAGGGCTTAGGAAAGCTAGGAGGGGGCATGAGAAGTCCTTGGGGGGTCAGATAAAAGAAAACCACAAGGCTTTTTAATCTTATGTGAGAAATAAAATTGATCAGGTTGAGGTTAGGGCCAGTCAAGGATAGTAGTGGGAACTTGTGCATGGAGTCAGAAGAGATAGGCGAGGTGTTGAATGAATACTTTACTTCAGTGTTCACTAAGGAGAGGGACAATGTTTTTGAGGGTGAGTGTGTGATACAGACTGATAGGATGGAGGAGGTAGATGTTCTGAGGGACGATGTATTAGCAATTTTGAAAAACCTGAGGGTGGATAAGTCCCCTGGGCCAGATGAGATACATCCTAGGATACTTTGGGAGGCAAGGGATGAGATCGCAGAGCCTTTAGTTTTGATCTTTGGGTCCTCACTGTCCACAGGGATAGTGCCAGAGGACTGAAGAGTGGCAAATGTTTCTTTTCAAGAAAGGGAATAGGAATGACCCTGACAATTGTAGACCAGTTAGTCTTACTTCGGTGGTCAGTAAGTTAATGGAAAGGGTCCTGAGAGATAGGATTTATGACCATTTGGAAAGATTCAGTTTAATTCAGGATAGTCAGCACAGTTTCGTGAGGGGTAAGTCCTGCCTCACAAATTTGATTCAATTCTTTGAGGAGGTGACTAAGTGTGTGGACGAAGGTAGAGCAGTTGATGTTGTACACATGGATTTTAGTAAGGCGTTTGATAAGGTTCCCCAGGGCAGGCTCATGAAGAAGATAAGGAGGTGTGGGATAGAAGGAAATTTGGCCAATTGGATAAGGAACTAACTGGCTGCCTCATAGAAGACAGAGGGTGGTGGTGGAGGGAAAATTTTCAGACTGGAAGCCAGTTACCAGTGGTGTACCACAGGGGTCAGTGCTGGGTCCTCTGCTATTTGTGATTTTTGTGTAGGGATATGGGGATAGGGTCTGGGTGGGATTGTGTTCGGTGCAGACTCGATGGGCCGAAGGGCCTGTTTCTGCACTGTAGGGTTCTATGCTGGTTCTATTTTTATCAATGACTTGGAAGAAGGGGCTAAAGGATGGGTTAGTAAATTTGATGATGATACCAAGATTGGTGGAGTAATGGATGAGATGGAGGGCTCTTGCAAGCTGCAAAGAGACATTGATAGGATGCAGAGCTGGCCGAAAGTGGCAGATGGAATTTAACCCTGATAAGTGCGAGGTGATTCATTTTGGTAGAACAAATTTGAATACAGATTACAGGGTCAATGGCAGGGTTCTAAGGAATATGGAGGAACAGAGAGATCTTGGGGTTCATATCCATAGATCTCTGAAGGTTGCCACTCATATGGATAGAGCTGTGAAGAAGGCTTATAGTGTATTAATGTTTATTAACAGGGGGTTTGAGTTTAAGAGCCATGGGATTATGCTGCAACTATACCGGACCTTGGTGAGACCACATTTGGAATATTGTGTTCAGTTCTGGTCACCTCACTATAAGAAGGATGTGGAAGTATTGGAGAGAGTGCAGAGGAGATTTACCAGGATGCTGCCTGGTTCGGAGGGTAGGTCTTATGAGGAAAGGTTGAGGGAGATGGGGCTTTTCTCTTTGGAGCGGAGGAGGATGAGAGGCGACTTAAGATGATAAGATGTTTATAAGATGATGAGAGGGATTGATAGAGTGGACGTGCAGAGACTATTTCCTTCGGTGGATGTAGCTGTTATGAAGGGGCATAACTATAAGGTTTATGGTATGAGAGATGTCCGAGGTCGATTCTTTACTCAGAGAGTGGTTGCGGTGTGGAATAGACTGCCTGCTGTGATAGTGGAGTCAGACACTTCAGGAACTTTCAGACAGTTATTGGATAGGCACATGGAGCACACCAGAATTATAGGGAGGGGATAGCTTGATCTTGAGATTGGACATAGCTCGGCACAACATTGAGGGCTAAAGGGCCTGTACTGTGTTGTAATGTTCTATGTTCTATGAACCAGTAGTGAGAGGGATGGGAGTGAACCAGAGGTGAGAGACACGGGAGTGAATCAGGAGTGAGGGAGACGGGAGTGTATCAGGAGTGAGAGAGACGGGAGTGAACGAGGGATGAGAGAGACGGGAGGGAACGAGCAGTGAGAGAGAGATGGGAATGAACCAGAGGTGCGAGAGATGGAGGGAACCAGAAGTGAGAGAGATGAGAGTGAAGCAGGACCGAGACACATGGAGTAAACCAGGAGTGAGAGACATGGAGTGAACTAGGAGTTACATGCAGGCTGGAATATTCTCCTCCCAACAGTGCTGAGTTTCGGTTGGTATGAGGTGGAAGTGTGGTGATTACGCCAGGATTAAAGAAATTGATTTCCCAATGGGAGGAAATGCTGCCAGGAATTTCTGCTCCTGTCTGTCCTCATGTGAGAATGGCCAGAGAATCACAGAATTGTTTCATAGGATGAGCATAGAGTCCCCACAGTGCACAAGGTGGCCATTCGGCCCATAAAGCCTGCACTGACAACAATTCCACCCAGGACCTATCGTGTAACTCTGCATATTTACCCTGCTAATCCTCCTGACACCAAGGTTAATTTAGCATGGCCAATCAACTTAACCAACACATCTTTGAACTGTGGGAGGAAATGGAGCAGCTGAAGAAACCCACGCAGACATGGGTAGAACATGCAAACTCTACACAGACAATTTCCCAAAGCTGGAATAAACCTGGGTTCTTGGCACTGTGAGGCAGCAGTGCCAATGTAAAAAGAGGCTATTTGACCCATCATGTCTGTAATTCGCTCTCCAAATGAGCATCCTTAAAAGCGGAGGAGTTTAGAGTAGCTAAGAGCAGTGGGCGAGAAGAGGATTGGGAAAGGTTTAAATGTCAACAAAGATTGACAAAGAAGTTGATAAAGAAGGGTAGGAGAAGCTATGAGGCTGGGCTAGCACTTAATATAAAAAAGGATAGCAAGAGTTTTTATAAATATATAAAAAGGAAGAGGCTGGCTAGGGTGAACGTTGGTCCTTTAGAGGATGAGAAAGGGGAGCTAGTGGTAGGGGATGGGGATATGGCTAAGGTCTTGAATAACTTTTTTGTTTCTGTCTTCACGGAGGAGGACGTGAATAATTTGTCGGGTGTTAGCGATGGAAAGGTGGTAGGAATGGAGGGTCTTAATGACATTACTGTTACTAGAGAGGTGGTGCTCGACAGACTGGAGGGGCTGATTGTGGACAAGTCCCCAGGACCGGATGGAATGCATCCGAGGGTTCTGAAAGAAATGGCGGAGGTGATAGTGGATGCCTTGGTGGTTATTTTCCAGACGTCGCTGGATTCCGGGGAAGTGCCGGAAGATTGGAAAACGGCTAATGTTACGCCGTTGTTTAAGAAGGGTGCCAGGCAAAAGGCGGGGAATTATAGGCCGGTTAGTTTAACGTCTGTGGTAGGTAAAATGTTAGAATCCGTCATTAAGGAGGAAATAGCGAGACATCTTGAGGGGAATTGCTTGAGAGGGCGGACGCAACACGGTTTCATTAAAGGGAAGTCGTGTCTGACAAATTTACTGGAGTTCTATGAGGATGTGTCTAGGGCAGTGGATAGAGGAGAGCCGGTGGATGTGGTCTTTCTGGATTTTCAGAAGGCGTTTGACAAGGTACCTCACAAGAGGTTATTGCAGAAGGTCAGGGGACATGGAGTTGGGGGTAGGGTGTTAGCGTGGATAGAGGATTGGTTGTCAAATAGGAGGCAGAGAGTGGGGGTCAATGGATGCTATTCGGATTGGCGGTTGGTGACTAGTGGGGTGCCCCAGGGGTCGGTGCTGGGGCCTCAGCTATTTACCATTTATATAGATAATCTGGAGGAGGGAACCGAGTGCAGGGTGTCGAAATTTGCTGATGACACCAAGATTGGGGGAAAGGCAAATTGTGAGGAGGGTGTGGAGAGTCTGCAGAAGGATCTAGATAGGCTGGGCGAATGGGCCAGGAAATGGCAAATGGAATTTAATGTTGGAAAATGTGAGGTGGTCCACTTTGGTAGGAGGAATGGTAGGAAGGACTATTACTTACGTGGCGAAAAACTGCAGCAGGCGACGGTGCAGAGGGACCTCGGGGTCCTTGTGCATGAGTCGCAAAAACCCAGCTTGCAGGTGCAGCAGGTGGTCAGGAAGGCGAATGGGAGGCTGGCCTTCATAGCGAGGGGAGGGAGTGCAGAGGAAGTTTACTAGGCTGATACCGGGGATTGAGGGGATTGAGCTATGAAGAGAGGCTGAATAAACTGGGCTTGTACTCGTTAGAGTTTAGAAGAATGAGGGGAGATCTCATTGAGACGTATAAGATGATGAATGGGATGGATAGGATAGAGGTGGAGAGACTCTTCCCGCTCAAAAAAGACAGTAGGACTAGGGGGCACAGCCTCAAGATAAAGGGGAGGCGGTTTAGAACAGAGTTGAGGAGGAACTTCTTCACTCAAAGGGTGGTGAATCTCTGGAATTCTCTGCCCGTTGAAGTGGTGGAGGCTGCCTCGCTAAATATTTTTAAGAAACGGGTTGATGGGTTTTTGATAAGAGAAGGGATTAAGGGTTATGGGGAGGGGGCGGGAAGGTGGAGCTGAGCCACGACAGATCAGCCATGATCTTATTGAATAGCGGGGCAGGCTCGAAGGGCCAGATGGCCTACTCCTGCTCCTATTTCTTATGTTCTTATGTTCTTATCATGACTTAGTGCCATCCTCCACCCTTTTCCACATATCCTGACACATTTTTTTTTCAGATAATCATCTAATCTCTTCTTGGATGCCTCAATTGAACCTGCCTCCACCATGCTTCCAGGTAATGCATTCCAGACCCCAATCACTCGCTGTGTGAGAAAGCTTATCTCACATCATATTTACTTCTTTTGCAACACACATTAAACCTGTGCCCTCTTCTTCTTGATCCTTTTACAAGTGGGGTCAGTTTCTCCTTATCTACTCTGTCCAGCCTCTTCATGAACATCTCTATCAGATCTTCTCTTAGCCTTTTGCTCTTCAAGGAGAACAATCCCAATCTCTCCAATCTATCTGTATAACTGAAATTTCTCATCCCTGGATCATTCTTTCAAGCCTCTTCTGCACTCTATGTTCACAACCTTCCTATGGTGTGGAGCCCACAACTGTACATAATATCCCAGCTGAGATCTAACTAGTGTCTTGTATAATTTCAGCATAATCTCCTTGCTCTTGTACTCTTTGGCCCTATTAATAAAGGCCAGAATACTATTTGCTTTATTAACTGCTCTTTCCATCTGTCCTGCCAACTTCAATGATCTATATACATATACACCCAGCTCCCTCTGCTCATGCACCCCTTAAGAATTTTACCTTTTATTTTAGATTGTCATTCCATGTTTTTCCTACCAAACTGCAACACTCACATAACTCTGCACTGAATTTCATCCGCCATCTCACTGTCCACTTCACCAACTTGTCTGTCCTTTTGAAGTTTTACACTGTCCTCTTCACAGTTTACAATGCTTCCAAGTTGGTGTCAATCTTTGAAAAAACTGAAATTGTCCTCTGCATACTAAGATCTAGATCATTAATATGTATCAGGAAAAGCAAGGGTACCAATACAGAGGAATTCCATTGTTAACCTTCCTCCAGCCTGAAAAAATATCTATTCACTTACTCTCTGCTTTCTATTATTCAGCAATTTTGCATCCATGTTGCTGCTGTCTCTTTTATTCCACGAGCCGTAACATTTCTCACAAGTTTTTCAAACTGCAGGCCTGTGACCAGCGATGTGCCTCAAGGATCAGTGCTGGGTCCACTGTTATTTGTCATTTATATTAATGATTTGGATGAGAATATAGGAGGCATGGTTAGTAAGTTTGCAGATGAAACTAAGATTGGTGCCATAGTGGACAGCGAAGAAAGTTATCTCCAAATGCAACGGAATCTTGATCAATTGGGCTAGTGGGTTGACGAATGGCAGATGGAGTTTAATTTAGACAAATGCGAGGTGATGCATTTTGGTAGATTGAACCAGGGCAGGACTTACTCATTTCATGGTAGGGCGTTGGGGAGAGTTACAGAACAAAGAGATCTAGGGGTACATGTTCATATGGAGTCACTGGTGGACAGAGTGGTGAAGAAGGTATTCAGCATGCTTGGTTTCATCGGTCAAAATGTTGAATACAGGAATTGGAATATCCTGTTGAAGTTGTATACGACAGTGATAAGGTCACACTTGGAATACTGTGTGCAATTTTGGTTACCCTATTATAGAAAGGATATTATTAAACTAGAAACAGTGCAGAAAAGATCTATTAGGGTGCCACTGGGACTTGATGGATTGAGTTATAAGGAGAGGCTGAATAGACTGGGACTTATTTCTCTGCAGTTTAGGAGGCTGAGGGGTGATCTTATAGAGGTCTATACAATAATGAGGGGCACAGATAGTCAATATCTTTTCCCAAAGGTAGGGGAGTCTAAAACTGGAGGGTATAGGTTAAAGGTGAGAGGGGAGAGATACAAAAGTATCCAGAGGGATAATTTTTTCACACATAGGGTGGTGAATGTCTGGAACAAGTTGCCAGAGATTGTAATAGAGGAGGGTACAATTTTGTCTTTTAAAAAGCATTTAGATATTTACATGGGTACGATAGGTATAGAGGAATATGGGTCAAATGCAGGCAATTAGGATTAGTTTGGGATTCTTAAAAAAAAGGGCAGCATGGACAAGTTGGGCCAAAGGGCCTGTTTCCATGCTGTAAACCTCTATGACTCTATACGTTCATTGCATGGCACTGTATCGAATGCCTTCTGAAAGTCTATGTACTGGAATTCTATGTGCTGGAATTCTGCCAATCCATCAATGGCATCACTCTCATCGATCCTTTCTGTTACCTCCTCAAACAATTCCAGCAAGTTAGTTAAACATGATTTCCCCTTTAGAAATCTATACTTGATTTTCTTAATCAAACCATATTTTTTGATGTGACTACTAATTCCATGCCGAGTAATTGTTTCCAGAAACTTGCCCACCACTGATTTTAAATGGATTGGCCTGCAATTGCTGGTCTTATCTTTACAACCTTTTTGAACAAAGATTAGTTTGAGCAAAGATTAGTGGATGAATGGTGTGTTAGTGGCACTGACAGTGTGGATCTTTTTTCTTATGAATTAAAAAAAACTGAAGGGTGACCTTATTGATGTCTTTAAAATCATGGCAGCTTTTGCCTCCCAGTGGGTGTAGTTAATGCCCAGACTGGAGAGTTGGTATCTTTACTGGCTGGGAAAGAATACTTAATTTCTCATCTGCTGGAATTCTGCCAATCCAGCTCAATAGTCATAGACAACTGTGGCACTGAAATATGTCTAGCCTGCAAGATATGCTCACTTTATCACTTTATAAATCACTGTCCCCACACAGTGTGCCCTAAGTTAGAGGTTAGCACAGGGACCAGCTAGCCAATTCTGGATCATGTTTCCTACCTTGTCCTGTTCCTTTCGAAGAAGCCAACATTTTGCAATTCCCATCAGGACCTGTGCCTCGCCCAGGCGGTTCCCGATTTCCACCATGATGCTGAGTGCAGAGTCATACCGAGGTAACGCTTTCTGCAAAAAATGAACCAGGTTTCAGTCAGACTGGCCATGGCATTCCCTCCCAGCTGGGTGTCTGTGTCACTGATAAACCATCATGGAGCTCCATGGATCATTGTACTACAATGTCTCTTGGCCTTAGTTTCATAATTTGAAAGACCCAGCTACAAAATTCATTAAAAGATTGCTAGTTCACACAGTATGAAGAAGACAGGTAGCTGAGAGTTCCAGGCAGTTGAGGGTCTGACTAGAAAGCGGGATCTATCCATTTGTCACTGTAACATCACTTATTTCCATGCTTTGATTGTCATAGAACATAACAGCACAGTACAGGCCCTTTGGCCTTCGATGTTACGCCGACTTGTGAAACCAATCTGAAGCCCATCTAACCTACGCTGTTCCAATATCATTCATATGTTTATCCAATGACCATTTAAATGCACTTAATGTTGGCGAGTCCACTACTGTTGCAGGCAGGGCATTCCAAGCTCTTACTGTTCTCTGAATAAAGAATATACATCTCACATCTGTCCTACATCTATCACCCCTCAATTTAAAGCTACGTCCCCTTGTGCTAGCCATCTCCATTCGAGGAAAATCTCTCACTGTCCACCCTATTTAATCCTCTGATCATCTTACATACCTCTATAAGGCACCTCTTAACCTTCTTCTTGCTAACGAAAACATCCTCCAGTCATAGAACATAGAACTTTACAGCACAAACAGGCCCTTCGGCCCTCGAGTTGCGCCGATCACATCAACCCCACCAATCTATAGACCTATCTATAACCCCCAATCCCATTAAACCCCATATACTCATCCAGAAGTCTTTTAAAAGACCCCAGCGAGTTCGCCTCCACCACCGATGACAGCAGCCGATTCCATTCACTCACCACCCTCTGAGTGAAAAACTTACCCCTAACATCACCTCTGTACTTCCCACCCCGCACCTTAAATCTGTGTCCTCTCGTAGCGACCATTTCAACCCGGGGAAATAGACTCTGAGAGTCCACCCTATCTATTCCTCTCAACATTTTATAAACTTCTATTTTCAGTACCTCAATAAGGTCACCTCTTCATCTTCTCTGCTCCAAGGTGAATAAGCCCAATCTCTCTAACCTTCCCTTGTTATCTAGAATTCCTCATTCCTGGTATCATTCTAGTGAATCTCCTTTACGCTGTCTGCAGGACTTTAACATCCTTCTTTAAATAAGGTGCCCAGAACTGAACACAATACTAAAAATATGCTCTGACCAATGATGTGTAAAGAAAAAGTTTATTCATTAGTGTCACAAGTAGGCTTACATTAACACCACTATGAAGTTACTGAGAAAATCCCCTAGTCACCACACTCTGGCACCTGTTTGGGTAGACTGAGGGAGAATTTAGCACCAAACCAGCATGTCTTTCGGACTGTGGGAGGAAACCGGAGCACCGGGAGAAAACCCACACAGACATG
Organism: Prionace glauca; assembly: GCA_037974335.1. Lineage (NCBI taxonomy): Eukaryota > Metazoa > Chordata > Chondrichthyes > Carcharhiniformes > Carcharhinidae > Prionace > Prionace glauca. Next base: position 69,459,579 of record CM075728.1, read on the forward strand.
GGGAGAACATGCAGACTCCACACAGACAGTGACCCCAGCTGGGAATCGAGCCCAGGTCCCTGGCGCTGTGAGGCAGCAGTTCTAGAGACATGGCATCAAGACCTTGCTTTTACACTCAATGCCTCCATATATCCAAGATCCTATAAGCTTCCCTATAAGATGTGCGGGTTAGGTTCATTGGCTATGCTAAAAATTGCCCCTTAGTATCCTGGGATGTGTAGGTTAGAGGGATTAGCAGGTAAAATGTGTAGGGATATGGGGATAGGGTCTGGGTGGGATTGTGTTCGGTGCAGACTCGATGGGCCGAAGGGCCTGTTTCTGCACTGTAGGGTTCTATAAGCTGGCAATTGGGACTAGCTTCGGGGTTTAACAAAAAAGGATGGCATGGACAAGTTGTTTCCATGCCGTAAACCTCGATGACTCTATTCCTCCCGACAGCTTCAACGTGCCTGGCCGCCATGGAGGGATACAGAAAGTCATTGTATAAATACATCACAGCACATCAGACTCAGTCCCTCGGCCTTTTCTCATAAGACCTTCCCACCATAACAGGCAACATCCTGGTCAACCTTCTCTGCACCTTTTCCAATACTTCCACATCCTTCCTATAATGTGGTGACCAGAACTGTATGCCATAGTCCAAGTGCAGCCACATCAGAGTTTTGTACAGCTGCAACATAACCTCATGGCTCCGAAACACAATCCCTCTACCAATAAAAACTAACACACTGTATGCCTTCATAACAAGCCTATCAACCTGGGTGCCAACTTTCAGGGATCTAAGCACATGGACACTGAGATCTCTCTGCTCATCTACCTACCAAGTATCTTACCATTAACCCAGTACTCTGTATTCCTGTTACTCCTTCCAAAGTGAATCACCTCACACTTTTCCACATTAAACTCCATTTGCCACCTCTCAGCCCAGCTCTGCAGCTTATCTATGTCCCTCTGTACCCTACAACATCCTTTCACACTGTACACAACTCCACTGACTTTAGTGTCATCTGCAAATTTACTAACCCATCCTTCTATGCCCTTATCCAGGTCATTTATAAAGATGACAAACAGCAGTGGCCCCAAAACAGATCCTTGCAGTTCACCACTAGTAACTGAACTCCAGGATGAACATTTCCCATCAACCACCACCCTCTGTCTTCTTACAGTTAGCCAATTTCTGATCCAAACAGCTTAATTATCCTCAATCCCATGCCTCCACATTTTCTGCAATAGCTTATTGTGGGGAACCTTATCAAGCACTTTACTGAAATCCATATACACCACATCAACTGCTTTACCCTCATCCACCTCTTTGGTCACCTTCTCAAAGAATTTAATAAGGTGTGTGAAGCATGACCTACCTTTCACAAAACCATGTTGCCTATCCCTAATCAAATATTCCTTTCTTGATAATTATAAGTCCTATCTCTTATAATCCTTTCCAAAACTTTGCCCACAACAGAAGTAAGGCTCACTAGTCTATAATTACCAGCGTTGTCTCTACTCCTCTTCTAGAACAAGGGGACAACAGTTGCTATCCTCCAGTCTTCTGGAATTATTCCTATAGACAATGACAACATAAAGATCAAAGCCAAAGGCTCTGCAATCTCCTCCCTAGCCTCCCAGAGAATCCTAAGGTAAATCCCATCCGGCCCAGGGGACTTAACTATTTTCATACTTTCAAGAATTGCTAACACCTCCTTCCTTATGAACCTTAATCCCATTTAGTCTAATAGCCCGTATCTCAGTATTCTCCTCAACAACATTATCTTTTTCCTGTGTGAATACTGATGAAAAATATCCATTTAGTGCCTCTCCTATCTCTTCGGACTCGCACACAATTTCCACTACTGTTCTTGGCTGATCCTAATCTTACCCTAATCATTCTTTTATTCCTGACATACCTATAAAAATCTTTAGGGTTTTCCTTGATCCTACCTGCTAAAGACTTCTCATGTCCGCTCCTGGCTCTTCTTAGCTCTCTCTTTAGGTCCTTCCTGGCTAACTTGTAACTCTCAAGTGCCTTCACGTCTCATCTTTACAAGTCTCCTTCTTCCTCTTCACAAGAGATTCAACTTCTTTAGTAAACCATGGTTCCCTCGCTCGACCACTTTCTCCCTGCCTGACAGGTACTTACTTATCATGGTGGGACTGGACTCGCATCATTGCAATGAAAACTGTTACCATCGTTGATGCTTTTTAACCTGTCCTTCGTCAGTGTCAGTTCCTCAAAACAGATCTTGAGTATCTTTAGAAGACTCAGCAGACTAATCCATATAATCCCTACAATGCAGAAACAGGCCATTTAGCCTATCTTGTCTCCACTGACTCTCCAAAAGAGCATTCCACTCAGATTCAACCTCTTCATCCTATCCCTATTATCCCACACATTTAGCATGGCCAATCCATCTAACCTGCACATCTTTGGACAGTGGAAAGAAACTGGAACACCCAGAAGAAATTCAAGCAGAAGTGAGGAGAATGTGGAAACTCCAATTGAACCTGGTCCCTGGCATTGTGAGGCAGCAGCACTGACCACTGTGCCATTGTGCTGCCTAGACCACAGCTCTTTGGGCAGAGAGGAGGTGAGATGCCCTGAAAAAGACTAGAGCTCCCAAGGCAGGGAGAGATCGCTCTCTCTCTACCTCTCTCTCCTTCCAGTGTTGTTACTTGTGTCTACAATACTGTTTACATGGTCATTTAGCTTTATAGTCTGTTTATCTGTTTACTGAAACAGACAGCAGACATTCTGGGATTCATAATATTTTATTGTGATACTGTTGTTCAGTAAAAAAAAATGACCAGTTTCCACTCTTCCCAGCTGGATGCACTCGCATCCTACTAGGGAAGTCTTTCTCCTACGAGGGAAAAACCCAGCTCTACCAAACAGGATCCAATGAGAATTACCTACTCCCAATCTCTCTGAAGCTCATCTTGGTTTATTCTTAAAGAACATAGAACATAACAGCGCAGTACAGGCCCTTCGGCCCTCGATGTTGCGCCGACCAGTGAAACCAATCTAATGACCCTCTAACCTAAACTATTCCAATGTTATCCCATATGCCAATCCAATGACCATTTGAATGCGCTTAAAGTTGACGATTCCACAACTGCTGCAGGCAGGGCATTCCACGCCCTTACTACCCTCTGAGTATAGAGCCTACCTCTGACATCCGTCCTATAATTATCACCCCTCAATTTAAAGCTATATCCCCTTGTGTTAGCCATCACCATCTGAGGAAAAAGCCTCTCACTGTCCACCCTATCCAATCCTCTGATCATCTTGTATGCCTCAATTAAGTCACCTCTTAACCTTCTTCTCTCTAATGAAAACAACCTCAAGTCCCTCAGCCTTTCCTCATAAGACATTCCCACCAAACAGCACATCTTTGGACTGTGGGAGGAAACCGGAGCACCCGGAGAAAACCCACGCAAGCACGGGGAGAATGCGCAAACTCCCACAGACACTGGCCCAAATCCATGTGTCTGCACAGCTATCAGTGATAGTCACTGAGCTGTCGTCTTGCCCAGTATCTTGTCCACTTTAGGCACACACTAACGACATGAAGCACTAGGCCAATCTCGAATAACCAAGAGCAGCCCCAGTACGACCCAATGCGTGTTATGCCCCTCGTTGGACACGAGGTGGACCGACTTAAAACCTGTGAATGAAAAGAGAAAAACATTATTATCATACCATACCCATTTACATTACCAGGGACGCCCCAATGCTAATGACCCTTATTTAAAACAATCTCCGATATCCACCCATCTCCAACCCAGTCATGTGCCTGTCTAAGTTACTCTTAAATGACTCTAGCGTGTTTGCCTCCACCACTTTACTTGGCAGAGCATTCCATACTCCCACTACCCTCTGTGTGAAAAACCTCCCTCTAATATCTGTGTTGTACCTCTCCCCCCTCACCTTAAGTCAATTGCCCCTTGTCCCACGTGTCTCTCTCATAGGAAATAGCTTACCTCTGTTTACTCTATCTATACCCTTCATAATCTTATATACCTCTATTAGATCCCCCCTCAGTCGGCGTCTTTCAAGGGAAAAGAGCCCCAATTTCTTCAATCTTTCCTCATACCCCAGTCCTTCCATACCAGGCAACATCCAGCTGCTTTCTCTCAATAACAATAACAATGGCTAGGGGTGTCATTGGCATCATGATATTGTCACTGGACTAATAATCTAGAAACTCAGTGTATCTCGGGATCCTAGTTTGAATCACATCATGGTAGATGGTGAAATCTGAATTGAATAAAAATCTAGAATTAAATGTCTAATGATAACCGTGAATCCGTTGTCGATTGTCATAAAAACCCATCTGTTCACTAATGTTCTTTAGGGACATTCCAGATCCACAACGATGTGGCTGACTTTTCACTGGGCAATGAAGTTTAGGCAATTCCAAATAAAGAAACACTGGAAATGTAGGGGGGAAACTAGAGGGAATATAAAGATGTTGAGGAAGGTCTGTAGGCAGTGTGGACAATATTACCCCATCTTTGGTAGGCCCAGGGAACCGTGGTGCACTAAAAAAGTTGATTCGTTGGTTAGGAAGAAAAAGGAGGCTGATGTTCGGATGAGGCTTGAGGGCTCAGGTAGTGCATTAGAAAGTTTTAGATTGGCTAGGAGGGAGTTAAGAAGGGCTAAAAGAGGACATGAGATGACTTTGGCTGATAGGATTAAGGAGAACCCTAAGGCGTTTTACAGGTATGTCAAGAACAGAAGGTTGGTTAGGGCAAGATTAGGGCCAGTTACAGACAGTAGAGGGAAGTTGTGTGTGGAACCGGAGGAGATTGGAGAGGCATTGAACCAATATTTCTCTTCGGTGGTCACGTTAGGGGACATGAATGTAGCTGAGGAGGACACTGGGGTGCAGGGGTGTAAAATAGATAGTATTGCAGTTGACACGGGGGATGTGCTGGATATTTTAGAGGGTTTGAAAATAGATAAGTCCCCTGGTCCAGATGGGATTTACCCTAGGATTCTTTGGGAGGCAAGAGAGGTGATTGCGAAGCCTCTGGCTCTGATCTTCAGGTCGTCGTTGGTCTCTGGTATAGTACCGGAAGATTGGAGGACAGCAAATGTTGTCCCATTGTTTAAGAAGAGGAGAAGAGACTTCCCTGGAAATTATAGACCGGTGAGTCTTACTTCTGTGGTGGGTAAGGTTTTGGAAAGGATTATTAGAGACAGGATTTATAGTTATTTGGAGAGTAATGAATTGATTAGAGACAGTCAGCATGGTTTTGTAGCGGGTAGGTCGTGCCTTACTAACCTTACTGAGTTCTTTGAGAAAGTGACCAAAGAGGTGGATAGGGGTAAGGCAGTTGATGTGGTGTATATGGATTTTAGCAAGGCGTTTGATAAGGTTCACCATGGTAGGCTTCTGCAGAAAATGCAGATGTATGGGATTGGGGGTGATCTAGGTAATTAGATCAGGAATTGGCTAGTAGATAGGAGACAGAGGGTGGTGGTTGATGGTAAATATTCGTCATGGAGTTCGGTTACGAGTGGTGTGCCTCAGGGATCTGTTTTGGGGCCACTGCTGTTTGTAATTTTTATTAATGATCTGGATGAGGGTATAGTTGGGTGGATTAGTAAGTTTGCTGATGACACCAAAGTCGGAGGTGTGGTAGATTGTGAGGAAGGGTGTCATAGTTTGCAGGGTGACTTAGAAAGGTTGCAGAGCTGGGCTGCGAGGTGGCGGATGGAGTTTAATGTGGAGAAGTGTGAGGTAATTCATTTCGGTAGGAATAACAGATGTGTTGAGTATAGGGCTAACGGGAGGACTTTGAATAGTGTGGAGGAGCAGAGGGATCTAGATGTATGTGTACATAGATCCCTGAAAGTTGGGAATCAAGTAGATAAGATTGTTAAGAAGGCATACGGTGTCTTGGCGTTTATTGGTAGGGGGATTGAATTTAGGAGTCGCAGCGTCATGATGCAATTGTACACAACTCTGGTGCGGCCGCACTTGAAGTTTTGTGTGCAGTTCTGGTCCCCACATTACAGGAAGGATGTGGAGGCTTTGGAGAGGGTGCAGAGGAGGTTTACCAGGATGTTGCCTGGTATGGAGGGGAGATCCTATGAGGAGAGACTGAGAGATTTGGGGTTGTTTTCATTGGAAAGAAGGCGGCTAAGAGGGGACCTCATTGAAACATATAAGATGATTAGAGGTTTAGATAGGGTAGATAGTGATAGCCTTTTTCCTAGGATGGAGAAAGCTAGCACGAGGGGGCATGACTTTAAATTAAGGGGGGGTAGTTATAGGACTGATGTCAGGGGTAGGTTCTTTACCCAGAGGGTGGTGAGGGACTGGAATGCCCTGCCAGCTGCAGTTGTAAATGCACCTAGTTTGGGGGCGTTTAAGAGATCTGTGGATAGGTTTATGGACGAAAAGGGATTGGTTTAGGCTAGTGGGTCATTGTTTTGTAACTGGTAGGCGCAACATCATGGGCCGAAGGACCTGTTCTGCGCTGTAATGTTCTATGTTCTATCTTTGGCATATTGTAATTTTTGGATAAACTGGACAGTCCTCTTTCTACCATGGTTCACCATGGTAGGCTTCTGCAGAAAATGCAGATGTATGGGATTGTGGGTAATCTAGGAAATTGGATCAGAAATTGGCTATCAGATAGGAGACAGAGGGTGGTGGTTGATGGTAAATATTCATTATGGAGTTCGGTTACGAGTGGTGTGCCTCAGGGATCTGTTTTGGGGTCACTGCTGTTTGTAATCTTTATTAATGATCTGGATGAGGGTATAGTTGGGTGGATTAGTAAATTTGCTGATGACACCAAAGTAGGAGGTGTGGTAGATTGTGAGGAAGGGTGTCATAGTCTGCAGGGCGACTTAGATAGGTTGCAGAGCTGGGCCGAGAGGTGGCGGATGGAATTTAATGCGGAGAAGTGTGAGGTAATTCACTTCGGTAGGAGTCAGGGCTCCTGACTCCTTTGAGGGCTCAGGTAGTGCATTAGAAAGTTTTAGATTGGCTAGGAGGGAGATGAAGAGGGAGTTAAGAAGGGCCAAAAGAGGACATGAAATGACTTTGGCTGAAAGGATTAAGGAGAACCCTAAGGCGTTTTACAGGTATGTCAAGAACAGAAGGTTGGTTAGGGCAAGATTAGGGCCAGTTACAGACAGTAGAGGGAAGTTGTGTGTGGAACCGGAGGAGATTGGAGAGGCGTTGAACCAATATTTCTCTTCGGTGTTCACGCAAGGGGACATGAATGTAGCTGAGGAGGACACTGGGGTGCAGGGGTGTATTGCAGTTGATACGGGGGATGTGCTGGATATTTTAGAGGGTTTGAAAATAGATAAGTCCCCTGGTCCGGATGGGATTTACCCTAGGATTCTTTGGGAGGCAAGAGAGGTGATTGTCGAGTATAGGGCTAACGGGAGGACTTTGAATAGTGTGGATGAACAGAGGGATCTAGGTGTATGTGTACATAGATCCCTGAAAGTTGGGAATCAAGTAAATAAGGTTGTTAAGAAGGCGTACGGTGTCTTGGCGTTTATTGGTAGGGGGATTGAATTTAAGAGTCGCAGCGTCATGTTGCAACTGGTACGGCCGCACTTGGAATACTGTGTGCAGTTCTGGTCCCCACATTACAGGGAGGATGTGGAGGCTTTGGAGAGGGTGCTGAGAAGGTTTACTAGGATGTTGCCTGGTATGGTGGGGAGGTCCTATGAGGAGAGACTGAGAGATTTGGGGTTGTTTTCGTTGGAAAGAAGGCGGCTAGTGGGGATCTTATTGAAACATATAAGATGATTAGAGGTTTAGATAGGGTGGATAGTGATAGCCTTTTTCCTCGGATGGAGAAAGCTAGCACGAGGGGGCATGGCTTTAAATTAAGGGGGGGTAGCTACAAGACCAATGTCAGGGGTAGGTTCTTTACCCAGCAGGTGGTGAGGGATTGGAATGCCCTGCCTGCTGCAGTTGTAAATGCTCCTAGTTTGGGGGCATTTAAGAGATCTGTAGATAGGTTTATGGATGAAAAGGGATTGGTATAGGCTAGTGGGTCATTGTTTTTGTAACTGGTCGCCGCAACATCGTGGGCCGAAGGGCCTGTTCTGCGCTGTAATGTTCTATGTTCTCTAGCTTCTATTAAGTTTTGTTGGTCACAGGCTCAGGCAGATAGTGTTCCTTAACATCCATCCAAACTCAAAAGGCTAATTCTCGAATCCATTGCAAAGCACAGTTGCTGTCATACAGTCATGCAGGAGTAATAAGACAGTAACGAATATTACTCAACATCCAATTCTCTGAAGGACTTTTCAAAGACCTTCATGATCTTTCACTAATCAATAAAGACCATGTTTTTTATTATTCTTTCTTGAAATATGGGGGTCGCTGGTGAGGGCCAGCATTTATTCCCTATCCCTAATTGTCCTTGAGAAGGTGGTGGTGAACTGCCTTCTTGAACTGCTGCAGTCCCTGAGGTGTAGGTACACTTACAATGTTGTTAGGCAAGGAGTTCCTGGATTTTGACTCAGCAGAAGTGAAGGAATATTGAGGTGGGATTGCTTTAAGAGGAAGTGTTTTGTTAAAAGAGTCAATTTGTCTGGTAAACATTCAGCAGATGTTAAGAATGCAGGATAATAACAGACTTTGGCTAGCAATATGTTACTTTGTGAAGTTAATTTTGTTTATTTAGGATTTCCTGGGATTTTAGATTACAAAGAACAAAGAACAACACAGCACAGGAAACAGGCCCTTTGGCCCAATGAGCTCGCGCTGCCATTTTAACAATGTATTTTTCCTACACCTCTCTTGACCTGTGTCTATGCTTATGGTACCCCCATTGGAAACCAGATTCAGGGGAGAATAATTTAGGGACAATTTGTTACACCAATCAGCCTAAGAGCACAACTTTGGGGTGTGGGAGGAAACCCACGCAACCACAGGGAGAATGCACAAACTCCCACAGATACTGGCCCAAATCCACGTATCTGCACAGCTGGCAATGATAGTCACTGAGCTGCTGTGGTGCCCATCTGCTGGTCCAGTTTTAAGCATACACAAATGACGCAAAGTAGTAGGCCACTCTCAAAACATCCAAGAGCAGCCCACGCACGACCCACCGTGTGCATGCCCCTCGTTAGACAACAAGGTGGACCAACGCACCTGTGCAGTAAAAGAGACAAAACATCAGTACATGTAGCATTAGATTTCCAGTAACGTCCCGAGGCTCTGACCCTTATTTAAAACCGTCTCCTATAACCCTCCATCCCTGTGTCTCTCATGTGTCTATCTAAGTAAACCTTAAACAAGTCCAGCGTGCCTGCCTCCATCACCTTACTTGGTAGTGCATTCCATACCCCCACGATCCTCTGTGAAAAACCTCCCTCTAGCATCCAAATTATACTTCTCCCCCCTCACCCTAAGCTCGTGGTCCCTCGTGATATTTGTCTCCAATCTAGGAAAAAGCCTGCCACTGTTTATCTATACCCTTCATTATTTTATACACCTCTATCAGATCCCCCCTTAATCTCTGTCTTTCTAAGGAAAAGAGCCCCAGTTTACCCAATCTTTCCTCATAACCCAGTCCTTCCATACCAGGCAGCATCCTGGTAAACCTCCTCTGCACTCTCCAGGGTCTCCACGTCCTTCCGGTAGTAAGGTGACCAGAACTGGACGCAGTACTCCAAATGCGGTCTAACCAATGTTCTGTACAACTGTAGCATTAGACACCAGCTCTTATACTCTATACCCCTTCCTATAAAGGCTAGCATACCGTAAGCTTTCTTTGCAACCTTCTCCACCTGAGTTGCCATCTTCAGAGACTTGTGCACTTGCACTCCCAGGTCCCTCTGCATTTCTATACTCTTAATTGGTCTACCCTTTATCATGTAACTCCTCCCTGCATTATTCCTTCCAAAATGCATCACCTCGCATTTATCAGGATTAAATTCTATCTGCCATTTATCTGCCCAATATACCAACCTATCTATATCCTGCTGTGTCACCTGACACTCCTCCTCACTATCCGCCAATCCTGCCATCTTTGTGCATCTGCAAACTTGTTGATCACACCATGTACGCCCTCTTCCAAGTCATTTATATATATTACGAATAGAAGAGGTCCCAGTACTGAGCCCTGCGGCACACCAGTGGTGACAGATCTCCAGCTAGAAAAGGACTCTTCCACTACTACTCTCTATCTCCTGTTGCCTAGCCAGTTTTCAATCCATCTAGATGCCTGTCCCTGTATCCCATGAGCCTTAACCCTTTCTACCAGCCTACCGTGAGGGACTTTGTCAAACACCTTACTGAAATCCATATAGACGACATCAACGGCTCGTCCTTCGTCAACCGTTTTGTCACCTCCTCAAAAAATTCTACCAGATTTGTAAGGCAAGATCTCCCCTGAACAAAGCCATGCTGCGTATCCCTAATCAGATCGCAACACTCCAAATGCTTATGCATCCTATCCCTAAGAATTTTTTCCAACAACTTTCCTACCACTGACGTCAAACTCACCGGCCTATAATTACCAGGGTTATCCCTGCTGCCCTTTTTAAACAGTGGTACCACATTAGCTATCCTCCAGTCCTCTGGGACCTCACCTGTGTCCAAAGAAGAGACAAAGATTTGTGTCAGAGGCCCAGCAATTTCATCTCTCACCTCCCTAAGCAGCCTGGGATAAATGCCATCAGTCCCCAGAGCTTTATCAGTTTTTATGCTGCCTAAAAACCCTAACACTTCCTCCCTCATAATGGATATTTCCTTCAACTGGTCTACAGCTCCCTCCAAGACATTACAAGACACCAAGCCCCTCTCTTTCGTGAATACCGATGCAAAGTATTCATTCAGGATCTCCCCCATTCCCTTAGACTCTATGCACAGTTCCCCTCCTTTGTCCCTAAGAGGACCAATTTTCTCTCTAACCACCCTTTTGTTCCTAATATAAGAGTAAAATGCCTTTGGATTTTCCTTAATCCTATCAGCCAAAGCAATTTCATGTCCCCTTTTCGCCCTTCTAACTCCCATTTTGAGCTCCCTCCTGCTCTCTCTATATTCCTCCAGTGCTCTCTCCGTTCCCAGTAGCTTAGACCTAACATATGCCTCTCTCTTCTTCCTGACCAAGTCCTCAATATCCCCTGTAATCCACGGCTCTCTAATCCTGCCTTTCCCATCCTTCCTCTTTACCGGCACATGTCTTTCCTGCAACCTTTTCAGTTTTCCCTTGAAAGCCTCCCACTTGCCAACTGTGGACTTATCCGCTAACAACCTCTCCCAATCAGTGTCCATCACTTCCTTCCTAATCCGGCTATAGCTCGCCTTCCCCCAGTTCAGCACCCTTCCCTTCGGACAGCACTCATCTTTTTCCATTTTTATCCTAAAGTAGACAGACTTATGGTCACTGTTAGCCACATGTTCGCCTACAGCAACCTCAACCACCTGACCCAGCTCATTACCCAAAACTAAATCCAGTATAGCCCCCTCCCTAGTCAGGCTAGTTATGTACTGCTCCAGGGACCCTTCCAACACACATTTTACAAACTCCTCCCCATCCGTACCCCCAGGTCTAAGCACCTTCCAATCCACTCCAGGAAGATTAAAGTCACCCACTATTATTCTTTCTGCACCTATTATTATTCTATTATTATTATTATTCTAAAATGCCTCTGCAAATACCTTCCTCCACTGCCCTTGGGCTGTTGGGTGGCCTATAGTACACCCCTAGCATAGTAATCACTCCCTTCCTATTCCTCAACTCCACCCACAGCGACTCAATCCCTAACTCCTCCATATTATCCTCCCTCTGCACCGCTGTGATGTGCTCCTTAACTAACAACGCCACCCCACCACTTCTCTTCAACCCTCCTCTGTCACATCTAAAACACTTATACCCAGGAATATTCAGCTGCCGGTCCTGCCCTTCCTTTAACCACGTCTCCGTCACTGCCACCACATCTAAATTCCTCATGCACATCAAGGCCTTAAGCTCATCTGTTTTACTCGTTACACTCCTCGCATTAAAACAGATGCAATCCAAACTTCCAGGCCCACTCGGATCCTCCTTCCGCCGGATAATTTTCCTCTCAACCAAACCTACCCTGTCACCCAACTCGCCCCCAATCCCAGTGCCTAATAAGCTATCAAGTCTCATATCCCCACCCCTCCTCCCTATTAGTTTAAACCCTGCCGAAACACTCCAGCTAACCTCCCAGCTAAGATATTTGTCCCCCTCCCATTCAAATGTTCCCCATCCCTTCTGTACAGGTGCCCTTCTCTCACAAATACTTCCCAATGATCGACAAAAGTAAAGCCCTCTGCCTTGCACCAATCCCTCAGCCACGCATTCAGCTGTAGGTTCTCATTATTCCTGGCCATGCTGTTACTAGGCAGCAGCCCAGAGAATGCAACTCTAGAGGCCCTGCTCTTCAGCTTGGCCCCCAATTCCCTGAATTGACTACGTACATCCCCCCTGCTCTGCCTTCCTACGTCCTTCTCGCCTATGTGTATAATTACTTCAGCCTGGTTCCCTTCACCCTTCAAAATTCCCTCTATCCTCTCCCTGTACCCCTGTTCCAGGGAGGTAGACTACCATCCTGGAGTCACGCTTTTGCCCACAGAACCACCTATCAATTCCTTTGACCCTCCCATCCCCCACCACTATCTCATTGCCAGCCCCCTTCCTTCCCTCTGAGGCATTCTGGTCCTCCTGTCTTACCTTTTGTACCCCTGTTGATGCCTTTTGGGGGGCCACTGGGGTAGTCTTTGGACCAGGAGTATTCTTCTTCTTCTTCCCCTTCCTAACGATTACCCACCCATTCCGTCCCCCAGGCCCTGGGACCTCCACTTGACTGTGGTTCATATCCATTATTGCCTCGTTCTCCCTGACCAGAAATGCATCCTCTAAACACAGCTCTAATTGCCTGACCCGGGCCCTCAGATGCTGCAGCTCCAAACACTTGATGTAGATGTGGGCCTTTGGGAGATGTGTTGTCTCCAGGAACTCCCACATATGGCACCTAACACAGCTGAAGCATCTCCCCATAGACCCTGCCATGTACCTAATCACCCTTGGAATTATGTATACCGAAATGGACCGCAGGAAAGATAGTAACTAGTAACTCACCTTGCCTAAGCCTGCTCTCACCTAAGCCCAGTGAGCCAAAGCCCTTATAGCTCTCACTCTGCTCCCAACTCACTCCACTGCCCACTCCCGACACTGCCCGCTGTCTACTACTGCCTTCTTTTTATACACCCCGCTCTCCCTTCCCGACTAGCCCCTTGCCTAACTTCTGCTAAAAGTAATCAAAAATCCCCGCAAACCAGAAATACAGACAAGAGCTTCCAAGGAAAATCACTCACCAGGTACACTGCTCCGGAGAACAATGAGGTGGATCCACAGGTGAGTACCTGAGTTATACCCTCCGCTCTCCCTTCCCGACTAGCCCCTTGTCTAACTTCCACTACGGAAATAAAAAGTAATCAAAAAACCCCGCGAACCAGAAATACAGCCAAGAGCTTCCAAGGAAAATCAAACACTCACTACAGCCACCAGGTACACTGCTCCGGAGAACAATGAAGTGGATCCTTATTAGATGTGCAGTCATGTATGTTCTTGATTAGGTTGATTTACAGGGCAGGGTCAGGCAATTAATGGGAGGAGCGAAGCTTGCAGGAAATAAAGAGATTCAGTTTCATTTAAAAATGAAAGCAGTTGCTGCCTAGGCTGCCAAACAAAGCAGCGTCTGTGGTTCATTCTCTCCAACGATTTCCTGAAAGCTCCAGGGTTGGTAACCTAAATCAAAGCAAGTATACCTGTATTTTGCTAACTAATTTTAAAGAGGGTTTAAGTCTATAAGAGAAATTTTGCTTGGTTGGAACTCAGTGTGAGATTAGCAATTAAGAGTTGTATCATGTTACCTTTAAGTATTGTTCAATTCTTAAAAGTTAAGCTAATTCATTTATTATTGTTAAACTGTTGTTAAATAAAATTTGTTTAATAAAAGCTCCCTGGTTTGTCAGTAGAATTATACCTAGAAGGAAACATCCTACTCTTGCATTATTGCCCAAGTATAAAAATTGTTGGGATCTAGTCTAGCTTCATAATATACTATGGAGTTTCTGATCTGGTATCCTAACATTGGTGAGTTCTAGCAATGCATCTTGAAGATGATATATATTCGGCTACCACTTGTCAGTGGTGAAGGGAGTGAATGTTTGTGGAAGGAGTACCATCAAGTGGGTTGCTTTGTCCTTGATAATATTGAGCTTCTTCAGCATTGGAGCTGCAGCCATCCATGCAAGTGAAGAGTATTCCATCGCAGTCCTGACTGTGCCTTATAAATAGTGCATGCATTTTGGGGAGTCAGGAGGTGAATTACGTGCCATAGCATTATTAGCCTCTGATCTGCTCTTGTAGCCACAGTATTTATATGGCTGGGTTCAGTTCAGTTTCTGATCAACGTTGAACACCCTTCAGACACAGATAGTGGAGGATTCAGCGATGGTAATGGCATTGAATATTAAGAGGGGATGGTTAGATTCTCTCTTGTTGGAGATGGCCATTGCCTGACACTTGTATGGCATAAATGTTATTTGCCACTTGTCAGCCCAAATCTAGATATTGCCCAGGCCTTGCTGCATTTGGACATGGACTGCTTCAGTTTCTGGGGACTTGCAAATAGAACATAGAACAGTACAGCGCAGAACAGGCCCTTCGGCCCACGATGTTGCGCCGACCAATTAAAAAAGCAATGACCCTCTAACCTAAACCAATCCCTTTTTGTCCATAAACCTATCCACGGATCTCTTAAACGTCCCCAAACTAGGCGCATTTACAACTGCAGCAGGCAGGGCATTCCAATCCCTCACCACCCTCTGGGTAAAGAACCTACCCCTGACATCCGTCCTATAACTACCACCCCTTAATTTAAAGCCATGCCCCCTCGTGCTAGATTTCTCCATCAGAGGAAAAAGGCTATTACTATCCACCCTATCTAAACCTCTAATCATCTTATATCTTAAACGGTACTAAACATTGTGTAATCATCAGCAAACATCTCTACTTCTGACCTTATGATGAAAGAAAGGTCATTGTTGAAGTAGTTGAAGATGATAGGACCTAGAAACGCCTGCAGTGATGTCCTGGAGCTGAGATAATTGACCACCACCCCTCACAACCTTTGTGCCAGGTATGATTCCATCCAGTGGAGAGTTTTCCCCCTGATTCTCATTGACTCCAATTTTGCTCGGAATCCTTGATGCCATACTCGGTCAAACGCTGCCTTGATGTCAAGGACAGTCACTCACTTCACCTGTGGCATTCAGCTCTTTTGTCCATGTTTGAACCAAGACTGTAATGAGGTCAGGAGCAGAGTGATCCTGGTAGAATCCAAACTGAATGTCCATGAGTAGGTTATTGCTGGGTAACTGCTGCTTGACAGTGCTGTTGATGATTCTTTCCATCATTTTACTGATGGTTGAGGTTAGATTGATGGGGTGGTAATTGGCTGGGTTGGATTTGTCTTGTTTCTTGTGTACAGGACATACCTGGACAATTTTGCACATTGCCGGGTAGATGCCAGTGTTGTAACTGTCTTGGAACAGCTTGACCAGGGGAACAGCAAGTTCTGAAGCACAAGTCTTCAGTACTATTGCTGGAATGTTGTCAGGGCCCATAGACTTTGCTGTATCCAGTGCCTCAAGCTGTTTTTTGATATCATGTGGAGTGAATTGAATTGGCTGAAGAATGGTGGGGACTTCAAAAGGAAGCCAAGATGGATCATCCATTCAGCACTTTTGGCTAAAGATTATTGCAAATATTTCAGCCTTATCTTTTACACTGATGTGCTGACCCCATCATCATTGAGAATGGGGTATTTGTGGAGCCTCCTTCTCCAGTGAGTTGTTTAATTGTTCACCACCATTCACTCATGGATGTGGCAGGACTGCAAAGCTTAAATCTGATCCGTTGATTGGAGAATAGCTTAGCTTTGTCTACTACTTGCTGCTTATGCTGTTTGGCAAGCAAGTAGCCCTGTCTTGTAGCTTCACCAAGTTGATACCTCATTTTTAGGTATCCCCTGGTATTGTTCATGCACTCCTGTACTCTTCATTGTTGATTCCCTAGCTCGGTGGTAATGGTGGAGCGGGGGATGTGCCGGTCCACAAAGTTACTGATTCTGGTTGTACCCCTGTCTTACCAATCCCTCAGCACTGAGGATGACTCACTCTCACTCCACTTCAATGGGTTCTGAGATGCTGATTAGTCCAAAGTATGATCTGCAGACTCTGCCACATGTGGGTCAGATAATGTTTGAAGAGTTGGATAGATAAGTTGTTTGGAGGTTTCTGCGCTCTCTCCAATGCTTCATCCTGGCCTCTACACATTTCCAATGAAGTCTCATCATGTGTTCAATATCTTCCTGAATGAATGTTCTCCATTTTGGTCTCCTATTTCTTATGTTCTTATGGTCATGCACAGGCCTCGGACATCAGGGGTATCTGATCTCTTCAAGGATGTGTTGAGGGCATCCCAAAAGTTTTTCTGTTGAATGACTCTGGTTATTGTGATGTGTCAAGCGTGTTAATGTATGTTTACTGTTGTTGAGTCAATATTCTGGAAGTCCCTTCCTAAAAGCACAGAGGGTGTACCTACACTTTAGGGGCTGCAGGGGTTCAAGAAAGTAGCTCACTACCACCGCCTGATGGGCAACTAGTGATGGTCAATAAATGCTGACCTAGCCAGCAACGCCCACATTCCATGAATTAAAAATAGTTGGGCAGCCCCCAGTCAGTTAGGTGCTGTCCCATCACAGCCTATTTGTTTCAATCGGTGCCTGGAACTTAGGGATTCATCCTCAACAATTGCTGCTCTTTACACCAGGCTAGATAAACCCAACGAGGACAACACCAGTCTTTGTATCACAAACTAGAACATAAGGTCCTGGCTTTACCTTCTGCATATTGATGAGGAACCCTGTGATCAACAAACAACTTACAAGGCTCAATGTGGACACTGCTGCACACAAGGCATTAGACTCAAAGTGGTCTCCTTAAAGAGAAACACTGTATGCTCTTCTGGCAGGAAATAGTCTAAAGGCAACACATGAACGTGGAATGAGTTTCATGGTGAAAGACCACTCTACTTGTAGCATAGATAAAGAGGACCAGTAGATGTAATGTATTTGGATTTTCAGAAGGTTTTTGGTAAGGTTCCATACACGAGGTTAGGAAATAAAATTAGAGCATATGGGATCAGAGGAAATATATTGACACGGATTGAGAGTTGGTTAACAAACAGAAAGTGGAGAGTAATAATAAACAGGGCATTCTCAGGATGGCAGGCTGTCACCAATGGGGTATCAGTCAGATCAGTGCCAGGGCCCCAGTTATTTATATCAATGATTTGGAGGTTGGGACCAAATGCAATGATTCCAAATTTACTAATGACATTAAACTGGTGGGAATGTAATTTGTGAGGAGGATGCATGGAGACTTCAGTAGGATTTGGACAGGTTAAGTAAATGGGCTAGAACATGGCAGATGGAGTAGAACATAGAACATAGAACATTACAGCACAGAACAGGCCCTTCGGCCCACGATGTTGCACCGACCAGTTACAAAAACAATGACCCATTAACCTAAACCAATCCCTTTTTGTCCATAAACCTATCCATGGATCTCTTAAATGCCCCCAAACTAGGCGCATTTACAACTGCAGCAGCAGGGCATTCCAATCCCTCACCACCCTCTAGGTAAAGAACCTACCCCTGACATCCGTCCTATAACTACCACCCCTTAATTTAAAGCCATGCCCCTCGTGCTAGATTTCTCCATCAGAGGAAAAAGGCTATTACTATTCACCCTATCTAAACCTCTAATCATCTTATATGTTTCAATAAGATCCCCTCGCAGCCTCCTTCTTTCCAGCGAAAACAACCCCAAATCCCTCAGCCTCTCCTCATAGGATCTCCCCTCCATACCAGGCAACATCCTGGTAAACCTCCTCTGCACCTTCTCCAAAGCCTCCACATCCTTCCTGTAATGTGGGGACCAGAACTGCACACAGTACTCCAAGTGCAGCCGCACCAGAGTTGTGTACAGTTGCAACATGACGCTGCGACTCCTAAATTCAATCCCCCTACCAATAAACCCCAACACACCGTATGCCGTATAAGGTTGTTAAACCTTATCTACTTGACTCCCAACTTTCAGGGATCTATGTACACATACACCTAGATCCCTCTGCTCATCCACACTATTCAAAGTCCTCCCGTTAGCCCAATACTCAACACATCTGTTATTCCTACCAAAGTGAATTACCTCACACTTCTCCGCATTAAACTCCATCCGCCACCTCTCGGCCCAGCTCTGCAACCTGTCTAAGTCTTCCTGCAAACTATGACACCCTTCATCACTATCTACCACACCTCCGACTTTGGTGTCATCAGCAAATTTACTAATCCACCCAACTATACCCTCATCCAGATCATTAATAAAAATTACAAACAGCAGTGGCCCCAAAACAGATCCCTGAGGCACACCACTCGTAACCGAACTCCATGATGAATATTTACCATTAACCACCACCCTCTGCCTCCTATCCGCTAGCCAATTCCTGATCCAATTCCCTAGATCACCCTCAATCCCATACATCTGCATTTTCTGCAGAAGCCTACCATGGTGAACCTTATCAAACGCCTTACTAAAATCCATATACACTACTGCCTTACCCCCATCCACCTCTTTGGTCACTTTCTCAAAAAACTCAATAAGGTTAGTAAGGCACGACCTACCCGCCACAAAACCATGCTGACTATCTCCAATCAATTCATTACTCTCCAAATAACTATAAATCCTATCCCGAATAATTTTTTCTAAAACCTTGCCCACAACAGAAGTGAGACTCACCGGTCTATAATTCCCGGGGAAGTCTCTGTTCCCCTTCTTAAACAATGGGACAACATTCGCTAACCTCCAATCTTCCGGTACTATACCAGAGGCCAACGACGACCTGAAGATCAGAGCCAGAGGCTCTGCAATCACTTCTCTTGCCTCCCAGAAAATCCTGGGGTAAATCCCATCCGGACCAGGGGACTTATCTATTTTCAGACCCTCCAGAATATCTAGCACATCCTCCTTATCAACTGCAACACTGTCAATTCTACTCTCCTGCAATCTAGTGTCCTCCTCAGCTATATCCATGTCCCCCTGCGTGAAAACCGAAGAGAAATATTGGTTCAATGCCTCTCCAATCTCCTCCGGTTCCACACATAACTTCCCTCTGCTGTCTATAACTGGCCCTAATCTAGCCCTAACCAACCTTCTGTTCTTGACATACCTATAGAACGCCTTAGGATTCTCCTTAACCCTATCAGCCATGATATGAATATGTATGATGTGAATAAGTCTAAAATTATTCACTTTGGCAGAAAAAAATAAGGCAGACTATTTCTGAAATAGACAGAGACCTGGGAAGTGAGGATGTCCAAATGGACCAGTGTGTCCTTGTTCATGAGTAACTGAAAGTAAGAATACAGTTACAGCAAGAAATTAGGATGGTAAATGGTATGTTAACCTTCATTCCAAAAGGTGTTGAGTACAAGAGCAAACAAGTTTTGCTGCAATTATATAGAGCCTTGATGAGATCTCACCTGGAATATTGTGCAAAGTTTTGGTCTCCTTATCAAAGGAAGGATATACATAGGTTTTCACTATAGAGGATATGAGTATCATCCCAGAAATAGCTGTAAATCAGGAAATGGAAGAGAAGAAAGAACTCAGGAAAATTACAAAATACTGGGGAAACTGCATTTTGTTGCAATGAGAACTGTCAAATCCTGGTCTTGCTGGACTTTATCCTAAAGTCTTGTAAGAAATAGCTCGTGAGATAGTTGATGCATTGGTTATAACTTTCCAATGTTCTCTCAATTCAGGGAAAGTTCCATTAGATTGGAAAATGGCAAATGTAATGCCATTATTCAAAAGGGGAGGGAGACAGAACAAAGAACAGGACAGCACAGGAAACAGGCCCTTCGGCCCTCCAAACCTGTGCTGCTCATGGTCCAACTAGACCATTTGTTTGTATCCCCCCATTCCTGGTTTGCTCATGTCACTATCCAGGTAAGTCTTAAACGATCCCAGCGTGTCCGCCTCCACCACCCTACTTGGCAGTGCATTCCAGACTCCCACCACCCTCTGTGTAAAAAACGTCCCTCTGATATCTGAGTTAAACCTCGCCCCTCCCACTCGAGCCTGTGACCCCTTGTCATCTTCGACCTGGGAAAAAGCTTCCCACTGTTCACCCTATCTATACCCTTTATAATTTTGTACACCTCTATTAGGTCTCCCTTCATTCTCCGTCTTTCCAGGGAGAACATCCCCAGTCTTCCCAATCTCTCCTCATAACTAAGACCCTCCATACCAGGCAACATCCTGGTAAACCTTCTCTGCACTCTCTCCAAAGCCTCCACATCCTTCTGGTAGTGTGGCGACCAGAACTGGGCGCAGTTCTCCAAATGCGGCCTAACCAACGTTCTATACAGCTGTAACATCAGACTCCAGTTTTTATACTCTATACCCCGTCCTACAAAGGCAAGCATGCCATATGCCTTCTTCACCACCTACTCCACCTGTGCTGCCACCTTCAAGGATTTGTGGACTTGCACACCTCGGTCCCTCTGTGTGTCTACACTCTTGATGGTTCTGCCATTTATTGTATAATTTCCCCCTACATTAGTTCTACCAAAATGCATCACTGCGCATTTATCTGGATTAAATTCCATCTGCCATTTCTCCACCCAATTTTCCAGTCTATCTATATCCTGCTGTATTGTCCGACAATATTCATCGCTATCAGCAAGTCCAGCCATCTTTGTGTCATCCGCAAACTTACTGATCACACCAGTTACACCTTCTTTCAAATCATTCATATATGTCACAAATAGTAGAGGTCCCAGTACAGAGCACTGGTCACAGACCTCCAGCAGGAGAAAGCAGAAATTACAGCTAGTTAGCCTAACATCTGGAAGAGGGAAAATGTTAGAAGCTATTATTAAATGAATTATTGCAGGGCACTAGGATAAGCTCAAGATAATCAGGCAGAGTCACTATGGTTTTGTGAAAAGAAAATCGTATTTAGCCAATGTAGTTGGATTTCCAGAAAGCATTTGATAAAAATCCACATCAAAGATTATTACAGAAAATAAAAGCTTATGGTTTAGGGGGTAAAATATTGGTATGGAAGGAAGATTGGCTAGCTAAAAAGAAACAGAATAGTCATGAGGCTATTTGGCCCATCGAGTCTGCACTGACACTCTCTGATAGCCAGGTCCTTTTCCCCCACTCCATTCCCATAACGCCACACATTTACCATGGCTAATCCACCTAACCTGCACATCTTTGGAGTGTGGGACTAAACCAGAATACTGGGAAGAAACAGACACGGAGAGAATATGCAAACTCCACACAGTCACCCAAGGCCAGAATTGAACACAGGTCTCTGGCACTGAGGCATCATGCTGTGTGGGCAAAGGTGAAACTGTCCATTTTTGGTAGGAAGAATAAAAAGTATATGACCTAAACGGTGAGTGATTGCAGTGCTCTGAGATTCAGAGGGATCTGGGTGTCCTAATGCATTAATTGCAAAAAGCCAGTACACAGGTACTGCAAGTAATTAGGAAAACTAATAGAATGTTATTGGTTATTGTAAGAGGAATTGAATACAAATTATACAGGGCACTGGTGAGACCACATCTGGAGCATCATGTACAGAATTAAACTCTATTTAAGGAAAGATGTAAATGTGATAGAAACTATTCAGAGAAGGTTTGCTACATTAATAACCAGGAATGGGCAGGTTGACTTGTGAGGAAAGGTTGAAGAGTTTAGGTTTGTATCCTCTGGAGTTTCAAAGAGTAAGAGGTGATATGATTGAAACATATAAGATCCTGAGGAGTCTTGACAGGGTGGATGTGGAGAAGATGTTTCCTCTTGTGGGAGAATCTAGAATTAGAGGTCACTGTTAAAAATAAGGGGTCACTCATTTAAGACAAGATGAGGAGAATTTTTTTCTGAGTTGAAAATCTCTGGAAGTCTCTTCCTCAAAAAACAGTGGAAACAGAATCTTTGAATATTTCTAAGGCAGAGACAGAGAGATTCTTGATTAACTATGTTGGGGGATGGGGGAGTAAAAGGTTGTCAGGAGGGTAGGCAGAATATGGGGTTGAATCAGCCAGGATCTTACTGAATGACGGAGCAGGCTCGAGGGGCCAAGTGGCCCACCCCTGCTCCTAATTTGGATGTTCAGAGAGGAAGTGCAATGGATGTTCACCAGATAATCCCAGCGATGGCGGGATTGTCTTACGAGGTGAGGCTGAGGAGACTGGGTTTATTATTCTCTAGAGTTTCGAAAAACGAGAGGTGACCTCATTGAAACTTTTAAAAATCTTACAGGGCTCAAAAAGGTAGATTCAGGAAGGATGTTCCCCCTGGCTGGGGAGGTCTGAAACTAGGTGTACTGTCTCAAAATAAAGGAAAGGCCATTTAGAACTGAGAATGAGAACATAGAACATAGAAAAACTACAGCACAAACAGACCCTTTGGCTCACAAGTTGCACTGAACATATCCCTACCTACCAGGCTTACCTATAACCTTCTATCTTATTAAGTCCCATATACTTATCCAAAAGTCTCTTAAAAGACCCTATCAAATACCCTCTACCACCACTGCTTGCTGTCGATTCCACGCACCCACCACCCTCTGAGTGAAAAACTTACCGCTGACATCTCCTCAGTACCTACTCCCAGCACCCTAAACCTGTGTCCTCTAGTGGCAGCCATTTCAGCCCTGGGAAAAAACCTCTGAGAATCCACTCGATCTATACCTCTCAACATCTTATACACCTCTATCAGGTCATTCCCCATCCTTTGTCTCTCCAAGGAGAAAAAACTGAGCGCTCTCAACCTATCTGGGACTTCAATGTTGTGGCCATTTCAGAGACATGGATAGAGCAGGGGCAGGAATGGTTGCTGCAGGTCCCGGGGTTCAAATGTTTTAGTCGGAGTAGAGAAGAAGGTAGGAGGGGGGGAGGGGTAGCATTATTGGTCAGGGACTGTATCACAGTGTCAGAGACGAAGTTTGATGAAGACTTGTCTGTTGAGGTAGTATGGGCGGAGATTAAAATAGGAGAGAGGTCACCCTGTTGGGAGTCTTTTATAGACCTCCTAAAAGTTCTAGAGAGGTTGAGGAAAGGATTGCGGAGACGATCCTTGCTAGGAGTGATAGTAAAAGGGTAATTGTTATGGGGGATTTTAACTTTACTAATATTGATTGGAATTGTTATAGCTCTAGCTCGTTAGAGGGGTCAGTTTTTGTACAAAGCGTGCAGGAAGGCTTTTTGACTCAGTATGTAGATAGGCCAACTAGAAGTGAGGCTATATTGGATTTGGTGCTGGGAAATAAGGTGCTGGGAAATAAGGTGCGGGGAGGGAAGTACAGAGGTGATGTTAGGGGTAAGTTTTTCACTCAGAGGGTGGTGAGTGAATGGAATCGGCTGCCGTCGTCGGTGGTGGAGGCGAACTCGCTGGGGTCTTTTAAAAGACTTCTGGATGAGTATATGGGGTTTAATGGGATTGGGGGTTATAGATAGGTCTATAGATTGGTGGGGTTGATGTGATCGGCGCAACTCGAGGGCCGAAGGGCCTGTTTGTGCTGTAATGTTCTATGTTCTATGTTCTAAATGAGCCAGACCAGGTGCTAGACTTGGAAGTTGGTGTGCATTTTGGTGATAGTGACCACAATTTAGTTACGTCCACCTTAGTGATGGAAAGGGATAGGCATGAACCTCGGGCTAGTGGTTTTAGCTGGGGGAAGGGTAATTATGAGGCTATTAGGAGAGAATTAGGAAGCATAGGTTGGACTAGGAGATTACAGGGACTGGGAACGTCTCAAATGTGGAGTTTTTTCAAGGAGCAGCTACTGCGAATCTGTGATAGGTATGTCCCTGTCAGGCAAGGAGGAATTGGTAGGGCTAGGGAACCGTGGTGCACCAAAAAAGTTGATTCGTTGGTTAAAAGGAAAAAGGAGGCTTATGTTCGGATGAGACGTGTGGGCTCGGGTAGTGCACTAGAAAACTTTAGATTGGCTAGGAGGGAGTTAAAGAGTGAGCTAAGAAGGGCTAAAAGAGGACATGAGAAGACTTTGGCTGATAGGGTTAAGGCGTTCTATAGGTATGTCAAGAACAGAAGGTTGGTTAGGGCAAGATTAGGGCCAGTTATAGACAGCAGAGGGAAGTTATGTGTGGAACCGGAGGAGATTGGAGAGGCATTGAACCAATATTTCTCTTCGGTGTTCACGCAGGGGGACATGGATATAGCTGAGGAGGACACTGGGTTGCAGGGGAGTAGAATTGACAGTGTTACAGTTGATAAGGAGGATATGCTGGACATTTTGGAGGGTCTGAAAATAGATAAGTCCCCTGGTCCGGATGGGATTTACCCCAGGATTTTCTGGGAGGCAAGAGAAGTGATTGCAGAGCCTCTGGCTCTGATCTTCAGGTCGTCGTTGGCCTCTGGTATAGTACCGGAAGATTGGAGGTTAGCGAATGTTGTCCCATTGTTTAAGAAGGGGAACAGAGACTTCCCCGGGAATTATAGACCGGTGAGTCTCACTTCTGTTGTGGGCAAGGTTTTAGAAAAAATTATTCGGGATAGGATTTATAGTTATTTGGAGAGTAATGAATTGATTGGAGATAGTCAGCATGGTTTTGTGGCGGGTAGGTCGTGCCTTACTAACCTTATTGAGTTTTTTGAGAAAGTGACCAAAGAGGTGGATGGGGGTAAGGCAGTAGTGTATATGGATTTTAGTAAGGCGTTTGATAAGGTTCACCATGGTAGGCTTCTGCAGAAAATGCAGATGTATGGGATTGAGGGTGATCTAGGGAATTGGATCAGGAATTGGCTAGCGGATAGCAGGTGGTAGTTGATGGTAAATATTCATCATGGAGTTCGGTTACGAGTGGTGTGCCTCAGGGATCTGTTTTGGGGCCACTGCTGTGTGTAATTTTTATTAATGATCTGGATGAGGGTATAGTTGGGTGGATTAGTAAATTTGCTGATGACACCAAAGTCGGAGGTGTGGTAGATAGTGAGGAAGGGTGTCATAGTTTGCAGGAAGACTTAGACAGGTTGCAGAGCTGGGCCGAGAGGTGGCGGATGGAGTTTAATGCGGAGAAGTGTGAGGTAATTCACTTTGGTAGGAATAACAGATGTGTCGAGAATAGGGCTAACGGGAGGACTTTGAATAGTGTGGATGAGCAGAGGGATCTAGGTGTATGTGTACATAGATCCCTGAAAGTTGGGAATCAAGTAGATAAGGTTGTTAAGAAGGCATACGGTGTCTTGGCGTTTATTGGTAGGGGGATTGAATTTAGGAGTCGCAGCGTCATGTTGCAACTGTACACAACTCTGGTGCGGCCGCACTTGGAGTACTGTGTGCAGTTCTGGTCCCCACATTACAGGAAGGATG
This sequence comes from Prionace glauca, assembly GCA_037974335.1. NCBI lineage: Eukaryota > Metazoa > Chordata > Chondrichthyes > Carcharhiniformes > Carcharhinidae > Prionace > Prionace glauca. The sequence goes on from CM075728.1 coordinate 69,485,079, forward strand.
TGGAGGCTTTGGAGAGGGTGCAGAGGAGGTTTACCAGGATGTTGCCTGGTATGGAGGGGAGGTCCTATGAGGAGAGGCTGAGGGATTTGGGATTGTTTTCACTGGAAAGAAGGCGGCTAAGAGGGGATCTTATTGAAACATATAAGATGATTAGAGGTTTAGATAGGGTGGATAGTGATAGCCTATTTCCTCTGATGGAGAAATCTAGCACGAGGGGGCACGACTTTAAATTAAGGGGGGGTAGTTATAGGACGGATGTCAGGGGTACGTTCTTTACCCAGAGGGTGGTGAGGGATTGGAATGCCCTGCCTGCTGCAGTTGTAAATGCGCCTAGTTTGGGGGCGTTTAAGAGATCCGTGGATAGGTTTATGGACGAAAAGGGATTGGTTTAGGTTAGTGGGTCAATGTTTTGTAACTGGTCGGCGCAACATAGTGGGCCGAAGGGCCTGTTCTGCGCTGTAATGTTCTATGTTCTATCTCATAAGGCATGCCACCCAATCCAAGTAACATCCCTGTAAATCTCCTCTGCACCCTTTCTATGGCTTCCACATCATTCCTGTGATGAGGTGACCAGAACTGAGCTCAGTACTCCAAGTAGGGTCTGACTAGGGTCTTATACAGCTGCAGCATTATCTCCTGACTCCTAAACTCAATTCCTTGATAGATGAAGGCCAGTACACCATACGCCTTCTTAACACATTCTCTACCTGAGAAGATGTTTTGAGCGTCCTATGAACCCAGATCCCAAGATCCTTCTGATCTTCCACACTGCCGAGAGTCTTACCCTTAATATTATATTCTGTCATCTTATTTGACCTGCCAAAATGAATCATACACACTTATCTGGGTTGAAGTCCATCTGCCACTTCTCCACCCAGTCTTGCATCCTATCTATGTCTCATTGCAACTTCTGACATCCCTCCACATTATCCATAACACCTCCAACCTTTGTGTCATCGGCAAATTTACCAATCCATCCCACCACTTCCTCATCCAGGTCATTTATAAAAATCACAAACAACAAGGGTCCCTGGGGCACTCGACTGGTGACTGACCTCCACACAGAAAAAGACCCATCTACATCTGTCTTTTCTTTTACTTCACAGGTGATTTGGTCCGCCTTATTGTCCAACAAGAGGCATACACGCGGTGGGTCGTGTGAGGGCTGCTCTTGGATGTTGCTTCGAGAGTTGCCTTGTGCTTCACGTCGTTTGTGTACGCTTAAACTGGACCAGCTGACCGGCAACATGACAGCTCAGTGACTATCACTGTTTGCTGTGCAGATACATGGATTTGGGCCATTGTCTGCGGGAGTTTGCACATTCTCTCCGTGATTGCGTGGGTTTTCTCCGGGCGCTCTGGTTTCCTCCCACATCCCAAAAACATGCTCTTAGGCTGATTGGTGTAATAAATTGTCCCTAAATTAGTCTTCCCTCAATCTTCCCCAATAGGTGTTGAGAAAGGTCATAGGTAGAGGAGGGCACTCATAATGTTAAAACGGCAGCGCCGTTTTTGATCTTTGTTCTTTGTACAACCACCCTTTGCCTTCTGTGGGCAAGCCAGTTCTAGATCCACAAAGCAATGTCCCCTTGGATCCCATATCCCCTCACTTTCTCAATAAGCCTTGCATGGGGGGCCTTATTGAACGCCTGGTTGAAGTGAAGAAGGAATTTCTTCACTCAGAGGGTGCTGAACCTTTAGAATTTTCTAGTCCAGAAGGATATTCTCAGTCACTGAGAATGTGTGAAACAGAAATTTATAGACTAAAGGAATCAAGGGATATGGGATCGTGAGGGGAAGTGACATTGAGGGAATTGATCAGCCATGATCAAATTGAATGGTAGAGCAGACTTAATGGGCTGAATAGCCTATTTTTGTTCCTATCTTCCTCCTTGTGTGGTAGAACCACCACACAAAACTTAGAGAGACTTGTTGCTCTTTGTTTGTCAACTAGCATAGGCCCATTAAACCTCATGAGCATCTTTGCCCCAACAATCATCTTGACCTCAGGTGTCAAGAACAATGTGAGGCCCATGTGGCTGTGATCAGGTAGAATGCCCAGCACTGAAGGATTGTATCTTCCTAGGAACTTGAGCAAAAAGCTGGGTACTGACTACACAATTTGGCCAATATACACAGGACACCAGAAAATCAGCAAGTTGAACAATAATGGACAGATGTTGTTAGGGCTATGCTGTTACCATGGAAGAACAGCTTCTTCCAAACAAAGTTGGGCCAAAAGGTGTCCTGGAGGCATCTGAGATCACATTCCAAACAACACTAGATGTCATAACTTAGAAGTACCACCCTCAACAATGTCTTCATCACTCATAGCTCCATTCCTGACTGTGATACTGACGATGTGAAGATGCCGGCATTGGACACAATAAGAAGTCTCACAACACCAGGTTAAAGTCTAACATGTTTATGAAGATTCACGTTCCAACCATCATTATTTTGTAAACTGAGTCTGTGTCTTTATATGCTCTGTTTGTGAATAGAACTCCCACTTACCTGACAAAAGAGCAGTGCTCCAAAAGCTAGTGGATTTTGCTACCAAATAAACCTGTTGGACTTTAACCTGGTGTTGCGAGACTTTTTCTTGTGTGACACTGACCACAGTAATAAGACCACAAAGGGACCAGGCCATTCAGCCCCTTGAGTCTGCTCCACCATTTAATAGGATCATGGCTGATCTGACATTCCTCACAACCACTCTCCTACCCTTTACTTATAACTCTTGATTCTCTTACTGATCAAATATGCCTTAAATATACACAAGGACTCTGTCCCCACACTTCTCTGTGGAAAGGAGTTTCAAAGACTCACAACCCTTTGAGAGAAGAAATTCTCCTCATCTCAGTCTTAAATTGGCATGTCTTTGTCCTGAGACTACGTCCTCTGGTCCTAGGCTCTCCCATGAAGGGAAACATCCTCTCAACATCCTCTTAAGAATCCTGTATGTTTAATGAGATCACCTCTCATTCTTTAAAATTCCAGTGAGTAGAATTCCAACTTGTTTGATCTTTTCTCATAAGACAATCTCTCCAATCTGGGGATCATCCTAGTGACCCTTCTCTGAACTACCTCCAATGAAATAATACTTTTCTTTAAATAAGGGGACTAAAACTGGTCACAGTACTCCAGATGTGGTCTCACCAGAACTTGTACAGTTGCAGCAAAACTTCCCTACTCTTTTGGTTGTAACAAGGGCAGGCTTCAGTCAAAGAAACTATACCACTCTAAGAGGAAAGCTCACCCTTGAATCAACACTTGCTGTACCACTGAGCCAGAGTGGACCCAGGAGCTCCTCAATATCCTTGATCAGGATCTGCATGTGCAGGTCCACGGTTCCTTTAGTGGCAACACAGGTGGCCAAGGTGATTAAGAAGGCATTAGGCATGCTTGCCTTCATTGGCTGGGGCACTGAGTAAAAGAGTTGGCAAATCATATTGCAGCAATATGAAACTTTGGATTAGGCTGCATTTGGAGTAGTGTATGCTGTTTTGGTCACAACACTACTAGAAGGGCTTTGAGGCTTTAGGGAGGGTATAAAGAAGGTTCACCAGGATGTTGCCTGGTCTCAACTTTGAGGAGTTGAATAAACTAGGATTTTTTTGAGGGGAGAACTGATTGCCTCTCAATTTTGTAGACTTCATAGACAGGGTGGCTAGTCAGAGGTTTTTCCCAGGTTGGAAGTGTGAATTACAAGAGGGCACAGGTTCAAGGTGAGGGGGGAAAGTTTTTAAGGGAGACATGTGGGGGAAGTTTTTCATACATAGTAATGGGTGTCTGGAGGTGATGAAAGTAGGCACATTAGCAACATTTAAGAAGCATCTGGATGGGTACATGAATAGGAAGGGAATAGAGGGATAAGGTCCGAGTAAGGGCGGAAGGTTTTTTAGTTTAGGGCATCATGATTGGCACTGGCTTGGAAGGCTGAAGGGCCTTTACATATTCTGTACTTTTCTTTGTTCTTGATCAGAGTCTTTCAGACAACACCCAAGACCTGAGTGTAGTATCAACACAACACTATCGATAACTCTGCACTCACTGTGTACTGGAAAAGAGATCAGAGGAATGCTGATTGGTTTGAAGATTATTGGACTGAAATGGAGCCAGTTATTGTGACCAAGAGGAAAGCCCTCATAAACTACAGACACATCCCCAGTAAAATCGAGATGTTCTCAGAACTGTCAGAATTAATCCTCAGCAGACTGCTTGGCCTGGCACCAATCAATACCGGTTAAAACTCTGTGACAGCAAATAATCTGCTTCTGAGTCAGGGGGCTGTTAGCATCTACAAAATGACAGGCCTTGCAGCAACCATTTCAGACTCCTTGAAGAGTAAAACATGGATGATCATTACTGAATTGAACGAGCAGATGAAAGTAAAATAACGTGGATGCTGGAATCTGAAACAAAAACAAGAAAATGCTGGAAAATATCAGCAGGTATTGGGAGGTGTTGGCAGCCTTAGAAGTGGATAAATCTCCAGGTCCAGATGAATTATGCCCTAGCCTGCAGTTGGAGACAAGAGAGGAGATTGCAGGACTCTGACCCAAATTTTCAATTCCTCTCTGATCATAGGGGAAGTGCCAGATGACTGGAGAATAGCTAATGTGGTTCCACTATTTAAGCAGGGTTGTAGAGATAAGTAAGAAGTCTCACAACACCAGGTTAAAGTCCAAAAGGGTTAGTTGGTAAATTTGTTGGACTTTAACCTGGTGTTGCGAGACTTCTTATGGTGTTTACTCCAGTCCAACGCCGGCACCTCCACATTGTAGAGATAAACCAGAGAACTATAGATCAATGAGTCTCACGTCAGTGGTAGGAAAATTATTGGACAAACTTCCAAAGGAGAGCATCTATTTACACAGGGATAATCAGCATGGCTTTGTCAGAGGAAGATCAAGCCTAATAAATTTGATTGAATTTCTTGAGGAGATGACCAGGTGTGTAGATGAGGATAGTGCAGGTGATGTAGTTTATATGGATTTCAGCAAAGCCTTTGGCAAGGTCACATGGGAGACTTGTAAAGAAGGTAAATTCACATAGGATACAGGGTATTTTTAAGAAGTGGATTCAAAATTGGCTTGGTTGTAGGCAACAGAGGGTGATGATGGAAGGTTGGAAGTCACTGTCCAGTGGCGTATCACATATATAAATGATATAGATGACTATGTGAGAGAAAGAATGAGTAAGTTTGTGGGTGACTCAAAGATTGGCCAGGTGGTTAACACTGAGGCAGAGTGTCTTGGGTTACAAAAAGATATAGACGGAATGGTCAAATGGGCAGGTAAGTGACAGATGGAATTTAACCCTGAAATGTGTGAAGTGATACATTTTGGAAGGAGTAATTTGACAAGAAAGTACTCAACAAATGATAGGACACTAGGAAGTTCTGTGGAACAAAGGGACCTTGTCTGCAGCTCTCTGAAGGTGGAAGAGCATGTTAGTAGGGTGGCGAAAGAGGCATATGGAGCACTTGACTTTATCAATCACGGCATAGCTTACAAAAGCAGGGAAGTCATGTTGGAGTTGTAAAGCACTTTGAGGCCACAGCTAGTTCTGGTTGCCACATTATAGGAAGGATGTGATTGCACTGGAGTAGGTGCAGAGGAGACTCACCAGGATGCTGCCATTTAAGTTATGAAGAGAGGTTGGGTAGGCTTTGGTTGTTTTTGTTGGAACAGAGACAACTGAGGGGCGTCCCGATCGAGGTGTACAAGATTATGAGGGACATGGACAGAGTGGATTAGGAGCAGCTGTTTCTCTTAGTTGAAGGTTTATAGTTTCAAAATGAGGGGTAACAGGTTTAGGTTTGTGAGGGAAAAACTTTTTTACCCAGAGGGTGTTGACGATCTGAAATATACTACCTGGGAGGATGGTAGAGGTGGGTTTTCTCACATCCTTTAAAGAGTATCTAGATGAGAACTTGGCACATCGTAACATTCAGGGCTATGGGTCAAGTGCTGGTAGATGGGATTAGGAGTTCAGGTGTTTCTAATGTGTCGGTGCAGACTCAGTGGGCCAAAGGGCCTCTACTGCGCTGTATGATTGATATTTGTAAAATTGTAAAATTCTAGGGAGAAATCATTGCATGGTCCTTTTTAAAGGTGATGCTTTTTCTGACAGATGCATTGGCCATGCTAAATTCTCCCGCAATGTACCCAAACAGATGCCAGAGTGTGGTGGCTAGGAGATTTTCATGGTAACTTCATTGCCATGTTATTATAAGTCTACTCATGATATTACTAAGTAAATTTAAAATACTTCTGCTCCTCAATCTTCATTTTAAGAGATCACAGGTGATTATTGACCATCCTGAGAATTATAGACAGTGAGCCTTACTTCTGTTGTGGGCAAAGTTTTGGAAAGAATTATAAGGGATAGGATTTATAATCATCTAGAGGGAAATAAATTGATTAAGGATAGTCAACATGGTTTTGTGAAGGGTAGGTCGTGCCTCACAAACCTTATCGAGTTTTTTGAAAAGGTGACCAAAGAGGTGGATAAGGGTAAGACAGTTGATGTGGTGTATACGGATATTAGCAAAGTGTTTGATAAGGTTCCCCATGGTAGGCTACTGCAGAAAATGCAGATGCATGGGATTGGGGGTGATTTAGCAGTTTGGATCAGGAATTGGTTAACTGATAGAAGACAGAGGGTGGTGGTTGATGAGAAATATTCAGCCTGGAGTTCAGTTACAAGTGGTGTACGTCAAGGATCTGTTTTGGGGCCATTTCTGTTTGTCATTTTTATAAATGACCTAGATGAGGGTTAGAAGGATGGATTAGTAAATTTGCTGATGACACCAAAGTTGGAGGAGTTGTAGATAGTGAGGATGGATGTTACAGTTTGCAGAGGGACATAGATAAGCTGCAGAGCTGAGCCAAGAGGTGGCAGATGGAGTTTAATACAGAAAAGTGTGAGGTGATTCACTTTGGTAAGAATAACAGGAGTACAGAATATAGGGCTAATGGAAGGACTCTTAGTAGTGTTGACGAGCAGAGAGATCTCGGGGTACATGTGCATAGTACCCAGGTTAGAACATAGAACATTACAGCGCAGAACAGGCCCTTCGGCCCACGATGTTGCGCCGACCAGTTACAAAACAATGACCCACTAGCCTAAACCGATCCCTTTTCGTCCATAAACCTATCCACAGATCTCTTAAACGCCCCCAAACTAGACGCATTTACAACTGCAGCTGGCAGGGCATTCCAGTCCCTCACCACCCTCTGGGTAAAGAACCTACCCCTGACATCAGTCCTATAACTATCCCCTCTTAATTTAAAGTCATGCCCCCTCGTGCTAGCTTTCTCCATCCTAGGAAAAAGGCTATCACTATCTAACCTGTCTAAACCTCTAATCATCTTATATGTTTCAATAAGGTCCCCTCTTAGCCTCCTTCTTTCCAGCGAAAACAACCCCAAATCTCTCAGTCTCTCCTCATAGGATCTCCCCTCCATACCAGGCAACATCCTGGTAAACCTCCTCTGCACCCTCTCCAAAGCCTCCACATCCTTCCTGGAATGTGGGGACCAGAACTGCACACAAAACTCCAAGTGCGGCCGCACCAGAGTTGTGTACAGTTGCATCATGACGCTGCGACTCCTAAATTCAATCCCCCTACCAATAAACGCCAAGACACCGTATGCCTTCTTAACAACCTTATCTACTTGATTCCCAACTTTCAGGGATCTATGTACACATACACCTAGATCCCTCTGCTCCTCCACACTATTCAAAGTCCTCCCGTTAGCCCTATACTCAACACATCTGTTATTCCTACTGAAATGAATTATCTCACACTTCTCCACATTAAACTCCATCTGCCACCTCGCAGCCCAGCTCTGCAACCTTTCTAAGTCACCCTGCAAACTATGACACCCTTCCTCACAATCTACCACACCTCCGACTTTGGTGTCATCAGCAAATTTACTAATCCACCCAACTATACCCTCATCCAGATCATTAATAAAAATTACAAACAGCAGTGGCCCCAAAACAGATCCCTGAGGCACACCACTCGTAAACGAACTCTGCTGGGAATAGTTTCAGGGATGGCAGTTCAGGCTGTAAGCTGCATCTCCTGTGGGATGTATGTAGTGAGGGAGTCCAGCAGTGTTTCAGGTGGTTTTACTTGTGGGAAGTGTGTAAAAGTGCAGTTTCTGGAGGAGCGTGTAAAGGAGCTGGAGGTGGAATTAGAGGAGCTCCGCATAATCCGGAAAGTGGAGGAGGACATAGAAAGGAGTTATAAGGAGATAGTTACTCCTAGAAATGAGTCTTGGGTCACTGTCAGGAAGAGGGGAAAGAAGCAGTTGGGGGGTCAATCCCCTGGGGCTGTTCCCCTCCAAAATAGGTTTTCGGTCCTGGAGGCTACAGTTGAGGAGGAATCAACTGGGGATAGCCAAAGGGAGCAGGTCTCTGGGGGTGAGCCTATTGGGAAATCTCAGGTGGTTAGGGGTAAGAGGTTGGGCCTCGTGATTGGGGACTCCACAGTTAAGGGGACGGATAGGAGAGTTGGAGGTAAGGGTAGGGACTCGGGGCTGGTGTGTTGCCTACCTGGGGCTGGGGTCCGGGATGTATCGGACAGGGTATTCAGGACTCTTAGGGGAGAGGGAGATCAACCCCAAGTTATAGTTCATGTGGGGACACATGACATAGGGAGATTAAGGGAAGGGGATATTAAACAAAGATTTATGGAGTTGGGGTGGAAACTAAAGGCCAAGTCTGGAAGAATAGTTATATCCGGACTCTTGCCTGTGCCACGGGATAGTTTAGAGAGGAATGGAGAGAGGGAAAGTTTGAACTCGTGGCTGAGGGGATGGTGCAGGAGGGAGGGGTTCAGGTACTTAAGCAATTGGGGCTCATTCTGGGGAAGGCGGGACCTCTATATGAGTGATGGTTTACACCTGAACCAGAGGGGAATCAATATCCTGGGGGGTAAATTTGCAAAGGCTATGCGGGGAGGTTTAAACTGATTTGGGGGGGGGGGGGTGGGATATTGAGTAGAGGGAGTGAAAGGGAGGGGGGCATAGATGGGGAATGCAAGGCACGGCGTAGTGGGGGTGGGGCGGAGCAGGGTTTGAAATGCATGTGCTTTAATACTTTAAAGGTAGGGGAGGACCGCAGGAAACATGGGAGGGAGGTTAGACAGGGGGTGGAGAAGGGAAATGCCCAGACTGAGGGGCTGAAGTGTGTATATTTTAATGCAAGGAGTATAGTAAATAAGGTAGATGAGCTTAGGGCGTGGATAGCTGCTTGGGAATGTGATGTGGTGGCCATTACGGAGACTTGGATGTCTCAGGGACAGGACTGGGTACTTCAGGTGCCAGGTTTCAGATGTTTCAGGAAGGACAGGGAGGCTGGCAGAAGAGGTGGTGGAGTGGCACTGTTAATAAGGGACAGTGTCATGGCTGCAGAGAAAGAGGATGCCGTGGAGGGACTTTCTACAGAGTCTCTGTGGGTGGAAGTTACGAACAGCAAAGGGTCGAAAACTTTGCTGGGTGTATTCTATAGGCCGCCCAATAGTGACAGGGAAGTTGAAGTGCAGATAGGGAACCAGATTCTGGAGAAATGTATTAAAAACAGAGTTGTCGTGATGGGAGACTTCAATTTCCCAAACATCGACTGGAATATCCCGAGAGTAAGGGGTTCGGCTGGAGAGGAGTTTGTTAGGTGTGTTCAGGAAGGTTTCCTGACACAGTATGTGGACAAGCCTACGAGGGGAGAGGCAGTACTTGACCTGGTACTGGCGAATGAACCAGGGCAGGTGATGGATCTCTCGGTAGGAGAGCATCTTGGGAATGGTGACCATAATTCTATCTCCTTCACAATTGCATTGGAACGAGATAGGATCAGACAGGCTAGGAAGGTGTTTGTCTGGAGTAAGGGGAGATACGAAGAAGTCAGGAAGTTACTTGGACAAATAAACTGGAAGGAAGCATTCTTAGGGAAAAGTACCGAAGGAAGGTGGCGGATATTCAAGGAATGTTTGTCTGGCGCTCTGCATGACAATGTTCCGATAAGGCAAGGGGGTTTTGGTAGGTCGCGGGAACCGTGGTGCACGAAGGCTGTGTTGAACCTAGTCAGGAGGAAAAGGAAGGTGTACAAAAAGTTCAGGGAACTAGGAGAGGTTAAGGATCTTGAAGAATATAAGGACTGTAGAAAGGAGGTTAAAAGGGAAATTAGGAGAGCCAGAAGGGGTCATGAGAAGACCTTGGCGGGTAAGATTAAGGAAAATCCCAAGGCCTTCTATAAGTATGTGAAAGGTAAAAGGGTGAGAAGGGAAAGGATAGGACCTATAAAAGATGAAGGGGGAAAGGTCTGTGTAGAACCAGAAGAAATGGCGGAGGTGCTTAATGAGTACTTTGCATCAGTATTCACAGTGGAAGCTGATTTGGGAGATCTTGCAGCAGGTGGAAAAGATTGAGTACGTGGACATTAAGGAGGAGGATGTGTTAGAACTTTTGAATTCTATCAAGGTAGATAAGTCGCCGGGACCAGATGGGATGTACCCCAGGATATTGTGGGAGGCCAGGGAAGTGATTGCAGAGCCCTTGGCGATGATCTTTGCGTCGTCAATGGAGACGGGAGAGGTTCCGGAAGATTGGAGGATTGCGGATGTAGTCCCTATTTTCAAGAAAGGGAACAGGGATAGCCCGGGAAATTACCGCCCGGTGAGTCTGACCTCAGTCGTTGGTAAGCTGATGGAGAGGCTTCTGAGGGACAAGATTTACGAGCATTTGGAGAGGTTTGACATGATCAGGAATAGTCAGCATGGATTTGTCAAGGGCAGGTCGTGCCTTACGAGCCTAGTTGAGTTCTTCGATAATGTGACTGAACACATTGACGAAGGAAGTGCCGTGGACGTAGTGTACATGGACTTCAGCAAGGCTTTTGATAAGGTCCCCCATGCAAGACTTCTTGAGAAGGTGAGAGGGCATGGGATCCAAGGGCCTTTGGCCTTGTGGATCCAGAACTGGCTTGCCTGCAGAAGGCAGAGAGTGGTTGTGGATGGGTCTTTTTCGGAATGGAGGTCAGTCACCAGTGGGGTGCCCCAGGGATCTGTTCTGGGACCCTTGTTGTTTGTCATTTTCATAAATGACCTGGATGAGGAAGTGGAGGGATGGGTTAGCAAGTTCGCTGATGACACGAAGGTCGGCGGTGTTGTGGATGGTCTGGAAGGATGTCAAAAGTTGCAGCAGGACATAGATAGGATGCAGGAATGGGCGGAGAAGTGGCAGATGGACTTCAACGCGGATAAATGTGTAGTAGTCCATTTCGGCAGAACCAACGGGATGAACGAGTACACTATTAAGGGCAGGGGTCTTAGTAGCGTTGAAGAGCAGAAGGATCTCGGGGTCCGGGTTCACAGGACTCTTAAATCGGCCTCGCAGGTGGAGGAGGTGGTCAAGAAGGCGTATGGTGTACTGGCCTTCATTAATCGAGGGATTGAGTTTAGGAGTCGGGAGGTAATGCTGCAACTTTACAGGACCCTCGTCAGGCCTCATTTGGAGTACTGTGCGCAGTTCTGGTCGCCTCACTATAGGAAAGACGTAGAAGCTATTGAAAGGGTGCAGAGGAGATTTACAAGGATGTTGCCTGGACTGGGAGGCATGCCTTATGAAGATAGGTTGAGGGAGCTGGGACTCTTTTCCCTGGAGAGGCGAAGGTTGAGAGGCGACCTGATAGAAGTTTATAAAATGTTGAGAGGAATAGATAGGGTGGACTCTCAGAGGCTATTTCCCCGGGTTGAAATGGTCGCTACGAGAGGACACAGATTTAAGGTGCGGGGAGGGAAGTACAGAGGTGATGTTAGGGGTAAGTTTTTCACTCAGAGGGTGGTGAGTGATTGGAATCGGCTGCCGTCGTCGGTGGTGGAGGCGAACTCGCTGGGGTCTTTTAAAAGACTTCTGGATGAGTATATGGGGTTTAATGGGATTGGGGGTTATAGATAGGTCTATAGATTGGTGGGGTTGATGCGATCGGCGCAACTCGAAGGCCGAAGGGCCTGTTTGTGCTGTAATATTCTATGTTCTATGTTCTATGAACTCCATGACGAATATTTACCATCAACCACCACCCTCTGTCTCCTATCTGCTAGCCAATTCCTGATCCAATTACCTAGATCACCCCCAATCCCATACATCTGCATTTTCTGCAGAAGCCTACCATGGTGAACCTTATCAAACGCCTTGCTAAAATCCATATACACCACATCAACTGCCTTACCCCTATCCACCTCTTTGGTCACTTTCTCAAAGAACTCGATAAGGTTAGTAAGGCACGACCTACCCGCTACAAAACCATGCTGACTGTCTCTAATCAACTCATTACTCTCCAAATAACTATAAATCCTGTCTCTAATAATCCTTTCCAAAACCTTACCCACCACAGAAGTAAGACTCACCGGTCTATAATTCCCAGGGAAGTCTCTTCTCCCCTTCTTAAACAATGGGACAACATTTGCTGTCCTCCAATCTTCCGGTACTATACAAGAGACCAACGACGACCTGAAGATCAGAGCCAGAGGCTTTGCAATCACCTCTCTTGCCTCCCAAAGAATCCTAGGGTAAATCCCATCCGGACCAGGGGACTTATCTATTTTCAAACCCTCTAAAATATCCAGCACATCCCCCGTATCAACTGCAATACTATCTATTTTACATCCCTGCACCCCAGTGTCCTCCTCAGCTACATTCATGTCCCCTAACGTGAACACCGAAGAGAAATATTGGTTCAACGCCTCTCCAATCTCCTCCGGTTCCACACACAACTTCCCTCCACTGTCTGTAACTGGCCCTAATCTTGCCCTAACCAACCTTCTGTTCTTGACATACCTGTAAAACGCCTTAGGGTTCTCCTTAATCCTTTCAGCCAAAGTCATCTCATGTCCTCTTTTAGCCCTTCTTAACTCCCTCTTCAACTCCCTCCTAGCCAATCTAAAACTTTCTAATGCACTACCTGAGCCCTCAAGCCTCTTCCGATCATAAGCCTCCTTTTTCTTCCTAACCAACGAATCAACTTTTTTAGTGCACCACGGTTCCCTGGGCCTACCAAATCCTCCTTGCCTGACAGGGATATACCTATCACAGACCCGCAATAGCTGCTCCTTGAAAAATCTCCACATCTCGGATGTTCCCAGTCCCTGTAATCTCCTAGTCCAACCAATGCTTCCTAATTCTCTCCTAATAGCCTCATAATTACCCTTCCCCCAGCTGAAACTACTGACCCGAGGTTCATGCCTATCCCTTTCCATCACTAAGGTGAACATAATCGAATTGTGGTCACTATCCCCAAAATGCACACCAACTTCCAAGTCTAGCACTTGGTTTGGCTCATTACCCAGCACCAAATCCAATATAGCCTCACCTCTAGTCGGCCTATCTACATACTGAGTCAAAAAACCTTCCTGCACACTTTGAACAAAAACTGACCCCTCTGACGAGCTAGAGCTATAGCAATTCCAATCAACATGAGTAAAGTTAAAGTCCCCCATAACAACTACCCTATTACTTTCACTCCTAGCAAGGATCGTCTCCGCAATCCTTTCCTCAACCTCTCTAGAACTTTTTGGAGGTCTATAAAAGACTCCCAACAGGGTGATCTCTCCTCTCCTATTTCTAATCTAAGGTTGATAAGGTTGTTAAGAAGGTGTGTTAGCTTTTATTGGTAGAGGGATTGAATTTCGGAGCCGTGAGGTCATGTTACAACTGTACAAAACTCTGGTGCGGCCGCACTTGGAGTATTGCGTACAGTTCTGGTTGCCGCATTATAAGAAAGATGTGGAGGCATTGGAAAGGGTGCAGAGGAGGTTTACCAGGATATTGCCTGGTACAGTGGGAAGATCTTATGCGGAAAGGCTGAGGGACTTGAGGTTATTATCATTGGAGAGAAGAAGGTTACAAGGTGACCTAATTGAGGCATACAAGATGATCAAAGGATTGGATAGGGTGGACAGTGAGAGCCTTTTACCTCGGATGGTGATGGCTAGCACAAGGGGACATAGCTTTAAATTAAGGGGTGGTAATTATAGGACAGATGTCAGAGATAGGTTCTTTACTCAGAGGGTAGTAAGGTCATGGAATGCCCTGCCTGCAGCAGTTGTGGACTCGCCAACTTTAAGGGCATTCAATTGGTCAGTGGATAGGCATATGGGCTTTCTCTGGAAGTTGCTGCATGAGAATTAGAAGATAGAAGAATTAGAAGATCTGTATGGATCACACTCCAGAAGTGTCAAAAGACTGGAAAAAATACACAAGCATCTTTGGGTTCAGTGCTAACTGGTTCAAAGGAAGAGATTCATGTCTGTGGGAGATACTGTAAAGTTGAAAAAAAAACCAGGAACATAGGAATTAGGAATGGGAGTAGGCAATTTAACCCATCAAGCCCGCTCTGCCATTTAACAATTTAATATGATCATGGCTGATCTTATCTAGGTCTCAACTCCACTTTCTCACTTGCTCCCCTTTATCTCTTTATCTCACTTTTCATCAGAAACATATCTATCTCTTTCATAAATCTGTTGATGGCTCTGCCTCCACTATACTCTGGATGAGTGAGTTCCACAGATTCACAACCCTCCAAGAGGTAGCTTCTCCTCAGAATTGAATCTACCACCTCTCACTCACATCTATTCTACTCTGTTCCATAAGGGGAAATTCAATAGAATTATACTTTGTCATGTATTTTAATTGTTATGCTAATTCTTTTTGTTATATTCTAACTGTGTTCTTAAATAAAGTTTTTTTGATAAAAGCTTCCTAGAGGGTCAATTGAATCATACTAGAGGGAAACATCGTATGCTCATCTTAATGCCAAAATCAAAAGTTAGAGTCTAGGCTAACTTCATAAAATACCTTGGAGATTCTGATCTGGTCTTTAACAGTGGATACATCTACACTAACAGCAAATAGCAATGGGCCTGTCAATGACCCTCATCCCCCCCAAAATATGAGAACCAAATCTGACTCCCAGAATGCAGCAGCAGAGTTATAGTGACCAGCCTTCATAGAACATAGAACATAGAACATAGAACATTACAGCGCAGAACAGGCCCTTCGGCCCACGATGTTGCGCCGACCAGTTACAACACAATGACCCACTAGCCTAAATCAATCCCTTTTCATCCATAAACCTATCCACAGATCTCTTAAACGCCCCCAAACTAGGTGCATTTACAACTGCAATTCCAGTATTACAAACCAGCTGCTCTGCTGGGTTTTGAACCAATATCTCCAGAGTATTTGCCAGGGTCTTAAGATTAGAACATAAGAAATAGGAGCAGGAGTAGGCCATCCAGCCCTTCGAGCCTGCCCCGCCATTCAATAAGATCATGGCTGATCTGTCGTGGCTCAGTTCCACCTTCCCTCCCTCTCCCCATAACCCTTAATCCCCTCTCTTATCAAAAACCCATCAACCCGCGTCTTAAAAATATTTAGCGAGGCAGCCTCCACCACTTCAACGGGCAGAGAATTCCAGAGATTCACCACCCTTTGAGTGAAGAAGTTCCTCCTCAACTCCGTTCTAAACCGCCCCCCCCGCTTTATCTTGAGGCTGTGCCCCCTAGTCCTACTGTCTTTTTTGAGCGGGAAGAGTCTCTCCACCTCTATCCTATCCATCCCATTCATCATCTTATACGTCTCAATGAGATCACCCCTCATTCTTCTAAACTCTAACGAGTACAAGCCTAGGTTATTCACCCTCTCCTCATAGCTCAACCCCCTCAACTCTGGTATCAGTCTAGTAAACCTCCTCTGCATTCCCTCCAAGGCCAAAATATCTTTGCGCAGGTGCGGCACCCAAAACTGCACACAGTACTCCAGCTGCGGCCTCACCAATGCCCTATACAGCTGCAGCAAGACCTCCCTACTTTTATATTCAATCCCCCTCGCTATGAAGGCCAGCATCCCATTCGCCTTCCTGACCACCTGCTGCACCTGCAAGCTGGGTTTTTGCGACTCATGCACAAGGACCCCGAGGTCCCTCTGCACTGTCGCCTGCTGCAGTTTTTCGCCCCGTAAGTAATAGTCCTTCCTACCATTCTTCCTACCAAAGTGGACCACCTCACACTTGCCAACATTAAATTCCATTTGCCATTTCCTGGCCCATTCGCCCAGCCTATCTAGATCCTTCTGCAGACTCTCCACAGCCTCCGCACAATTTGCCGTTCCCCCAATCTTGGTATCATCAGCAAATTTCGACACCCTACACTCGGTTCCCTCCTCCAGATCATCTATATAAATGGTAAAAAGCTGAGGCCCCAGCACCGACCACTGGGGCACTCCACTAGTCACCATCCGCCAATCCAAATAGCACCCGTTGACCCCCACTCTCTGCCTCCTATTTGACAACCAATCCTCTATCCACGCTAACACCCTACCCCCAATTCCATGTCCCTCGACCTTCTGCAATAACTCTTGTGAGGTACTTTGTCAAACGCCTTCTGAAAATCTAGACAGACCACATCCATCGGCTCTCCTCTATCCACCACCCTAGACACATCTTCATAGAACTCCAGTAAATTTGTCAGACACGACTTCCCTTTAATGAAACTGTGCTGCGTCTGCTCTATCAAGCAATTCCCTTCAAGATGTCTTGCAATTTCCTCCTTAATGACAGATTCTAACATTTTACCTACCACAGACGTTAAACTAACCGGCCTATAATTCCCTGCCTTTTGCCTGGCACCCTTCTTAAACAACGGCATAACATTAGCCGTTTTCCAATCTTCCGGCACTTCCCCAGAATCCAGCGACGTCTGGAAAATAACCACCAAGGCATCCACTATCACCTCCGCCATTTCTTTCAGAACCCTTGGATGCATTCCATCCGGTCCTGGGGACTTGTCCACAATCAGCCCCTCCAGTCTGTCGAGCACCGCCTCTCTAGTAACAGTCATGTCATTAAGACCCTCCAGTCCTACCACCTTTCCATCACTAACACCCGGCAAATTATTCACGTCCTCCTCCGTGAAGACGGAAACAAAAAAGTTATTCAATACCTGAGCCATATCCCCATCCCCTACCACTAGGTCCCCTTTCTCATCCTCTAAAGGACCAACGTTCACCCTAGCCAGCCTCTTCCTTTTTATATATTTATAAAAACTCTTGCTATCCTTTTTTATATTAAGCGCTAGCCCAGCTTCATAGTTTCTCCTACCCTTCTTTATCAACTTTTTTGTCAATCTTTGTTGACATTTAAACCTCTCCCAATCCTCTTCTCGCCCACTACTCGCCCAAGGCCACTGCCTCCTCCAGCTTACCACAGCATCAATACAATGTCGATGAATGTCAGCAAAGCAGAGCAGGCAGAGAGCCTGCAAAGGTCGATCTCGGTGTTGTATTGCGATCTTCATTGATTCCTAAGGGAAGGAAACACATCAATAATATTCACGGTCAAATTGGCCTACCTAACAAGAATCTACACAACACAACTGCAGAACAGTCAGCAAAATCACTTCCGAACTTCATTGAATAATCACACATGTCAGTGTACACAAATGTCAATAATGCCAGACCCAAAACATTATATCACCCAGAATCCAAATAAACATGATGTCTCCCAGAACCCTGACAATTCCAACATCTCCAATGCGCTCAGTTAGAAAAACCTAGCTAAGTTTAAGGGATTTATGTTTATATTATAAACATTGGAAATAAGGTATAATTTTAATTGGTTTCAATTTAATGTTACTATGGAAGGAAAGGCAAAGGTAAAACCTATAATTGGACTATTGCTAGACAAAGATATTTGTATGCATGGGGCTTTGCCCATTTCAACAGTACTCTATTATGCTCAGAGTTACGCCGTGAAAAGTAAGTAAATTGGAAGGAACATGTAATCATTACGTAGCAAATGTGAGCATTTTTAAGGTAGAAAGGCTGTTCGAATTTAGTTTCAGTTGACTTTGTTTGCAGTTGAAAATAGGACGTTGGGGAGTGAACACTTCTCAACTTCACCATGTTTAAAAAAAGCAAGCTGCACTGGACAAGGGAGCTGCAAGGAGGCAGACTTTGCAAAGAACCAGATACAGATAGGAAAACTGAACTTAAAAGAAGAGAGACCCAAAAGTTGAACAAGATTCGAAAATATGAAGAAAGAGTTATTGGATACTGATTAGCAGTAATTCATTGGGACATCCTGAAACATGGAAAATAAGTTAGTGGATGGTAAATAATAAAACTTATTCTGGGATTTATTGTTAAAAGGTGGGGTCTGTGGATCCTTAAAGTTTAAGAAGGGTACTGAGGTACTCCATACATAACTGCAATTACTGTGGGTATATTGTACATGTTTAGAATCAAAAATAGTGTTGGAAATGTCTAAGACTTACTGGAAGATGTAATTCTGGCTGTAACTGAATTGGCAGGTAAATTGGTGTTGGGATTACCTACAAGCTTCAGGAAAGCTGACATTGTTAAAACACTAATAAAATATTTAAAATTGCAAAAGTTATCAGATAGACCAAGTTCTCCAAAAAGTGAGGACACTGAGCTAAAATTCAATTACAAATGAAACAATTAGAAATGCATGAAAAGGAAAAAAGAAAGAGAAATGGAGCTGAGAAAACTTGATGCGGTAATTGAAAGAACAATAAAGGAAGGAGAGAGGAGAAGTTTTGCTGAAAATGCTGCAAACAGAGACCAGAGCAGGTTGATAAAGAATGTAGTTTTAGACATGAGCCTAGCAAAGGAATATTTAAAGGTCTTCCAACATTTGAGGAAAAGGATGTGGAAGCATTATTTATTTCTTTTGAAAAGAGAGCTAAACAGATGAAATGGCCACAAGAAATTTGGACATTAAAGTAGACTGGTGGGTAGGTTTAGTGAGGTAAATGAATTAATGTCAGGAGAAATATCTGTAGATTACAATGTAGTAAAGAAAGTTATCCTTAGTGCTTTGTAGCGTTGGTTTCTGAGACATACAGGCAGAAGTTTTAGGGTAAAGAAAACAGCCTGAACTTGTACTTGATTTGAGAGGGTGAATCAAAATAATTTTGACCATTTGATAAGGTGTTAAAGACAGAGAAAACAAAGATTCATTTCCTCTGAATGTTGAGGAACAAAACATTAAAACTGATAGACAAGCAGCAGAGCAAGCTGATGCTATGATGACTAAGATGACTTTTAGAAAATAGAACAAAGAACATAGAACAAGGCCTTTCGATCCTCAATGTTGCACAGATCTGTGAACGAATCTAAAGCTCATCTAACCCACACTATTCCAATATCATCCATATGCTTATCCAATGACCCTTTAAATGCCCTTAATGTTGACAAGTTCACTACTACTGCAGGAAGGGCATTCCACGTTCTTACTACTCTGAGTGAAGAACCTACCTGTGACATCTGTCCTATTTCTATCACCCCTCAATTTAAAGCTATAAACTCTGAAAAGGATAAACGGTGGGAATGAGGAAGGAAGATAGTCAAAAAAGAAGTGGAACAGCTGGGAATGGTCAAAAAATTTCACCTCAGGTCAAAGGGAAAGCTGCTATGGATGGAAGTGGCATTCGGAGGCCTAAGTGTTCTTGTTGTAACAAAGTGGGCATATCAGGCAGATTGTTGGAAATTAAACTGAAGTCCAGTTGCAGCAACAGTACCTGAAGCACCTGAAAATGAAATGTCTATTAAAACTGTAGTCATAGTGCTAGAGAAATGTGCCCTTTCAGAATCAGTGTGAGGGGGGAATAAATCTCAAAATAGTTGAGTACTAGTGAAGGAAATCAGGCTATTGAAGGTTGTGGATGTTTTGTTTCAAAGAGAGAAGTACCCATCCAACAAAATAAGCAAACAAATTGACATTTTGAGGGATGTAGGAGCAGATTAATGGTAGTTGATGATGCAAGTTATATTCCAGGTAATTTTATGAAGGAAAATATATTAAGGGATGTTAATGGAAGTGACATGTTCCTTTGTGTAAATTTAGTAACTTTGTAAATTGAATTATTATGGTGACAATTACTCCTAAATTACCAGTTGGAAGAATAGATTTCATCCTAGGTAATGATTTGGCTTGTAGTAATGTGATGACAACTGTATTGCAACAGGCAGTTGATCATAGTGACCCTAGCAAACTTTTGGAAACTATTGTGTGGAAAAATGAAATGCTTACTGTGGATAACAAGCAATTGAAGGAAAATTGATTAACACTGAAAATCAACTTTCACATTTGAAAGAGGAATTTGCAAGTGAAAAAAAGAGAATTGGTTGAAATAATTGAGAATCAGTCAGTGAAAGTGGAGCATTTGACTGAGGATTTGAACTGTCTAAAGGATAAACTTGAAAACGCAAACTTAGCAAATCTTCAGTTAAAACTTGATGAATTTCAAGCAATAGAAGTATTGATGAATTGTTGTAGAAACTGCCTTGAACAAGAAAAGAGGTTCTGGTAAATCAGAATAATTGGTTGAATGCAGGATTAAAAAGCAAAACTGACAAACCATTTGAACATCATCATAGAACATAGAATATTACAGCACAGAACAGGCCTTAAAGCCATGCCCCCTCGTGCTAGATTTCTCCATCAGAGGAAAAAGGCTATCACTATCCACCCTATCTACCATGAGAAGAACAATGAGATTTTTGAATTTCAAAGCAGAATGAAAAAAATGAAGAAGCTGGATGGTATAACGTTATCACAATTCAAAATATGTTCCTGTGAACAAAATTACATCATTGAATAGTGATCAAGTTGAGCAAACAATATTACTGAGATATGAAAATCAGTAATGGAGCATAAGAAAACAAAGTGCCTGTAAAACAGGAAGTTACAAGTTGTCAACCAGAAGTGCTGAAATTGTAAAATAATCTTTCTGAGTCAAAGATCAGGGACACTGATTTTAAAATGCTTGTTATAATACTACACCAGATCTAATAGTTGGAAGAAAGGCAAGTGAATAGTTTTCCAATGACCATTCAGCTCCTCTAAGAACTGGACTGAACTAGTTCAGAAATTATGCAAAAGATGTTGAAGGATTAGAACAAATTAGGAAACTTTAGAGATAGAAGGTGATTGACATGACTCAAACAGAATTGAAAATAACCCAGTTGAAATGTGACTGAGCAAAACAAGATCACAAAAAGTTTAAAGAACAAACAAAGCAAGAATATGAAAACATTCTGAGTGAACATATGAAGCAGCTTAACAGTATTTTTGAAACAATGAAATGAGATTTTGACAAGAGAATAAATGAGATGTAAATGCACACA
Organism: Prionace glauca; assembly: GCA_037974335.1. NCBI lineage: Eukaryota > Metazoa > Chordata > Chondrichthyes > Carcharhiniformes > Carcharhinidae > Prionace > Prionace glauca. The sequence goes on from CM075728.1 coordinate 69,506,303, forward strand.
AATGATATTTTGAGTGTTAAGCCAAAATGCAAATTTACCACATGTAAATTTTGAAAGTGTGTTTGGGAATGGAACTGGGCATTCAAATGACAAAAATGACAATTGCACTGTAGACTTAAATGAAACATTATTTTTGGAGTCAAAAACTGGAAATCAGAAGGGGAAAAATACAAGATTCGAGTTTTAAAAATGTAATCATTTTGATGATTCTGTTAAATTATTACAAGGATAGTGGAAGGAATAGGTGAGATACTAAATGAATACTTTGCCTCAGTATTCACCAAAGAGAGGGACTCGATGGATGAGGAACGTGGGGTAGGGTGAGTACACATTTTAGGTCATGTTGATATCAAAAAAGAGGAAATATTGGGTATCTTAAAAAGTATTAAAGTAGATAAGTCCCCAGAGCCTGATGGGATCTACTCTAGAATACGGAGAAAGGTGAGGATGGAAATTGCTGGGGCCTTGACAAAAATCTTTGTAATCTCATTGGCTACAGGTGAAGTTCCAGATTACTGGAGGATAGCCAATGTTGTTCCATTGTTTAAGAAGGACAGCAGGGATAATCCAAGAAATTATAGGCCGGTGAGCCTTAGGGCGGCACGGTAGCACAGTGGTTAGCACTGCTGCTTCACAGCTCCAGGGTCCTGGGTTCGATTCCCGGCTCGGGTCACTGCCTGTGTAGAGTTTGCACATTCTCCTCGTGTCTGCGTGGGTTTTCTCCGGGTGCTCCGGTTTCCTCCCACAGTCCAAAGATGTGCGGGTTAGGTTCATTGGCTATGCTAAAATTGCCCCTTAGTGTCCTGGGATGTGTAGGTTAGAGGGATTAGCAGGTAAATGTGTAGGGATATGGGGATAGGGTCTGGGTGGGATTGTGTTGGGTGCAGACTCGATGGGCCGAAGGGCCTGTTTCTGCACTGTAGGGTTCTATGCTTCTATGCTGGTGAGCCTTATGTCAGTGATCGGGAAATTATTGGAAATGATTCTTATTTACTCACATTTGGAAACAAATGGGCTTATTAGTGATAGACAGCATGGTTTTGTGAAGGATCAAGTTTTTCAAGGAAATGATGAAGATGATTGATGAGGGAAAGGCAGTGGATGTTGCATACATGGACTTCAGTAAAGCCTTTGACAAGATACGTCATGGTACACTGCTACAAAAAGTGAAGTCACACAGGATCAGAGGAGAGCTGGCAAGATGGATACAGAACTGGCTTGGCCATAAAATTGATGATGTGGAGATGCCGGTGTTGGGCTGGGATAAACACAGAAAGAAATCTCACAACACCAGGTTAAAGTCCAACAGGTAACAAAAGCCATTAGCTTTCGGAGTGCTACCCCTTCGTCAGATGAGTAAAAGTTCTATTCACAGACAGGGCATATAAAGACACAAACTCAATTTACAAAATAATGGTTGAAATGCGAGTCTTAACAGGTAATCAAGTCTTAAAGGTACAGACAATATGAGTGGAGAGAGTGTTAAACTCAGATTAGAGAGATGTGTATTGTCTCCAAACAGGACAATTAGTGAGATCTTGCAAGCCTAGGCAAGTTGTGGGGGTTACAGATAGTGTGACATGTGAAGAGGGGAAAGGGTTAATGACTTTAATGAATTTTGTACCAACCTTATATCACAAACATAACCCTCGTGGCTGATCTCCTCAAGCTTATACTGCTCCTGGCATCTATATAAATTATTTATTCATAGAACATAGAACATTACAGCACAGTACAAGCCCTTTGGCCCTCAATGTTGTGCCGAGCTATGTCCAATCCCAAGATCAAACTATCCCATTTCCTATAATTCTGGTGCGCTCCATGTGCCTATCCAATAACCGCTTGAAAGTTCCTAAAGTGTCCGACTCCACTGTCACAGCAGGCAGTGCATTTCTCACCCCAACCACTCTCTCAGTGAAGAATCTACCTTGGACATCCCTCCTTTATCTCCCACCATGAACTTTATAATTATGCCTACTAGTAAAGCTACCTCCACCTGAGGAAATAGTCTCTGCAAGTTCACTCTATCGATCCCCCTCACCATCTTACAAACCTCTATTTAGTCACCTCTCATCCTCCTCCGCTCTAAAGAAAAAAGCCTGAGCTCCCTCAACCTTTCCTCATAAAATCCCCCCTCCAAACCAGACAGCATCCTGGTAAATCTCCTCTGCACTCTCTCCAATGCTTCCACATCCTTCTTATAATGAGGTGACAAGAACTGAACACAATATTCCAAATGTGGTCTCACCAACATCCGGTAAGTTGCAGCATAACCCCATGGCTCTTAAACTCAAACCCCCTGTTAATAAATGTTAACACACTATAAGCCTTCTTCACGGCTCTATCCACTTGAGTGGCAACCTTCAGAGATCTGTGGATATGAACCCCAAGATCTCTCTGTTCCTCCACATTCCTCAGAACCCTACCTTCGATCCTGTAATCCACATTCAAGTTTGTCCTACCAAAATGAATCACCTCACTCTTATCAGGGTTAAATTCCATCAGCCACTTTTCTGCCCAGCTCTGCATCCTATCAATGTCTCTTTGCAGCCTACAAGAGCCCTCCACCTCATCCACTATTCCACCAATCTTGGTGTCATCAGCAAATTTACTAACTCACCCTTCAGCTCGCTCTTCCAAGTCATTGATAAAAATCACAAAAAGCAGAGGACTCAGCACTGATCCCTGTGGTACACCGCTGGTAACTGGCCTCCAGTTTGAAAACTTTCCCTCCACCACCACTCTCTGTCTTTTATGAAAAAGCCAGTTACTTATCCCATCGGCCAAATTTCATTCTATCCCATACCTCCTTATCTTCTTCATGAGCCATGGGGAACCTTATCAAACTCCTTACTAAAATCCATGTATACAACATCAACCGCTCTACCTTTGTCCACACACTTAATTACCTCCTCAAAGAATTCAATCAAATTTGTGAGGCAGGACTTACCCCTCATAAATCCATGCTGACTATCCCAGATTAAACTGCATCTTTCCAAATGGTCATAAATCCTATCTTTCAGGACCTTTCCATTAACTTATCGACCAACCAAAGTAAGACTAACTGGCCTATAATTACCAGGGTCATTCCTATTTCCTTTCTTGAAGAGACGAACAACATTCACCACTGTCCAGGTCTTTGGCACAATCCCCGTGGACAGTGAGGACACAAAGGTATAAGCTAAAGGCTCCGCAATCTCATCCCTTGCCTCCCAAAGTATCCTAGAAAGTATCCCATCTTGTCCAGGGGACTTACCACCCTTAGGTTTTTCAAAATTGCTAATACATCTTCCCTCAGAACATCTACCTCCTCCATCCTATCAGTCTGTATCACGCACTCCTCCTCAAAAACACGGCCTCTCCTCCTTAGTGAACACTGAAGGAAAGTATTACATAAGAACATAAGAAATAGGAGCAGGAGTAGGCCATCTAGCCCTTCGAGCCTGCCCCGCCATTCAATAAGATCATGGCTGATCTGTCGCTGCCCAGTTCCACTTTCCCGCTTTCTCCCCATAACCCTTAATCCCCTCTCTTATCAAAAACCCATCAACCCGCGTCTTAAAAATATTTAGCGAGGCAGCCTCCACCACTTCAACGGGCATAGAATTCCAGAGATTCACTACCCTTTGAGTGAAGAAGTTCCTCCTCAACTCCGTTCTAAACCGCCCCCCTTTTATCTTGAGGCTGTGCCCCCTAGTCCTACTGTCTTTTTTGAGCGGGAAGAGTCTCTCCACCTCTATCCTATCCATCCCATTCATCATCTTATACGGCTCAATGAGATCTCCCCTCATTCTTCTAAACTCTAATGAGTACAAGTCTAGTTTATTCAGCCTCTCCTCATAGTTCAACCCCCTCAACTCCGGTATCAGCCTAGTAAACCTCCTCTGCACTCCCTCCAAGGCCAAAATATCTTTGCGCAGGTGCGGCACCCAAAACTGCACACAGTACTCCAGCTGCGGCCTCACCAATGCCCTATACAGCTGCAGCAAGACCTCCCTACTTTTATATTCAATCCCCCTCGCTATGAAGGCCAGCATCCCATTCGCCTTCCTGACCACCTGCTGCACCTGCAAGCTGGGTTTTTGCGACTCATGCACAAGGACCCCGAGGTCCCTCTGCACCGTCGCCTGCTGCAGTTTTTCGCCCCGTAAGTAATAGTCCTTCCCACCATTCTTCCTACCAAAGTGGACCACCTCACACTTGCCAACATTAAATTCCGTTTGCCATTTCCTGGCCCATTCGCCCAGCCTATCTAGATCCTTCTGCAGACTCTCCACACCCTCCGCACAATTTGCCGTTCCTCAATCTTGGTTTCATCAGCAAATTTCGACACCCTACACTCGGTTCCCTCCTCCAGATCATCTATATAAATGGTAAAAAGCTGAGGCCCCAGCACCGACCCCTGGGGCACTCCACTAGTCACCATCCGCCAATCCGAATAGCACCCGTTGACCCCCACTCTCTGCCTTCTATTTGACAACCAATCCTTTATCCACACTAACACCCTACCCCCTACTCCATGTCCCTCGACCTTCTGCAATAACCTCTTGTGAGGTACTTTGTCAAATGCCTTCTGAAAATCTAGAAAGACCACATCCACCGGCTCTCCTCTATCCACCGCCCTAGACATATCCTCATAGAACTCTAGTAAATTTGTCAGACATGACTTCCCCTTAATGAAACCGTGCTGCGTCTGCTCTATCAAGCAATTCCCTTCAAGATGCCTCGCAATTTCCTCCTTAATGACAGATTCTAACATTTTACCTACCACAGACGTTAAACTAACCGGCCTATAATTCTCCGCCTTTTACCTTCAGCGCCTCACCTATTTTGCATCATGTTTTCCTTACTTGTTCATGTCTTTCATTCTTTAACTTTCATTTCCATAAAAACAGATAGTTAAATGTGAATGTTAGTTTACAGACATTGCAAACTTTACCTGTTTGTACCATAGTTAAACAACTGCAGATGGTAGAATGCGATAACAGCTTTTTGACAGGACTCCGGCTGGGAAGCTATGACTACACAAATTATTTCAACGAAGAAGCTGCCAAAGCCACCAAAAAAGCTATGGATTGTAACTGTACTGATGACTGCGTTGTGACTGAAGCTGCCAAATGAACTGCAGGTCCTGGCTGAAGCTGGAGGCTGTGTCATGACTGGAATCAGAAGCATTGCGGGTCCTGAATGATTAAAGTTTGCATCATGACTGGTGCTGGGAACCACAATGTATAAATATCCACACTTATTTGTATTCAGAGAGAAGCCTGGTAAACCGTTGTTAGGTGCCAGATCTCTCCCAAAAGCTTTTGTAATAAAACTACTGTACGTTGACTCACTAAGAGTCTCAGAGGTGTCCTTTTACCTATAACAATTTGGTGCCGAAACCTGGGGATTCTGTTTGCAGGCTTGGTTGAATGGCCACAGCCAGGGCACCGGAATAGAATACTGAACTTAATAGGGCAAGTCAAACTATAGTGGGTGATAATCTGTGGTGAAAGTCTAGCGTAGAACACTCAAGATCTCCCTGGCAAAGGCCATGCAGAATTCAGGAAAAAGATGGACCGCGGTGTTGCCTGCCATATTAATGAAACTTAGAAACGAAATGAATTGAACCACCATAATGACTGGAAGGGTCAGTCCATTATTACCGGTGGGGTAGATATAGGCCCATTACGGGATAGGATTAGACTATATATTTTAGAACTAATCCAACTGAAGGATATGCAAAAAACAGTGAAGGATGAGCAAAATGAGCTAGAACAGACCCTAGGTATCCCCCGCGGGCAGCAAGGTTATGGTGAAGACGTTACCTGGAAAGTCTGGGTTCACCCCCAAATGGAATGGCCCTTGAGGTCATAATCAGTGGCAATACTTGTGCCTGCGTAGATATACAAGGCAGGGGTGTCTGGAAACATTGGACTCAGTTGAAAGAATATACCAGTGCCAATTGCAAAAAAATTATGTAATGTTCTCAATTCACAGGAGAAGGTTGACCTCCAAGCAAGCCGATTGGGTTCGCGGGAAGTTACGTGTGGGCGACCAGTTTCACAGGAAGTTGTACGCGGCCGATATAGCCTTTGAACCATTGTATAACAGTCACGCGGGTTATAATTAAGTGATAGGATGATTCTTTTGCTGCTTCTCTTATGGAGGGAAAATATAGGTGGAATTGGAGACACAGCAGCGCAAACATAGAACATAGAACATTACAGCGCAGAACAGGCCCTTCGGCCCACGATGTTGCGCCGACCAGTTACAAAACACTGACCCACTAGCCTAAACCAATCCCTTTTCATCCATAAACCTATCCACAGATCTTTTAAACGCCCCCAAACTAGGTGCATTTACAACTGCAGCTGGCAGGGCATTCCAGTCCCTCACCACCCTCTGGGTAAAGAACCTACCCCTGACATCTGTCCTATAACTACCCCCCCTTAATTTAAAATCGTGCCCCCTCGTGCTAGCTTTCTCCATCCTAGGAAAAAGGCTATCACTATCTACCCTGTCTAAACCTCTAATCATCTTATATGTTTCAATGAGATCCCCTCTTAGCCGCCTTCTTTCCAGCGAAAACAACCCCAAATATTTATTCATGTTTGTGCTGTAATGTTCTATGTTCTAAATCTCTCAATCTCTCCTCATAGGACCTCCCCTCCATACCAGGCAACATCCTGGTAAACCTCCTCTGCACCCTCTCCAAAGCCTCTACATCCTTCCTGTAAACATCTATGTAATGATGACTCTGTCTATTATAACCTTCCGATGCATGGAAAAGGCCCCTGGGAGATAACCTGTAGGGACCGCTGCTCAGGATTCCTAACTGTACCATGTTGCCAACTCTGTTAGAGGGTCTCCCATGAAATGTAACTTAGTGTAGCTGGAATTTCTGGTGGTTAGTTGAGAGACCGGAATGGACCTCTGCTCGTCAACAGCAGAGGGCTCAGGTGGGTGAGTACATCAACACGAGATTTGGCCCATCCAAGCGATCATTATACGAACCCTTTAAAATTGGACCCCCTCACATGAACACTTTTGCGTATATATCTCACTTGTATGCATTACAGTCAAATTTGAGCAAGTGCTGGGTCTGCTCACACATTCCCACGCACAGAGGAAAGGGGGGAAGTCCTTTATTCCCTATCCCTTTGTCAACTCCGGAAATGGTAGAATGGATTTTGAATCAGGATGGAACCCAGGACAGGACAAGGAAAGTGACATTTAAAACCTCATCAGGCACCACTGCGCAAGGTTCTTCCAATGTCAGTGACAATGATGCTGTTTTGGGGTTAGGAGGTGGAGGGTGCACTCTATCAGCCTTTAAGAACCATTACCATTAAGAACCATTAGGGGTAAGTTCTTTACCCAGAGGGTGGTGAGGGACTGGAATGCCCTGCCTGCTGCAGTTGTAAATGCACCTAGTTTGGGGGCGTTTAAGAGATCCGTGGATAGGTTTATGGATGGAAAGGGATTGGTTTAGGTTAGCGGGTCATTGTTTTTTAACTGGTCGGCACAACATCGTGGGCCAAAGGGCCTGTTCTGCGCTGTTATGTTCTATGTTCTATTACCAGCCTAGCTATAATAGATCAGACTCTCCTCCCCACTTCATTGTAAAAAACCAACAAAGGGGATCTATCTGCTTGGTACGAAATGGAACCGTACCTGGTGGCCGTAGACACTGTACTCAGCAGGTTAATGTCATCAGTGGTGCCTGGGCTTTGGTGCAACAGGTTATAATCCACAGCCCGATCAACCCTCTCCTCTGCTTATGTGAGCAGTGTGACTGCATATAATAGTGCCTATTTTGTGTGTTGAAACAATGCCTACCAATGACTTCCATGGGATTGGGCAGGATTGTGTTATTTAGCATATGTGGCGCCCTATATTCACCATTACACTGACTTACGGGACCACCCTGAGATACACCTCCTTAGGGCCAAGTGAGCCATTAGTGAGACAGCATGGTTCTTCAGAATAATCTACCTACCTTATGGGATGGCAAAAGCAGCTCAGGAACTTATACATATGGCCTCGACCATAGAGAGGATTGCAAATGAAACTAGAGATGGGTTCGCAGAGGTAAGCACCGCTATCTCTGAGGTATCAGCCGAGGTTGTAGCTAACCGAACTGTTGCTTTACAGAACTGATTGGCGCTCGATTATGTGTTAGCTTCCCAGGGAGGAACGTGCGCTATAATTGGATCCGAATGCTGCATGTATATCCCAGATGATTCAGAAAATATAACTCATTTGGCGGATCATATCAAACGTGTAGCAAAGACAATACAAGACAAAGGGAGCCAATATCATAATTATAATCCTCCAGGATGGCTGGGGCGATGGTTCGGGTCATGGGGATCATACTTGATGCATGGGTTGATCATATAAATTGTCATTGTTACTGCTTGTTGTATTTGTATGGCATTATTGAACGCTTGTAAAATTGTAACAGCCCAGATTATGCCAAGTGCAAGTGTACAGGCAGAAAGCACAGACTTCCTGACAAAGGAGGTAGGCCCATACGCTGGTAACATTTGGCTCTGAATTGGTCATGGAGCCATGCTTGCACCTGGCCCTGACCAAAAGGGAGGGACTGAAGAAGGGAGAGAGTTAATGAATTTAACGAATTTTGTACCTAGCATATATCACAAACATAATCGTTCCCCATGGTTGATCTCTTCAAGCTTATACTACTCCTGGCATCAATATAAATTATTTATTCATGTTTTCCTTACTTGTTCATGTCTTTCATTCTTAAACTTTCATTTCCATAAAGACAGATAGTTAAATGTGAATGTTATTTTACAGACATTGTAAACCTCACCTGTTTGTATTAGCTAAACATAGTTAAACAATTGCAGATGGTAGAGTGCGATAATGGCTATTTGACACGACGACTCCTGCTGGGAAGCTATGACTACACAAGTTATTTCAATGAAGTCACCAGAAAAGCTATGGATTGTAACTGTACTGATGACTGCGTTGTGACTGAAGCTGCCAAATGAACTGCAGGTCCTGGCTGAAGCTGGAGGCTGTGTCATGACTGGAATCAGAAGCATTGCGGGTCCTGAATGATTAGAGTTTGCATCATGACTGGTGCTGGGAACCACGATGTATAAATACCTACACTTATTTGTATTCAGAGAGAAGCCTGGTAAACTGCTGTTAGGTGCCAGATCTCTCCCAAAAGCTTTTGTAATAAAACTACTGTACTTTGATTCACTAACAGTCTGAGGTATCCTTTTACCTACAACAATATGAACCCAAGATCCAGGTGTATCCTCATGTGTGCTGAACTTGGCTATCAGTTTCTGCTCAGCGATTCTGTGTTGTCGTGTGTCATAAAGACCACTCTAGAGAACGCTTACCTGAAGATCAGAAGCCAAATGCCCGTGACCGCTGAAGTGTTCGCCAACAGGGAGAGAACACTCTTACCTGTTGATTATTGAGCTGTGTTCATTCATCTGTTGTCGTAGCGTCTCATGTTCTCTCCAATGTACCATGTCTTAGGACATCCTTTCCTGCAGCGTATCAGGTAGACAACGTTGACCAAGTTGCAAGAGTATGTACTGTGTACCTGGTGGATGGTGTTCTCACGTGAGATGATGGCATCCATATTAATGATCCGGTATGTCTTGCAGAGGTTGCTGTGGCAGAGTTTGTGTGGTGTTGTGATTGCTATTCTCCTGAAGGCTGGGTAGTTTGCTGCGGACAATGGTCTGTTTGAGGTTGTGCAGTTGTTTGAAGGCAAGAAGTGGGGGTGTGGGGATGGCCTTGGTGAACTACCCAGCCTTCAGGAGAACAGTGACCACAATACCACACAACCCTGCCACAGCAACCTCTGCAAGACATGCTGGATCATCGATACGGATGCTATCATCTCATATAGAATACCATCCACCAGGTACACGTTATATACTCTTGCAACTCGGCCAACGTTGTCTACCTGATACGCTGCAGGAAAGGATGTCCCGAGGCATGGTACATTGGGGACAACCTGCAGACGCTACAACAACGGATGAATGAACACCACTCGACAATCACCAGTCAAGTGTGTTCTCTTCCTGTTGAGGAACACTTCAATGGTCACGGGCATTCGGCCTCTGATCTTCGGGTAAACGTTCTCCAAGGTGGCCTTCACGGCACACGACAACACAGAGTCACTGAGCAGAAACTGATAGCCAAGTTCCACGCACACGAGGACGGCTTCAATCGGGATCTAGGGTTCATGTCACACTATCTGTAACCCCATGACTTGCCTGGATTTGCAAAATCTGACTAACGGTCCTGTCTTTTTAACCTGTGCTTAATGCTCTCTCCACTCACATTGTCTGTACCTTTAAGACTTGATTACCTGTAAAGATTCACATTCCAACTATTATTTTGTAAATTGAGTTTGTGTCTTTATAGAACCATAGGACATTACAGCACAGAAACAGGCCTTTTGGCCCTTCCTGGCTGTGCCGAACCATTTTTCTGCCTAGTCCCACTGACCTACACCTGGTCCATATCCCTCCACACCCCTCTCCAAATCCGTATCCAAATTTTTCTTAAATGTTAAAAGTGTGCCTGCATTCACCACTTCATTCGGCAGCTCATTCCACACTCCCACCACTCTCTGTGTGAAGAAGCCCCCCCTAATATTCCCTTTAAACTTTTTCTCCTTCACATAAGAACATAAGAAATGGGAACAAGAGTAGGCCCTTCGAGCCTGCCCCGCCATCCAATAAGATCATGGCTGATCTGAAGTGGATCAGTTCCACTTTCCCACTTTCTCTCCATAACCCTTAATTCCCTTGTCTATCAAAAAACCTATCTACCAGTGACTTAAATATATTTAGCAAGGTAGCCTCCACCACTTCAACGGGTAGAGAATTCCAGAGATTCGCCACCCTTTGAGTGAAGAAGTTCCTCCTCAACTCCAATCTAAACTGCACCCCCCTATCTTGAGGCTGTGTCCTCTAGATCTGCTATCCTTTCTAAGTGGGAAGAATCTCTCTACCTCTACCCTATCTATCCCTTTCTTTATCTTATACGTCTCTATAAGATCCCTCCTCAGCCTTCTAAACTCCAACGAGTACAGACCCAGTCTATTCAGTCTCTCTTCATTGTCCAACCCCCTCATCTCCGGTATCAGCCTAGTGAACCTCCTCTGCACTCCCTCCAAGGCCAATATATCCTTCCACAAGTGCGGCGAACAAAACTGCACACAGTACTCCAGCTGCGGCTTTACCAGTGCCCTGTACAGTTGCAGCAAGACCTCCCAATTTTATATTCTATCCCTCTCGCTATAAAGGCCAACATTCCATTTGACTTCTTGATCACCTGTTGCACCTGCAGACTGGGTTTTTGCGACTCGTGCACAAGGACACCCAGGTCCCTCTGCACCATAGCATGCTGCAGCTTTTCGCCTTTTAAATAATAATCTCTCCTACTATTATTTCTGCCAAAGTGGATAACCTCACACTTGCTAACATTGTATTCCATCTGCAAGGTCCTCGCCCACTCGCTCAGCCTATCCAGATCTCTCTGCAGACTTTCCACACCCTCCACGCAATTTACTTTTCCACTCATCTTCGTGTCATCAGCAAACTCACCCTTAACCCATGTCCTCTAGTTTTTTATTCACTCTATCTATACCCATCATAATTTTATACAGCTCTATCAAATCCCCCCTTATTCTTCCACGCTCCAGGGAATAAAAGTCCTAACCTATTCAATCTCTCTCTGTAACTCAGTTTCTCAAGTCCGGACAACATCCTTGTAAACCTGTTCAACCTTATTAATATCCTTCCTGTAACTAGGTGACCAAAACTGCACACAATACTCAAAATTTGGCCTCACCAATGTCTTATACAGTGGATGCCTTGGTGGTTATTTTCCAGACGTCGCTGGATTCCGGGGAAGTGCCGGAAGATTGGAAAACGGCTAATGTTACGCCGTTGTTTAAGAAGGGTGCCAGGCAAAAGGCGGGGAATTATAGGCCGGTTAGTTTAACGTCTGTGGTAGGTAAAATGTTAGAAACCGTCATTAAGGAGGAAATAGCGAGGCATCTTGAGGGGAATTGCTTGATAGGGCGGACGCAACACGGTTTCATTAAAGGGAAGTCGTGTCTGACAAATTTACTGGAGTTCTATGAGGATGTGTCTAGGGCAGTGGATGGAGGAAAGCCGGTGGATGTGGTCTTTCTGGATTTTCAGAAGGCGTTTGACAAGGTACCTCACAAGAGGTTATTGCAGAAGGTCAGGGGACATGGAGTTGGGGGTAGGGTGTTAGCGTGGATAGAGGATTGGTTGTCAAATAGGAGGCAGAGAGTGGGGGTCAATGGATGCTATTCGGATTGGCGGTTGGTGACTAGTGGGGTGCCCCAGGGGTCGGTGCTGGGGCCTCAGCTATTTACCATTTATATAGATGATCTGGAGGAGGGAACCGAGTGCAGGGTGTCGAAATTTGCTGATGACACCAAGATTGGGGGAAAGGCAAATTGTGCGGAGGGTGTGGAGAGTCTGCAGAAGGATCTAGATAGGCTGGGCGAATGGGCCAGGAAATGGCAAATGGAATTCAATGTTGGCAAGTGTGAGGTGGTCCACTTTGGTAGGAGGAATGGTAGGAAGGACTATTACTTACGGGGCGAAAAACTGCAGCAGGCGACGGTGCAGAGGGACCTCGGGGTCCTTGTGCATGAGTCGCAAAAACCCAGCTTGCAGGTGCAGCAGGTGGTCAGGAAGGCGAATGGGATGCTGGCCTTCATAGCGAAGGGGATTGAATATAAAAGTAGGGAGGTCTTGCTGCAGCTGTATAGGGCATTGGTGAGGCCGCAGCTGGAGTACTGTGTGCAGTTTTGGGCGCCGCACCTGCGCAAGGATGTTTTGGCCCTGGAGGGAGTGCAGAGGAGGTTTACTCGGCTGATACCGGAGTTGAGGGGATTGAGCTATGAGGAGAGGCTGAATAAACTAGGCTTGTACTCGTTAGAGTTTAGAAGAATGAGGGGAGATCTCATTGAGACGTATAAGATGATGAATGGGATGGATAGGATAGAGGTGGAGAGACTGTTCCCGCTCAAAAAAGACAGTAGGACTAGGGGGCACAGCCTCAAGATAAAGGGGGGGCGGTTTAGAACAGAGTTGAGGAGGAACTTCTTCACTCAAAGGGTGGTGAATCTCTGGAATTCTCTGCCCGTTGAAGTGGTGGAGGCTGCCTCGCTAAATATTTTTAAGAAACGGGTTGATGGGTTTTTGATAAGAGAAGGGATTAAGGGTTATGGGGAGAGGGCGGGAAGGTGGAGCTGAGTCACGACAGATCAGCCATGATCTTATTGAATGGCGGGGCAGGCTCGAAGGGCCAGATGGCCTACTCCTGCTCCTATTTCTTATGTTCTTATGTTCTTATGTTCTTAACCTCACCATAACATTCCAATTCTTACACTCAATACTTTGATTTATAAAGGCCAATGTTCCAAAAGTAGTCTTTACGACCCTATCTACCTGTGATGCCACTTTTAGGGAATTATGTATCTGTATTCCCAGATCCCTCTGTTCTACTGCACTCTTCAGTATCCTACCATTTACCTTGTATGTTCTACCTTGGTTTGTCCTTCCAAAGTACAATACCTCACACTTGTCTGTGTTAAATTCCATTTGCCATTTTTCAGTCCATTTTTCTAGTTGGTCCAAATCCCTCTGCAAGCTTTGAAAACCTTCCTCACTGTCCATGACACTTCCAATCTTTGTATCATCAGCAAATTTGCTGATCCAATTTTCCACATTATCATCCAGATCATTGATATAGATGACAAACAACAATGGACCCAGCATTGATCCCTGTGGCATACCGCTAGTCAGAGACATTCACTCAGAGAAGCAATCCTCCACTACCACTCTCTGGCTTCTTCCATTGTAAAAAGTCTAACAACACCAGGTTTAAGTCCAATCGATTTATTTGATAAAACTCACAAGCTTTCGAAGGGACTGCCTTTTTGTCAGGTGAATGGAGAGTTCAACGCCGGCATTCCCACATCATTCTTCCATTGAGCCAATGTCTAATCCAGTTTACTACTTCTCCATGTATATCTTGTGACTGAACCTTCCTAACTAACCTCTCATGCGGGATCTTGCCAAAGGCCTTACTGAAGACCATGCGGACAACATCCTACTTGGCCTTCCCTTCATTCACTTTCCTGGTAACCTCCTCAAAAAACTCTAATAGATTGGTTAAATATGACCTACCACGCACAAAGCCAGGTTGACGCTCCCTAATATCCATCCAAATGTTTGTAGATTCTATGTCTAATAATTTACCTACTACTGACGTCAAACTTACCAGCCTATAATTTCCCGGATTACTTTTTGAGCCTTTTTTAAACAAAGGAACAACATGCGCTATCCTCCAATCATCCGGCACCTCACCCGTGGATATCAATATCTTAAATATATCTGCTAGGATCCCTGCAATTTCAACACTCGTCTCCTTCAAGGTCCGAAGGAATACCTGTCTGGTCCTGGGGATTTATCTACTCTGATTTGCCTCAAGACAGCCAGCACCTCCCCTTTAATCTGTATAGGTTCCATGACCTCCCTACTTGTTTGCTTTATTTCCATAAACTCCACGCCAGTTTCCTTAGTAAATACGGATGCAAAAAACCCATTTAATATCTCCCCTATTTCATTTGGTTCCATACATACCCAACCAGTCTGATCTTCAAGAGGACCAATTTTATCCCTTTCTACCTTTTGTTCTTAATATACATGTGAAAGCTCTTAGGATTATCCTTCATCTTGACTGCAAAGCAACTTCATGTCTTCTTTTAGCCCTCCTGATTTCCTTCTTAAGTAGTTTCTTGCACTTTTTATGCTCCTCAAGCATCTATCTTATTTGCTCCCTGTTGCCTATACATATCATACATCTCTCTCTTCTTCTTTATCAGGGTTTCAATATCCCTCGCGAACCAAGGTTTCTTATTCTTATTCACTTTGCCTTTAATCCTGATAGGAACATACAAACTCTGCACTCTCAAAATTTCTCCTTTGAAGGCCTCCCACTTACCAATTACATCCTTGCCAGAGAACAGCCTGTCCCAAACCACGCTTTTTTAGATCCTTTCTCATTTCTTTAAATTTGGCCCTTTTCCAGTTTAGAACCTCAACCCAAGGACCAGATCTATCTTTATCCATAATGAAGTCGAAACTAATGTTGTTATGATGTGTTGAAACTAATGGCATTACGATCATATGATTTATATGCCCTGTTTGTGACTAGAACTCCCACTCACCTGATGAAGGGGCAGCGCTCCGAAAGCTAGTGGCTTTTGCTACCAAATAAACCTGGTGTTGTGAGACTTCTTACTGTGTTTCCCATAGAAGACAGGGAGTAACAGTAGACGGATGCTTTTCTGAGTGGAAGGCTGTGACTAGCCGTGTTCCACAGGAATCAGTTCTGGAACCTTTGTTGTTAAAGAACAAAACAAAGAACAAAGAACAACCCAGCACGGGAAACAGGCCCTTCGGCCCAATAAGCCCGCGCCGCCACATCACCCTACACCTATTCTACCCTGCATATCTATGAATGGAACCCTACTCAGTCAGATTCAGGGAAGAAATAGTATCAATTTGGTAAAAAACCGATTAGCCTGAGAGCACATCTTTGGGGTGTGGGAGGAAACCGGAGCGCCCGGAGGAAACCCATGCAACCACAGGGAGAATGCGCAAACTCCCACAGACACAGGCCCAAATCCATGTGCCTGCACAGCCAGCAGTGCTAGTCACTGAGCTGTTGCGGCGCCCATCTACCGGTCCAGGATCAAGCACACACACCGACATGAAGTACTAGGCCACTCCTGGAACTTCCAAGAGCAGCCCACGCACGACCCGCCGTGTGAATGCCCCTCGTTTGACACGAGGTGGACCTCCACCTGTGGAATAAAGACAAAAATATTAATCTTACAGCCTGCCTTTCCGGTGTCTCCTGAGGTTTAACCCTATTTAATAGCCCCTACCATATCCCTCCATTCTCGTTTCACTCATGTGCCTATCTTAAACGAGTCCAATGTTCCTGCCTCCACCACCCTACTCGGTAGCGTTATCCAGACCCCCACAACTCTCTGCGTAAAGAACCTTCTTCTCACCTCCAAATTATACCTCTCCCCCCTCACCCTTAAATGATGACCTCTCGTGTTCGTACCCAGTCTAGGGAGCAGTCTCTCACTATTAACTCTATCCATTCCCTTCATTATCTTATATACTTCTATCATGTCCCCTCTCAATCTCCGTCTTTCCAAGGAGAATAGTCCCAGTTTCTTCAACCTCTCCTCGTAACCCAGTCCCCCCATGCCAGGCAACATCCTGGTAAACCTCCTCTGCACCCTTTCCAGAGACTCCACGTCCTTCCGGTAGTAAGGTGACCAGAACTGGACGCAGTACTCCAAATGCGGTCTAACCAACGTTCTGTACAACATTGTTCCTCGTATAAAGATGATTTGGAGGAAAATGTAGCTGGTCAGTTTGCAAATGACACAAAATTTGGTGAAGTTGCAAAAGTGAAGAGGATTGTCAGAGGATACAGCAAGATATAGATCAGTTGGAGATTTGGGCATGGCAGATGAAGTTTAATCCAGACAAATGTGAGATAATGCATTTTGAAGGTTCAATGCATGTAGGAATTATACAGTAAATGGTAGAACCCTTAGGAGTATTGACAGACAGAGATCTGGGCGTACATGTCCACCAATCATTGAAAGCTGGTGGATGAGATAGTCAAGAAAGAATACGACATGCTTGCCTTTATCGGTTGGTGCATTGAGTATAAAAACTGGCAGGTCATGCTGCAGCTGTACAGAACCTTAGTTACACCTCTTTTGGAATATTATGTACAATTCTGGTTGCCACACTACCAGAAAGAGGTGGGTGCTTTGGAGAGGGTACAGAAGAGGTTTACCAGAATATTGCCTGGCCTAGAGGATAATAGCTATGAGAAGAAGTTGGATAACCTTGGTTTCTTCTCACTGGAATGACGGAGGTTGAATGACCTGATAGAGGTCTATAAGATTGAGTGGCATGGACAAAGTGGACAGTCAAACGCTCTTTCCTAGGATAGAAAAGTCAAGTAGTAGGGGACATAGGTGCATGGGGAAAAGTTTAGAGGAGATGTGGGAGGTAAGTTTTTTTACATAGAGGGTGGTGAATGTCTGGAACACGCTGTCTGGGGAGGTGATGGGAGCAGATATAATAGCAGCATTTAAGGGACACCTAGATGAATACATAAATAGGATGAGAATGGAAGGATATGGACACTGTAAGTGCATACTATTTTAGTTTAGGCAGGCATCATGATCAGTGCAGGCTTGGAGGGCCAAAGGGCCTGTTCCTGTGCTTTTTTTTGTATTGTCTTTGTTCTCATTAAGTAGTTGTAATTCGATAATATATGTAACTGTGAACCAAAATCTTGTATAATGTAATATGCCATGAGGTTAGATATTTCTGATGTTTGTATAAATTGATGCAACACCATTGTAAATAAATCTTCTTGGTTGTAAAGATGTCTTTCTTTCAAAAGGGGAGGTTTTAGGAAACCCAAGTAGTTTTAATGGATTTATATTTGTTAAAACTAATTCATGTTCCTGTGAGTCTACTCCTCCACATTTTATAGAAAATGTAACAGTTACAGTCTTTTGTGTCAGGGTTCCATTCTGGAATCATTCCAATCCATTATAACATCAATTTGGATTGATCAGTCTGATTAAGACCATAAAAATATCATTATTCTGAATAATTCAATATCCTCCAAAACACAAGTAACGCTGATAATCAATATCCATGCTAATGCCAATATCCAAAACAGCCGAAAAATATCATCAACTTTATATTCAAAAATGATCAACCGTCAATGGGGCTGCATTATGGGCGTGCGCTGTCAGGGCAGCATGTGAACAGTTTACTGTTACTTTTGGTGTCTTCCAGCTGGTTGAATTGAGTTTTGAGTTAATAGGAACAGGAGTAGGCCATTCAGCCCTTTGAGCCTACACTGTCATTCAATAAGATCATGGCTGATCTGTGGCCTAACTCTCCCTAGGGCCAAAACATTCTTCCTGTAAGGTGTGACGTCTATACTTGCTCACAGTACTCTAAGTGGAGCCTAACTAGAGTTTTGTAGAACTGCAGCATAACATCCCGAAGGGATTATTCAATTTGTAGGCATTAGCAATTAACAATTAGCAATGACCTTTTCTTGGGAAATAATGAAGGGCAGGTGACAGAAGTGTTAGTGAAGGATCACGTTGGGACCAGTGACCATAATTCTATTAGGTTTTTTTTCAGCAATTGAACCAATTAATTCTATTAGTTTTAAGATGGCTATGGAGAATGATTGGTCTGGTCCAAAAGTTAAAATTCTAAATTGGGGCAAGGCCAATTTTGATGGTATCAGGCAGGAACTTTCAAAAGTTAACTGGGGGAGTCTGTGGGAAGGCAAAGGGATGTCTGGTTTCAGGCTTTCAGAAGTGTGTTAACCAGGGCTCAGGGAAGCATGTTCTTCTTAGAGTGAAGGGCAAGGCTGGTAGAAGTAGGGAACCCTGGATGACTCAAGATATTGAGGCCCTGGTCAAGAAGAAGAAAGAGGCACATGACATGCATAGGCAGCTGGGATTAAGAGAATCCCTTGAAGAGTAGGGTGTAGGAGTAGAATTAAGAGAGAAATCAGGAGGACAAAAAGGGGACATGAGATTATTTTGGCAGGTAAGGCAAAGGAGAATCCAAAGAGCTCCTACAAATACATAAAGGGCAAAAAAGTAACAATGGAGACAGTAGGGCCTCTTAGGGATCAACAAGGTCATCTATGTGCAGATCCACAATGGATGGGTGAGATCGTAAATGAATATTTCTCATTAGTATTTACTGTTGAGAACTTGGGGAAATAAATAGTGATGTCTTGAGGAGGGTACGTATTACAGAGAAAGAAGTGCTGGAAGACTCAAAACGCATCAAGGTAGATAAATCCCCAGGACCTGATGATGTGTATCCCAGGACACTGTGGGGGGCTAGAGAGGAAATTGCAGGTCCCCTACCCGAGATATTTGAATCATTGATAGTCATGGGCGAGGTGCCTGAAGATTGGAGATTGGCAAATATTGTACCTTTGTTTAAAGAAGGCTGCAGGGAAAAACCTGGGAACTACAGGCCAGTGAGCCTCACATCTGTGATAGCTACGCTGTTGGAAGGTATCTTGGGAGACAGGATCTACAGGCATTTAGAGATGCAAGGACTGATTAGAGGTGGTCAACATAGCTTTGTGAGTGGAAAACAATGTCTCACAAATTTGACTGAGTTTTTTGAAGGGGTAACCAAGAAGTTAGATGAGAGCAGTGCAATTGATGTTGTCTACATGGACAACAAGGCCTTTGACAAGGTACCACATAATAGGTTGTTGCATAAGTTTAAATCTCACAGGATCCAGGGTGATGTAACTAAATGAACACAAAATTGACTTCTTGACAGATGCCAAAAAGTGATTGCAGAGGGTTGTTTTTTCAAACTGGACACCTGTGATCAGGGGTGTGCCTCAGGGATCAGTGCTGGGTCCACTGTTATTTGTCATTTATATTAATGATTTGGATGAGAATATAGAAAGCATGTTTAGTAAGTTTGCAAATGACACCAAGATTGGTGGCATAGTGGACAGTGAAGAAAGTTATCTCTGATTGCAACGGGATCTTGATCAATTGGGCTAGTGGGCTGACAAATGGCAGATGGAGTTTAATTGAGATAAATGCGAGGTGATGCATTTTGGTAGATTGAATCAGGGCAGGATTGTTGTTAATGGTAGTGCGTTGGGAAGAGTTACAGAACAAAGAGATCTAGGGGTACCTAGAACAAAGAACAACCCAGCACGGGAAACAGGTCCTTCGGCCCAACGAGCCCGCGCTGCCACATCACCCTACACCTATTCTACCCTGCATATCTATGAATGGAACCCTACTCAGTCAGATTCAGGGAAGATAGTGTCAATTTGGTAAAAACCGATTAGTCTGAGACTCTTTGGGGTGTGGGAGGAAACCGGAGCGCCCGGAGGAAACCCATGCAACCACAGGGAGAATGCGCAAACTCCCACAGACACAGGCCCAAATCCATGTGCCTGCACAGCCAGCAGTACTAGTCACTGAGCTGTTGCGGCGCCCATCTACCGGTCCAGGATCAAGCACACACACCGACATGAAGTACTAGGCCACTCCTGGAACTTCCAAGAGCAGCCCACGCACGACCCGCTGTGTGAATGTCCCTCGTTTGACACGAGGTGGACCTCCACCTGTGGAATAAAGACAAAAATATTAATCTTACAGCCTGCCTTTCCGGTGTCTCCTGAGGTTTAACCCTATTTAATAGCCTCTACCATATCCCTCCATTCTCGTTTCACTCATGTGCCTATCTAACTGCAACTTAAACGAGTCCAATGTTCCTGCCTCCACCACCCTACTCGGTAGCGCGTTCCAGGCCCCCACAACTCTCTGCGTAAAGAACCTTCTTCTCACCTCCAAATTATACCTCTCCCCCCTCACCCTTAAATGATGACCTCTCGTGCTGTACTAGAACCAGAAACCTCTGACACTGTTCATAACTTCTTGAAAGTGGAGTCACAAGTGGACAGAATAGTGAAGAAGGCATTCAGCATGCTTAGTTCCATTGGGCAGAACACTGAATACAAGAGTTGGGACATCTTGTTGAAGTTGTATAAAACATTGGTAAGGCCACCCTTGGAATACTGTTTACAATTCTGGTTACCCTATTATAGAAAGGATATTATTAAACTAGAAAGAGTGCAGAAAAGATATACTAGGATGCTACTGGGACTTGATGGATTGAGTTATAAGGAGAAGTTGGATAAACTGGGACATTTTTCTCTGGAGCATAGAAGGATGAGGGATCTTATAGAGATCTATAAAATAATGAGGGGCACAGATCAGCTAGGCAGTCAATATCTTTTCCCAAAGATAGGGGAGTCTAAAACTAGAGGGCATAGGTTTAAAGTGAGAGGGGAGAGATACGAAAGTGTCCACAGGGGCAATTTTTCACATAGACGGTGGTGAGTGTCTAGAACAAGCTGCCAGAGGTAGTAGTAGAAGCGGGTACAATTTTGTCTTTTAAAAAAACACTTAGACAATTACATGGGAAAGATGGGTATAGAGGGTTATGAGTCAAATACAGGCAATTGAGATTAGCTTAGAGGTTTAAAAAAGAGTGGCATGGTCAAGTTGGGCTGAAGAGCCTGCCTCTATGACTCTAACATAGGTGAACATAAATTTAGAGTTAAAGACACACGATAATTTTGATAATACGCAACATAAGGATGTTTAGCAGCTAAAATCTTATACTCAAAGGTTTAGTGTGAAATGGAATAATATTCAATATACGGTTTTGCATTCAAATAACTTCTAAACTGTGGTTTGAAAATGTATATTAAAACAAAACTGTAACTTCAGCATTATGATAGTTTTTCCCATCCAAAGTTTCACTAATTGATCTTTTAAACAAGTTAATTTTGAATTGAGGTGTATGGCTTTATTGTTTTACCAAAGCAAGTTACATATTTTAATTGCACAGTTTTGTATTTTGCTTAACGATTGATAGATAGACCTTGGGTTTATAAACCCAATTGAGAAAGTTATAAACCCAAGGTCTATCTATCAATCGTTAAGCAAAATACAAAACTGTGCAATTAAAATATGTAACTTGCTTTGGTAAAACAATAAAGCCATACACCTCAATTCAAAATTAACTTGTTTAAAAGATCAATTAGTGAAACTTTGGATGGGAAAAACTATCATAGAACCCTACAGTGCAGAAAGAGGCCCTTCGGCCCATCGAGTCTGCACCGAACACAATCCCACCCAGGTCCTACCCCATATCCCTACATATTATACCCACTAATCCCTCTAACCTACACATCCCTGGACACTAAGGGACAATACTGAGCAGAGCCAATCAACCTAACCCACACATCTTTGGATAGTGGGAGGAAACCAGAGTACCTGGAAGATACCCACACAGACATGAAGAGAATGTGTAAACTCCACAGACAGTGACCCAAGTCAGGAATCAAACCCAGGACCCTGGAGCTGTGAAGTAGCAGTGCTAACCACTGTGCTACCGTGTCACCCAACCGTGTCACCGTGTTTCCAGGCTGGAAAGTTGTTAGGCGATGAGCCCTCATCCAGCAAAGAACCAGTCTTGACAAGTTGATAAAAAGCTGAACAAGCCAAAATTTTAGTTTTGTACTGCTAAGCAACCAGGAAGCCATTTTAAGGAGAGTGCTGAATTGATTAGAAAGTTTCTGGACAACACAAAGGTTGGTGGATTTACAGATAGCGATGAGGACCATCAGGGGATACAGCAGGATATCTGTATCAGTGAGAGACTTGGGCGGAGAAATGGCAGATGGAGTTTAATCCGGACAAATGTGAGACAATGCATTTTGGAAGGCCTAATACAGATAGGAAATATACAATAAATGATAGAATCCTTAGGAGTATTAATAAGCAAAGGGATCTGGGTGTACAGGTACACAGGTCACTGAAAGTGGCATTGCAAGTGGAGAAGGTAGTCAAGAAGGCTTATAGCATGCTTGCCTTCCCTGGCCGGGGTATTGAGTTTAAAAATGGGCAAGTCATGTTGCAACTCTATAGAACCTTAATGAGACTACACTTGGAATATAATGTTCAATTCTGGTCGGCACACTATCAGGAGGATGTGGAGGCTTTGGAGAGGGCACAGAAAAGATTTACCAGGATGTTGCCTGGTATGGAGGGCATTAGCTATGAGGAGAGGTTGGAGAAACTTGGTTTGTTCTCACTGGAGTGACAGAGATTGAGGGGAGGCCTGATAGAAGTCTACAAGATTATAAGAGGCATGGATAGAGTGGATAATCAGAAGCTTTTTCCCAGGGTGGAAGAGTCAATTATTAGGGGGCATAGATTTAAGGTGTGAGGGATAAGTTTTAAAAGAGATGTACGAGGCAGATTTTTTACACAGTGTGTCTGGAACTCGTTGCCAAGGGAGGTAGTGGAAGCATATACTGTAGTGACTTTTAAAGGGCGTAATGACAAGTACATGAATGAGATGGGAATATCATCCCCGGAAGTGTAGGGGGGTTTTAGTTAAGCCAGGCAGCATGGTGGTGCAGGCTTGGACGGTCGAAGGGCCTGTACCTGTGCTGTAATTTTCTTTGTTCTTTGGTTGAATGAACAAATGGCAAACTATTATTTAATGTGTCAGATTGTAATTCAATTTGAGTGCTGTCATGAATAGATTGACATGTTAAAGACTAAATGAGATTATCTTAAGTTAATTACTGGGCTGACTTACAGATAATAGAACATAGAACATTACAGCACAAACAGGCCCTTCGGCCCTCGAGTTGCGCCGATCACATCAACCCCACCAATCTATAGACCTATCTATAACCCCCAATCCCATTAAACCCCATATACTCATCCAGAAGTCTTTTAAAAGACCCCAGCGAGTTCGCCTCCACCACCGATGACAGCAGCCGATTCCATTCACTCACCACCCTCTGAGTGAAAAACTTATCCCTAACATCACCTCTGTACTTCCCTCCCCGCACCTTAAATCTGTGTCCTCTCTTAGCGACTTGTATTGTATAATTAATTGTCTTTTTTGGTATGAGAGCAGAGATCTGCGGAGAAAGCTGTGGTACTGTTGTGCCATTGGCCCATCTTGGAACTTCCTTCGGCTGAAGTCTTTGTCCGTTGTATGTTTTTTCATTTTCGTTTTTCAATTTTCTGTTTTAATAAAACTGCTTTTTAAATAAAATTTATTATGTTTTGTTTAACTTGATGAAATCAAAGTTGCTTTTTTGAACTTTCTAAAGAAATCCAGCCACCGAAATAGACTCCCACTACACATATACATCCCTATCGATTGGAAGGCCAGCATTCTGTTGGTCTTCTTGACTACTTTCTACATCTGTTTGTGGCAATTTAAGGAGCTATGCCTGCTGCAGTTGTAAATGCGCCTAGTTTGGGGGTGTTTAAGAGATCTGTGGATAGGTTTATGGACGAAAAGGGATTGGTATAGGCTAGTGGGTCATTGTTTTTGTAACTGGTCGGTGCAACATCGTGGGCCGAAGGGCCTGTTCTACGCTGTAATGTTCTATGAATCCTGAAATTAATGTTTGAGTGGTTGAGTGCAGAAAGAGGCCATTCAGCCAATTGAGTCTGCACCAACCACAATCTCACCCAGGCCCTACTCCCATTTCTCTAAATATTTACCCATTAATCCCTCTAACCTATGCATCTCAGGACACTAACGGCAATTTTAGTGTGGCCAATCAACATAACCTGCACATCTTTGGACTACGGGAGGAAACCAGAGCACCTGGAGGAAACCCATGCAGACACAAGGAGAATGTGCAAACGTCACACAGACAGTGACCCAAGCCAGGAATCGAGCCCAGGTCCCTAGAGCTGTGAAGCAGCAGTGCTAACCACTGTGCTACTGTGCCAGTTGAGGATTGAGTCATCACAAAATGATTGGTAGTCCTTTGATCTGAGAGCCTGTGAGGGAAAATGGAAATACTCCCTTTCTTGAAATATTTCAGAGTAACATATCTCAATGACCTGTGCTGATCCAGGAGGGACAGGGCACCTACAAACTATCTACTTGAACAGCTCTATATTTACACAAATATTTCCACACAGCCAATGCCAAAATTGACTGCTTTATGTTCTGAAGGTGCCTCAGATGGTGGGGGTGGGGAGTATCTGAGCAGAATCTCTTTCCAGCCCTCAAATCCGTCCCTTCACAAGCGTCTTGACAAAGTCAGGGACTATAATCTCTGACATATTTATCTTCTCCTTACTGCCCACTATCCGAATTGCTCACAGTCACTCATTGTCCAATATATGGGTGGCAGTGCTTGTGCCAGCTACACTTTACCTCACAACATTGCATGGCATCCTCCGAACGACCCAGTTTCCGATAAGCGACTGCCATGTGATACTGGCTCATTGCTTTGTACTTCAGACTCCAGCCTTTCCCATAGTCACCAACCAGCTCGGCTCCTTTACAAGGGAAAAACAAAGCTTTCTCATAATCTTTCAGCTGAATGTAGAAATTGCCCAGACTGCAGCACACGCGACACTCCAACATCTTGTCATCATTGCTGTGTGCGTAACGCAGCGCCTTCTCAAAGCATTCCAGGGCCTTTTGGAAAGAGCTAAGTCCCAGGTAAGCATTGCCCAGGCTGAGACACACCTGACCATTTAACTGTAAGCCCACGGTGGTACCTTGCATGCTTAAGCAGGTCTTGCAATAAGCAACAGTCTTAGAAAACTCACACAGCTTCTCATTACTCCGAGCAAGATTTAGGTACGACTCTGTGACGTAATCGGAGTCGGCAATCTCTCGGGCCACATCGAGTTGTGTTACAGCAAATTGCATCATGTCTTTGTACTTGCCCATTTCCGAGTGAGCAGTGATTAGGCAGCCCAGGACCCGGAACCTTCCAGGCAGGTCCGTACTCTTCTCTAACACCCGCTTCCAGATTTCAAGAGCTTTAGCAGTCTCGTTAGATTGGTAGAGACGTAATCCTTTTTCGATTTGCTGCTTAGTCTGGTCCTGGCCCATGTTCCCTTCAAACAGGAGCATAGAAAAGACAGAGATTTGTCCAGTGAAGGGTGGGACTAAGGAGGAGGGGGGCAAACTTAGTGTTCGGAATTAAACGATCATTCAAACAGAGAAGAAAAGGAATGCCACAGAGAAGATTTTCTTCAAACTTGCGAGGATTGGCACACAGCCTCACTGAGAATGGGAATTACAAAGACCGTTGGAGTTGTAACTTGATCAAGTACAGCCTCGCTCCGCTGTTTGTCACAGGCAGAAAGGAAGGCGATTGGCTACAGCTGTCCATGCCCATTCAAAGCATATGAAAATTCAGGAATTACACTTGTGGTGTCAGACGACAAGGTCAGACAAAGAGGGAGCTTGAGGTCAAAGCACAGCGAGGTCTAAATGTGAGATAGCAAATGTAGCCTAGATCCAACCCCTCCAGTTAACCGCCCCAAAACACTCCCTCCGATTAAACGCCCTGAAAATACTCCCTCCGATTAAACGCCCTGAAAATTCTCCCTCCGATTAAACACCCTGAAAACACTCCCTCCGATTAAACGCCCTGAAAATACTCCCTCCGATTAAACGCCCTGAAAATACTCCCTCCGATTAAACGCCCTGAAAATACTCCCTCCGATTAAACGCCCTGAAAATACTCCCTCCGATTAAACGCCCTGAAAATACTCCCTCCGATTAAACGCCCTGAAAATACTCCCTCCGATTAAACGCCCTGAAAATACTCCCTCCGATTAAACGCCCTGAAAATACTCCCTCCGATTAAACGCCCTGAAAATACTCCCTCCGATTAAACGCCCTGAAAATACTCCCTCCGATTAAACGCCCTGAAAATACTCCCTCCGATTAAACGCCCTGAAAATACTCCCTCCGATTAAACGCCCTGAAAATACTCCCTCCGATTAAACGCCCTGAAAATACTCCCTCCGATTAAACGCCCTGAAAATACTCCCTCCGATTAAACGCCCTGAAAATACTCCCTCCGATTAAACGCCCTGAAAATACTCCCTCCGATTAAACGCCCTGAAAATACTCCCTCCGATTAAACGCCCTGAAAATACTCCCTCCGATTAAACACCCTGAAAATACTCTCTCTGATTAAACACACTGTAAATACCCAACCTGATCAAACACCCTGAAAATATTCTCTTTTATTAACCACCATGAAAATACTCCCCCTGATCAAACACTGAAAATATTCCCCCTGATTAAGCTCTGAAAATACTCCCCCGGTTAGACGCTGAAAATACTCCCTTTTATTAAATACCCTGAAAATACTCCCTCCGATTAAACACCCTGAACATACAGGTACGATTCTCCCAAAAGTGCTTAAGTGGCATTAAACTATTCTGGATTGTGACAGTTTTGATAGTTCAGCTTCACATCCAAACCTGCGCACTCTGTGCAATGCAGAGGGCCCAGTCGGGGGCGGAGCCAAAGAGCCTGAAATTGGCAGGAAGGAGCAGGAACACAGACATGCATACATCGCTGGGAGGTCACAGAAAAGACCTCCGAGCATCCAAATCGCTGCCATTGAAACCCCACAGACTTTGCTGGCCTCTTTGCTGGCCCCCACAAGCATCGCTGGCCCCACAACCCACCCCCCACATCGTTGCCTCCCAGAACATTGCCCCCCACCCTCTGCTGAGACATTGCTGGAACCCACATCCTCCCCACAGAGACATCGCTAGCCTCATTGTTGCTCCTTCTCCATCTCTCCCCAACACAGACATGGCCACCTGCTCATCTCACACCTCCATGGATCCTGATAATGTGGGCACGCAATCCCTCCATCCCTTGAACATACTGTTTGCCCTGCAGAGTTGTTGTGCTGACATGCACAATCCACCTTGTGATTATTCCCTCTCTTGAATGGAAGCCTTGAGTATTGCATCTCCCCTAGACACAACTGCTAATCGATTAGGAGCCCTGAGTATTGCACCCCCCGTGGACACAGCAGCCTATTGAATGGCAGCCCATCATCAATCACCACACTGAGGGATGAATGACATTCAACTGAATGCAGCCTTTAAAATCTTTCGTAAGTATTTATTACACCTTGACTGGTGTAATAACTCCACGGAGGGGAAAGTCCCATCACCAAGTTACTTTATTTACACCATACATCTATACAAAGTCAGCTCTCAAGTTGCTCCCTGCTAAATACAGGCCAGACCTGCTTTAAATAGGGAGAATAGGACTCCCTGATTTAACCATCAATTAAGGCTCATTGGGTCTCTTTTAGGGTACCAACCAAATAAACAAAATCAAATTAATTGAGGGACAACTCAAAAAGGGCAGCTCCCTAAAAGGAGGGGAACGCCCAAAGCAAAAAACAAAGTGGAAAGGAAATTTAAAACATCAAATCAAGATGTGATTGGAGAGGTTGATAATACACCCCTGTCCGTGTGGTGCTCAATGGGCATCAACTGTACACTCGGACACTGCATGCTCCCTTTCCAGGGACACCTGGCCACGAATATAGCCACAGTAGAGGGACAGTCAGGGTGGACGACCTTCTAGTCACGTACTAACTGGACCTGTTGATGGAATAGCTTGCTAGGCCCAGGAGCAGATTCACAAGGCGGTCCTTCTCCTTCCTCATCCCACTCTGCATCAGGCGTCCAAAGATCAGAAGCGTGGGACTGAAGTGCAACTAAAACATCAGTAAAAGATTTTTAAGGAAACTGAAAAGATTGTGCAGCCTATAACACTGAACATTGTCCATGGACTCCACAAGGTTGCAAAAGGGGAGCTGGTGAACTGAAAGAACTTACAATTGTATGGTACTGCTGCATGCAGCACCTTAGGTCCCCAAGGTGGTGGGGGGAGATCCCTCTGTAAAGTGGCCTCCACTGGGGCCCTCTGTCACCTGGTGGCGACAAGGCCCATCAAGGTGTGTCTGGGCGATGAGTGAGGATACAGTAGTAGAAGGTGTGCAGGAGCAGTCCATAGAGGAAATGTCTCTTGTGGTGGCAAAGCGCAGGGAGGGCATTTTCACAAGGTGGCTAAAGCTGTGGGAAGCCTGACCCGCAAGGGGGTGGGGGGGCAGGGTCTAGGTATTGGGCCAATGTGAAATTCCGTCTGAGCAAAGGTATGCTCAGGCAGGATCCCACCACACAGTTGCACCTCCTCGAGACCACAGGTGCCCTTGGGTCTGAGCATGACCGTTCTAAGGTCTTGGGTGGCTTTGGCTGCATGCTGGATGGTCACCCCATGTTCTCAGCCAGCACCTGGGGGCTCATCCAGCTCACTGCTCCACCACCCTCATGTCTTAGCACCTCGGCATCCATGGCCTCCTCTCTGCCAGCCACCTGAAGTTATATAGTTGGATGAGCAGATTCCTGAGCAACGGCTCTTGCATGAGTACCCACAGGTGAGGTGCCGGATGATTGGAGGATAGTTCATGTTGTTCCGTTGTTTAAAAAAGGCTCAAAAAATTATCTGGGAAAGTTTGATATCAGTAGTAGGTAAATTATTGGAAGGAGTACTAAGATTTACAAGTAATTGAATGGACAGGAATTTATTAGGGAGAGTCAACGTGGCTTTGTGCGTGGTATGTCATGCTTAACCAATCTATTAGAGTTTTTCAAGGAGGTTACCAGGAAAGTGGATGAAGGGAATTTGAAGTGGATTTCAGCAAGGCCTTTGACAAGGTCCCTCATGGAAGGTTAGTTCGGAAGGTTCAGTCGCTAGGTATAGATGGGGAGGTTGTAAATTGGATTAGACACTGGCTCAATGGAAGAAGCCAGAGAGTGGTTATGGGGGATTGCTTCTCTGAGTGGAGGCCTGTGACTAGTGGTGTGCCGCAGGGATCAGTGTTGGGTCTATTGTTGTTTGTCATCTATATCAATGATCTGGATGATAATGTGGTAAATTGGATCAGCAAATTTGCTGATGATACAAAGATTGGAGGTGTAGTGGACAGTGAGGAAGGTTTTCAAAAGCTTGCAGAGGGACTTGGGCCAGCTAGAAAAATAGGCTGAAAAATGGCAAATGGAATTTAACACAGACAAATGTGAGGTATTGCACTTTGGAAGGACAAACCAAAGTAGAACGTACAGGGTAAATGGTAGGACTCTGAAGAGTGCAGTTGAACAGAGGGATCTGGGAATACAGGGACAGAATTCCCTAAAAGTGACATCACAGGTGGATAGGGTCGTAAAGAGTGCTTTTGGTACATTGGCCTTTATAAATCGGAGTATCGAGTATAAAAGTTGGAGTGTTATGGTAAGGTTATATAAGGCATTGATGAGGCCGAATTTAGAGTATTGTGTACAGTTTTGGTCACCTAGTTACAGGAAGGATGTAAATAAGGTTGAAAGAGTGCCGAGAAGGTTCACAAAGATGTTTCCAGGACTTGAGAAGCTGAGTTACAGAGAGAGGTTGAATAGGTTAGGACTTTATTCCCTGGAGTGTAGAAGAATGAGGGGAGATTTGATAGAGGTGTATAAGATTTTTGATGGGTATAGATAGAGTGAATGCAAGAAGGCTTTTTCCACTGAGGCTAGGGGAGAAAAAAACCAGAGGGCATGGGTTAAGGGTGAAAGGAGCAAAGTTGAAAGGGAATATTAGAGGGAGCTTCTTCATGCAGAGACTGGTGGGAGTGTGGAATGAGCTGCCGGATAAAGTGGTAAATATGGAGTCACTTTTAACATTTAAGAAAAATTTGGATGGGTTCACGGATGAGAGGGGTGTGGAGGGATATGGTTCAAGTGCAGGTCAGTGGGATAGGCAAAAAATGGTTCTGCACAAACAGGAAGGGCCAAAAGGCCTATTTCTGAGCTGTAATTTTCTATGGTTCTATGGAAGGCAGTAGATGTTGTCTACATGGACTTCAGTAAGACCTTTGACAAGGTCCCACATGGGAGGTTACTTAGGACAGTTCAATCACTAGGTATACATGGAGAGGTAGTAAATTGGATTAGACATTGGCTCAATGGAAGAATGATGTGGGTATGCCGGCGTTGGACTGGTGTAAACACAGTGAAAAGTCTGACAACACCAGGTTTTAGTCCAACCTATTTATTTGATAATATACTCACAAGCTTTCGGGTTAGTCCCTTCGTCAGGTGAATGGAGAGTTCTGGCCTCAGACAGAGCTAAACTGTCTGTGCATTATATGCTCTGTCTGAGGCCAGAACTCTCCATTCACCTGACGAATGGACTAACCCAAAAGCTTGTGAGTATATTATCAAATAAATAGGTTGGACTAAAACCTGGTGTTGTCAGACTTTTCAATGGAAGAAGCCAGAGAGTGGTTGTGGAGGATTGCTTCTCTGAGTGAATGTCTCTGACTAGTGGTGTGCCACAGGGATCAATGCTGGGTCCATTGTTGTTTGTCATCTATATCAATGATCTGGATGATAATGTGGAAAATTGGATCAGCAAATTTGCTGATGATACAAAGATTGGAAGTGTCATGGACAGTGAGGAAGGTTTTCAAAGCTTGCAGAGGGATTTGGACCAACTAGAAAAATGGACTGAAAAATGGCAAATTGAATTTAACACAGACAAGTGTGAGGTATTGTACTTTGGAAGGACAAACCAAGGTAGAACATACAAGGTAAAGGGTAGGACGCTGAAGAGTGCAGTAGAACAGAGGGATCTAGAAATACAGATACATAATTCCCTAAAAGTGGCGTCTCAGGTAGATAGGGTCATAAATACTGCTTTTGGAACATTGGCCTTTATAAATCAAAGTATTGAGTTTGGTCGCCGCACTTACGGAAGGATATATTGCCTTGGAGGGAGTGCAGAGGAGGTTCACTAGGCTGATACCGGAGATGAGGGGGTTGGACTATGAAGAGAGACTAAATAGACTAGATCTGTACTCGTTGGAGTTTAGAAGGCTGAGGGAGGATCTTATAAGGATAGCAGGACTAGAGGACACAGCTTCAAGATAAGGGGGAGGAGGCAGTTTAGATCAGAGTTGAGGAGGAACTTCTTCACTCAAAGGGTGGTGAATCTCTGGAATTCTCTGCCCGTTGAAGTGGTGGAGGCTACCTCACTGAATATATTTATGTCATGAGTAGATAGGTTTTTAATAGACAAGGGAATTAAGGGTTATGGGGAGAAAGCGGGAAAGTGGAACTGATCCACTTCAGATCAGCCATGATCTTATTAAATGGCGGGGCCGGCTCGAAGGGCTAGATGGCCTACTCCTGCTCCTATTTCTTATATTCTTATAAGAGAGTTGGAATGTTATGGTGAAGTTGTATAAGTCATCAGTGAGGCTGAATTTCGAGTATTGTGCACAGTTTTGGTCACCTAATTACAAGAAGGATATTAATAAGGTTGAAAGAGTGCAGAAAAGGTTTACAAGAATGTTGCCCGGACTTGAGAAACTGAATTACGGAGAAAGGTTGAATAGGTTAGGACTTTATACCCTGGAGCGTAGAAGAATAAGGGGAGATTTGATGGAGGTGTATAAAATTATGATGGGTGTAGATACAGTAGGCTTCCAAGCAGGCTTTTTCCACTGAGGCTAGAGGAGAAAAAAACTAGAGGACATGGGTTAAGGGTGAAGGGGGAAAAGTTTAAAGGGAATATTAGCGGGGGAGGGGGGGCTTCTTCACACAGAGAATGGTGGGAGTGTGGAATGATCTGCCAGATGAAGTGGTGAATGTGGGCTCACTTGTAACATTTAAGGAAAATTTGGACAGTTACATGGATGAGAGAGGTGTGGAAGGATATGGTCCAGGTGCAGGGTAGTGGGACTAGGCAGAAAAATGGTTTGGCACAGACAAGAAGGGCCAAAAGCTTAATGTTCTTTGGTTCTAACTGACACCCAAGTTAGCAAGTAAAATAAAGACAATCTGTCGGTTAAGTATCTTGTGTAATGTGCGTTTGTATTAAAGTCAAACTCAGGAGTCGAGATTTCAACACCTGAGACCATTTAGGATTTGTCAGGGTGGATCATGTGGTCCAGCATGGAGCCAAGGCATGATGACATAGCTCTGACGAAGATTTTATAGCTGTGCTGAGGAAAGGAGTTGGGCGCCAGTTCTTAAGATGACGGATATCCTCTTCTTGGGCAGCAGCGCAAAGACGGCCCTATACCATTAAAGGAGCATCTCTCCAGTTTCAAGACTCTCCCCAGGACCCCAGGTAGCCATTTCCCAGGATGTCCCAGAATGCCCTGAAGAAATCCATGGTCAGCCCGTCCTGCCCCAGGGCTTTACCCCTGGAGAGGCTGTCAAGGGCATTGGTCGCTGCCCCAGGCTGATAGGGCCATCAATCCTACCTGCACCCTCTGGGCTGATCTGCAGCAGGTCCTCCCACAAAATTCTGCAGGCATCCTTGCTGGATGGGTCTGGAGAGAAAAGGGTAATGTTGTAATTTCAGGCAATGGCCCTGATGCCCTCTGGATCTGAGACGGTGGACCTGTCATTGGCCAGCAGCGTAAGGAGCTGCTAACAGTTTGCCCAAGTTTTTCTAGTGAGTAATGGAAGGGGGAGCTGTGGTCCAGGGATGTCCTGCAGCACACCATTCTTCTACCTGTACTCCAGCCGCAGGGCTGGGTCCGCATCGGGATGACTGAGGCGTGACTCCAGATTGAAAACCTCTCGCTCAAACTCCTCAACCCTGGATTTCCGCCTTTTTGCTGGTCCCCTTGCGTACTCCTTACAGAAGGTATGGATGTGAGTCTTGTGCAAATCCCACCGTAGCATCAAGGAGGGGAAGCCTCCTCGCTTCCTTCTCCAGCTGGCCCAGGATCCAGAAACTGCTCATCCTCCAACAGCAGGTTGATAAAATGCCAGTAAGCGGATCCCCTCCCCGGATATGAGATGGAACAGATTCTGTCCACGCATGAAAGCTGACGGGACGCTGAACATGTAAGCCCTTGAAATGTAAAGGTGGTCGAGTCTGGATGCTTCACCTCCAGGCTTCACATAAGTGAATGTTCTGAAGCAAGGACGGAGATGTCTCCAGACTTCCACCAAGTTGTGGGTCCCGAGTAGGTCCTGCAACTTCACCACTGCCGGGGTGTGCAGCCAGGGACCGGTGTGTTCCTGAGCCTCGAGGGTGCAGTTGAAATCTCTCCTCACCCACCCCCCATGAGGACAATGCATTTGCCCCCTTGGATGGTGGCGAGATGAGCAGACATTTTCTCATAGGAAGTTGCTTATTGCATTCCAGTGGTCGGGGCACAGGCATAGAACATTGAACATAGAACAGGCATAGTACAGCACAGTACAGGCCCTCCGACCCTCGATGTTGTGCCGAGCTATGTCCAATCCCAAGATCAAGCTATCCCACTCCCTATCATTCTGGTGTGCTCCATGTGCCCATCCAATAACCGCTTGGAAGTTCCTAAAGTGTCTGACTCCACTATCACAGCAGGCAGTCTATTCCACACTCCAACCACTCTCTGAGTAAAGAATCTACCTCGGACATCCCTCCTATATCTCCCACCATGAACCTTATAGTAATGCCCCCTAGTAACAGTTATATCCACCTGAGGAAATAGTCTCTGCACATACACTCTATCTATCCCCCTCATCATCTTATAAACCTCTATTAAATCGCCTCTCATCCTCCTCCGCTCTAAAGAGAAAAACCCCAGCTCCCTCAATCTTTCCTCATAAGACCTACCCTCCAAACCAGACAGCGTCCTGGTAAATCTCCTCTGCACTCTCTCCAATGCTTCCACATCCTTCTTATAACGAGGTGACCAAAACTGCACACAATATTCCAAATATGGTCTCATCAAGATCCGGTATAATTGCAGCATAACCCCACAGCTCTTAAACTCAAACCCCCTGTTAATAAACACTAACACACTATAAGCCTTCTTCACGGCTCTATCTACTTGAGTGGCAACCTGCAGAGATCTGTGGATATGAACCTCAAGATCTCTCTGTTCCTCTACATTTTCAGAACCCTGCCGTTGACCCTGTAATCCGCATTCAAGTTTGTCCTACCAAAATGAATCACCTCGCATTATTAGGGTTAAACTCCATCTACCACTTTTTGGCCCAGCTCTGCATCCTATCAATGTCTCTTTGCAACCTACAAGAGCCCTCCACCTCATCCACTACTCCACTAATCTTGGTGTCATCAGCAAATTTACTAACCCACCTTTCAGGGCCCTCTTCCAAGTCATTGATAAAATTCACAAATAGCAGAGGACCCAGTACTGACCCCTGTGGTACACTGTTGGGAACTGGCCTCCAGTCTGAAAATTTTCCCTCCACCACCACCGTCTGCCTTCTATGATGCAGCCAGTTACTTATCCAGTCGGCCAAATTTCCTTCTATCCCACACCTCCTTATCTTCTTCATGAGCCTACCATGGGGAACCTTATCAAATGCCTTACTAAAATCCATATATATGACATCAACTGCTCAACCTTCGTCCACACACTTAGTTACCTCCTCAAAAAATCAGTCAAATTTGTGAGGCAGGACTTATCCCTCATGAAACTGTGCTGATTATCCCGGATTAAGCTGCATCTTTCCAAATGGTCATAAATCCTATCTCTCAGGACCCTTTCCATTAACTTACTGTTCAGGAAGTGAATGACCAGGCCCCCCCCCTTGTAGACTGTCAAGTGCAGCAACTGGACTGGCACCAGTTCCTTAACCCCGCAAGATCTCCTGCTGAAAATGTGGGGCCAACAAGATAACCACCCCACTAGAAGCGAGTGTGAGGTGGCTCATGAAGACCCCCCCACCCCGCACCACCCCCACCCCAGGAGCCACCAGACTTCATCTCCTGGAATGGTACAGGTTTCTTGCAGGAAACGCACTGCAAGCTTCTCATCCCGGTTGACCAAGAAGTTCTGGAAACTGCAGAGTGGCTCACTGTTGCCGTTGACATTGAGGCTGGAGGCAATACACATCTCTTTAACATCTGATTAATGCTATCTCCACTCATATTGTCTGCACCTTTAAGACTTGTAAAGATTCACATTCTAATCAATATTCTATAAACTGGACCAGCAGATGGGCACCATGACAGTTCAGTGACTATCACTGTTTGCTGTGCAGACACATGGATTTGGGCCGGTGTCTGTGGGAGTTTGCACATTCTCCCCGTGCTTGTGTGGGTTTACTCCGGGTGCTCCAGTTTCCTCCCACATCCCAAAAACGTGCTCTTAGGCTGATTGGCGTTAACAAATTGTCCCTAAATTAGTCTTCCTTCAACCTTCCCCAGTAGGCGTAGACAAAGGTCATAGGTAGAAGAGGGCACTCACAGTGTTAAAATGGCAGCGCAGTCCTGTTGGGCTGAAGGGCCTGTTTTCTGTGCTGTGTTGTTCTTTGAGTGTGTGCCCAGTTTGTGATCAGAACTCCCCACTCATCTGACGAAGGAGCAGTGCTCCAAAAGCTAGTGGCAATTGCTACCAAATAAACTGTTGGACTTTAACCTGGTGTTGTGAGACTTCTTACTGTGTTTACCCCAGTCCAGTGCCGGCATCTCCATATCATGCCTTACGGCAGGTACATAAGAACATAAGAACATAAGAAATAGGAGAAGGAGTAGGCCATCTGGCCCTTCGAGCCTGCCCTGCCATTCAATAAGATCATGGCTGATCTGTCGTGACTCAGCTCCACCTTCCCGCCCTCTCCCCATAACCCTTAATCCCTTCTCTTATCAAAAACCCATCAACCCGTTTCTTAAAAATATTTAGCGAGGCAGCCTCCACCACTTCAACGGGCAGAGAATTCCAGAGATTCACCACCCTTTGAGTGAAGAAGTTCCTCCTCAACTCTGTTCTAAACCGCCCCCCCTTTATCTTGAGGCTGTGCCCCCTAGTCCTACTGTCTTTTTTGAGCGGGAACAGTCTCTCCACCTCTATCCTATCCATCCCATTCATCATCTTATACGTCTCAATGAGATCTCCCCTCATTCTTCTAAACTCTAACGAGTACAAGCCTAGTTTATTCAGCCTCTCCTCATAGCTCAATCCCCTCAACCCCGGTATCAGCCGAGTAAACCTCCTCTGCACTCCCTCCAGGGCCAAAATATCCTTGCGCAGGTGCGGTGCCCAAAACTGCACACA
This sequence comes from Prionace glauca, assembly GCA_037974335.1. Taxonomy (NCBI): domain Eukaryota; kingdom Metazoa; phylum Chordata; class Chondrichthyes; order Carcharhiniformes; family Carcharhinidae; genus Prionace; species Prionace glauca. The sequence continues at coordinate 69,542,936 of CM075728.1, forward strand.
GTACTCCAGCTGCGGCCTCACCAATGCCCTATACAGCTGTAGCAAGACCTCCCTACTTTTATATTCAATCCCCCTCGCTATGAAGGCCAGCATCCCATTCGCCTTCCTGACCACCTGCTGCACCTGCAAGCTGGGTTTTTGCGACTCATGCATAAGGACCCCGAGGTCCCTCTGCACTGTCGCCTGCTGCAGTTTTTCGCCCCGTAAGTAATAGTCCTTCCTACCATTCCTCCTACCAAAGTGGACCACCTCACACTTGCCAACATTAAATTCCATTTGCCATTTCCTGGCCCATTCGCCCAGCCTATCTAGATCCTTCTGCAGACTCTCCACACCCTCCGCACAATTTGCCTTTCCCCCAATCTTGGTGTCATCAGCAAATTTCGACACCCTGCACTCGGTTCCCTCCTCCAGATCATCTATATAAATGGTAAATAGCTGAGGCCCCAGCACCGACCCCTGGGGCACCCCACTAGTCACCAACCGCCAATCCGAATAGCATCCATTGACCCCCACTCTCTGCCTCCTATTTGACAACCAATCCTCTATCCACGCTAACACCCTACCCCCAACTCCATGTCCCCTGACCTTCTGCAATAACCTCTTGTGAGGTACCTTGTCAAACGCCTTCTGAAAATCCAGAAAGACCACATCCACCGGCTCTCCTCCATCCACTGCCCTAGACACATCCTCATAGAACTCCAGTAAATTTGTCAGACACGACTTCCCTTTAATGAAACCGTGTTGCGTCCGCCCTATCAAGCAATTCCCCTCAAGATGCCTCGCTATTTCCTCCTTAATGACGGTTTCTAACATTTTACCTACCACAGACGTTAAACTAACCGGCCTATAATTCCCCGCCTTTTGCCTGCCACCCTTCTTAAACAACGGCGTAACATTAGCCGTTTTCCAATCTTCCGGCACTTCCCCGGAATCCAGCGACGTCTGGAAAATAACCACCAAGGCATCCACTATCACCTCCGCCATTTCTTTCAGAACCCTCGGATGCATTCCATCCGGTCCTGGGGACTTGTCCACAATCAGCCCCTCCAGTCTGTCGAGCACCACCTCTCTAGTAACAGTAATGTCATTAAGACCCTCCATTCCTACCACCTTTCCATCGCTAACACCCGGCAAATTATTCACGTCCTCCTCCGTGAAGACAGAAACAAAGAAGTTATTCAAGACCTTAGCCATATCCCTATCCCCTACCACTAGCTCCCCTTTCTCATCCTCTAAAGGACCAACGTTCACCCTAGCCAGCCTCTTCCCTTTTATATATTTATAAAAACTCTTGCTATCCTTTTTTATATTAAGTGCTAGCCCAGCCTCATAGCTTCTCCTACCCTCCTTTATCAATTTCTTTGTCAATCTTTGTTGACATTTAAACCTTTCCCAATCCTCTTCTCGCCCACTGCTCTTAGCTACTCTAAACTCCTCCGCTTTTAATTTAACACTTTCCTTCACCTCCTTCGTTATCCACGGCTTATTACCTCTCCTCCTACTGTCCTTTTTAACCATCGGAATAAATTTCTGCTGAGCACCAAGAAAGATCTCCTTAAAGATCCTCCACTGCTCCTCAGCAGACCTACCTTCCAACGCGTTCCCCCAGTCCACATTCGCCAATTCTTCTCTCATCCTACCATACTCCCCTCTATTCAAACAAAGGACGCGTGTCTGGGAACCCACTTTCTCCTCCTCCATCTGCACCAGAAACTCCACCATACAATGATCACTCTCTCCAAGAGGATCCTTCACCGCAAGGTCCCTAATTCTACCCACCTCATTACATAGCACCAGATCCAAGATAGCTCGCTCCCTCGTCGGCTCCAACACACACTGTTCAAGGAAATTATCCCGGCAGCATTCCAAGAACTCCTCCTCGAGCCCACCTCGTCCAACATGGGTCGACCAATCAATATGCAGATTGAAATCTCCCATAACTACTGCCGTCCCATTCCTGCACGCTGCACTTATTTGCGCGTTAACAGCCCGCCCCACCTCCAGATCATTATTCGGGGGCCTATAGACGACACCCACTAGCGTCTTCCTCCCTTTTCTGTTCCTAATCTCCACCCACAACGATTCCACTTTCTGCTCCTTGGCTCCGATATCATCCCTTGCTACCACCTTGATACTATCCTTAATCAGCAGAGCTATGCCACCCCCTCTTTCCTCCTGCCTATCCTTCCTAAACACTTGATAACCCTGTACATTCAGCTCCCAGTCCCTGTCACCCTGCAGCCACGTCTCTGTAATGGCCACCAGATCGTATCCATTTGTGTCGATCTGCGCCATCAGCTCATCCACTTTATTCCGAATGCTTCGTGCATTCAGATAAAGCGCTTTCATCCCAGCCTTCACCTGGACCCTACTTGCCGTAACGCCACCAATTGGGACATCCTTGGCCTCTTCCCTTACCTGTACCCTATCCTTAACTTTAGACCTCATAGCGTCACCTACCCTCGCACCCTCCCCCCCCCAATTAGTTTAAAGCCCTGTCTACAGTCCTCTTTACTCGATTCGCCAGCACTCTGGTCCCAGCATGATTCAGACCAACACAGAGAGTGGGTAGAGAGGGAAGGGAGGGTAGGTATGTGGTGCAGGAGGTTTTTTGCCCAGATATTGGGAGATCAGAAAGAGAATGAGACAGGGTGGGATGAGTATGGAATTGGGTGCTCTCTCTCCCTGGTTTCAGAGAGGGAGAGAGGGAGGACAGAAGACAGGGCACTGAGGTGGGCTTGTCTCCAAGTCAGGAGGACGGGGATTGCTGGTGTTGTGAGCAACAGCAGTGGGTGGGGGGATTCTAAATCTTCAGCTCTTAAGACCTGACAACAAAACGTCCAAGGTGTCTTCCCCACCCCTGTAGAAGGGAAAGATCTTTTGTATTCTTCTCCCCCCTCTGTTCCCTTTCAGGCACAGACCTTTGATGAATGGGGGCACCAGTCCCTTGGTGCTATATTTTCTACTCCCTTTGTTCTTTCTCTCTCTCTCTCAAAATTAAGACTCATTAGGTATTTATTTTCAAATACCAACAAAATAAATAAAATTAAATTAACTTAGGGACAACTCCAAAGGGCAGCCCCCTAAAAGGAGGGGGAAACCCACTCGAAATAAAAGACAAAGCAGAAAGGAAACTTAAAACATCAAATTAAAATGTGATTATCGGGGTCAATAATACACCCCAGTCCCTGCGAAGCCCAGTGGGCATGGAAAGTGTCAACTGTGCCCCCCGGACACCACATGCTCCCTTTCTAAGAATACCTGGCCGCAAATATAGCTGCGGTAGAGTCAGACAGTCAGGGTGGACAACCCCATCGACCGCCCACTACTGGACATGTTGATGGCTTTTCTCATCAGGCCCAGGAGCAGATTCACAATGAGATCCTCCTCCCAACGCCCCACCCCCCCCACCCCCACCAGGTGCCTGTAGATCAGGAATGTGGGACTGCAGTGCAAACAAACATCAATTAAAAAAATTTCAGGAAATTAAAAAGTGTGTTCAACCTATAACATAGAACATAGACATGATCCACAGACTCCACAAGATTACAAGAAGGACATGCTTGGGAGCCCATGAACCGGAAGGGGCATGCGGGCGGCAGGTTGTGGTGGGCTGCTCTTGGATATTGCTTCGGGAGTTGCCTACTGCTTCATGTCGTTGGTGTGCGTAAACTGGACCATCTCGAGGGTATCATGACAGCTCAGAGACTATCTCTGTTGCTGTGTGGACACATGGATTTGGGCCTGTGTCCGTGGGAGTTTGCGCGTTCTCCCCGTGGTTGCGTGGGTTTCCTCTGGGTGCTCCGGTTTCCTCCCACATCCCAAAAATGTGCTTTTAGGCTGATTGATTGGGTAACAAATTGTCCCTATATTGGACCTCCCTGATCCTCACGCATTAGGCATAGACTAAAATCATAGGTCACTGACCATGGGACGGCGGCGCGGGCTCGTTGGGCCGAAGGGCCTGTTTCCCGTGCTGTGTTGTTCTTTGTTCTAATAAGACTCATCAGATACTTCTTTTTGGATACCAATCAATTATACAAAATCAAAAAGGGCAGCTCACCAAAAGGTGAGGGCAAATCAAAAATCAAAGCAGAAGAAAAACTGAAAAGACTCATCAGGTACTTCTTTTCGTGTACCAACCAATAAAGTAACTCAAATTAACTTAGGGACAAATTAAAAGGGGCAGTTCCTCAAAAGGAGGGGGCACAGCCCAAACCAAAAATCAAAGCAGAAAGGAAAATTAAAGCACCAAATTAAAATGTGATTATCAGGGTCAATAACACACCCCAGCCCCTGTGGTGCCCAACGGGCACAGAAGGTGTCAACTGCACCTGTGGACACCGCATGCTCCCTCTCTAGGGACACCTGGCCATGAATATAGCTGCTGTAGAGGTGCAGACAGTCAGAAACGCCTCCCTGTGGTGGCAAAAGGCATGTGGTGTGCCTGACGCAGAGGGAGGTGGCGCGGTGTCTAGGCTTGGAGCCAATATGAAATTCCGTCCGAGCAGAGGCACGCTCAGGCTGGATCCCACCGCATGTCTGCGCCACCTCGAGACAGCGTATGAACTCAGGTCCGTCTGAGCATGACTGTTCTAAGGTTTGACTTTGGCCGCGAGCCAGATGCAAAGCCAGCACGTGGTGGCTCATCCACCCCATTCCTCCTTCATCCAGCACATCCCTGATAAGGCTCATCAGGTACTTCTTTTTGTGTAGCAACAACTTAAATTAAATCAAATTAACTTCGGCACAAATTAAAAGGGGCAGTTATCCAAAAGGAGGGGGAACAGCCCAAACCAAAAAGCAAAGTAGAAAGGAAAGTTAAAACATCAAACTAAAATGTGGTTATCGGGGTTGATAATACACCCCAGCCCCTGTGGTGCCCAGCGGGCATGGAAGGCATCAACTGTGGCCGTGGACACCGCATGCTCCCTCTCCAGGGACATGTAGCTGCTATAGAGGGGCAGGCAGTCAGGATAGGTTCACGAGCAGATTGTTCTCCCAACCCACCCCTCTCTGCACAGATGCACATAAATCAGGAGCATGGGACTGAAGTGCAAACAAAACATCAGTAAAAGATTTGTCAGGGAACTGAAAAGGGTTTACAACCTAAGGCACAGAATGTAGACATAGTCCAGAGACTCCACGAGACCACAAAAAGGGCAAGATTGGGAGCCCGTGAACTTAAAGAACCTATGGTTTTACTGTACTGCTGCCTCAGTTCCACCCAGGTCCCCAAGACAATTGGGGGTGATACCTCCGTAGAGGGACCTCCATGAGGTTATGTTGCAGCTGTACAAAACTTTGGTGTGGCCGGACTTGGAGTACTGCGTACAGTTCTGGTCACCGCATTATAGGAAGGATGTGGAAGCATCAGAAAGGGTGCAGAGGAGGTTTACCAGGATGTTGCCTGGTATGGTGGGAGGGTCTTACGAGGAAAGGCTGAGTGACTTGAGGCTGTTTTCATTAGAGAGAAGAAGGTTAAGAGATGGGTTGGTCGTGTGCAGGTGTTGTGGATAGTTTGGAGGGATGTCAGAAGTTGCAACGAAACATAGAAAGGATGCAAGACTGGGCGGAGAAATGGCAGATGGACTTCAACCCAGACAAGTGTGTGGTGGTTCATTTTGGCAGGTCAAATGGGATGATGGAATATAATTTTAAGGGTAAGACTCTTAGCAGTGTGGAAGATCAGAAGGAACTTCTTCACTCAAAGGGTGGTGAATCTCTGGAATTGTCTGCCCATTGAAGTGGTGGAGGCTGCCTCGCTAAATATTTTCAAGAAGCGGGTTGATGGGTTTTTGATAAGAGAGGGGATTAAGAGTTATGGGGAGAGGGCCGGAATGTGGAACTGAGCCACGACAGCCATGATCTTATTGAATGGCGGGGCAGGCTCGAAGGGCCAGATGGCCTACTCCTGCTCCTATTTCTTATGTTCTTATCTTGGGGTCCGGGTTCATAGGACGCTCAAATCAGCTTTGCAGGTAGAGGATGTGGTTAAGAAGGCCAAATGGTGTACTGGTGTACTGGTCTTCATCAATTGAGGAATTGAGTTTAGGAGTCAGGAGATAATGCTGCAGTTGTATAAGACCCTGGTCAGACCCTACTTAGAGTACTGAGCTCATTTTTGGGCACCTCATTACAGGAAGGATGTGGAAGCCATAGAAAGGGTGCACAGGAGATTTCCAAGGCTGTTGTCTGGATTAGGTGGCATGCCTTATGAGGATAGGTTGAGAGAGCTCGGTCTTTTCTCCTTAGAGAGACGAAGGATGAAAGATGACCTGATAGAGTATGTAAGGTGTTGAGAGGTATTGATCGAGTGGATTCTCAGAGGCTTTTTCCCAGGGTTGAAATGGCTGCCACAAGAGGACACAGGTTTAGGGTGCTGGGGAGTAGATACAGAGGAGATGTCAGGGGTAAGTTTTTCACTCAGAGGATGGTGGGTGCGTGGATTCGGTTGCCAGCGGTAGTGGTGGAGGCGGATTTGATAGGGTCTTTTAAGAGACTTTTGGATAAGTTTATGGAACTTAATAAGATAGAGGGTTATAGGTAAGCCTACTAGGTAGGGAAATGTTCCGCACAACTTGTGGGCCAAAGGGCCTGTTTGTGCTGTAATCTTTCTATGTTCTAAGTCAGGGGTATGATGAAATACTCTCCATTGGATGAGTGCATCACCATTGACAGTCAAGAAACTCAACAGTATCCAGGACAAAGCAGCTTGCTTGACAAGCACCATCAACATTCACTCCCTCAACCACTGATACAAAGTGTACACCATCTACAAGGCACATTGCAATTACTTACTAAAAGTCCTTCAAACAGTGTTGTGAAGTTAGTGTTTGTAAAGTTATAAAAATTGTGAAACAGTTGTAAAAATGCTAAGAGATATAAAATTGTCTGTTTTAAAAGTTTTTTTTTACTTAGAATAAAACTAGAAAATGCAGGTGTGCAGTACAGACCAAGCATAGTGAAATACTCTTATCACGAGACTAGACAGTAAATGCTGCCAAGACAACAGGTTGTTTTTGAATTTCAACCGATCAATTTAAAATGGCAGTTGAATAGCAGCTGCCTATAAGATTTGAATTTTGATATTTCAATAATTTGAATGAAAGATAATGTGGAATGAATGTTGGAAGCTTCCATGTATGTCTGTGTGTGTTTGGTAAATTAGTTGTATCAATGTTTTTGTTTTGTTGTTTATTTAATGTGTTAATGTTCTTCCCCTAATTGTGATTTTACAACAGTGAGTTTGATACAGATTTTAAATACAAATTGGAAATTGGATTGGATTAAATTGAAATAAATTTTTGGAATTTTCTTAGCCTTTTGAGTATAATGAATGGCCATGATTGTGCTTAAAAGGTATAGAATAAATGTGGGATGTTACTTTGAACACAACGTTTGGAAAGTAAATTGAAATTTCAAAATCAAAGAACATAAATTGAAGTTTGAAATAACCAATTTGAATTTTGAATAATCCTGAGTTTGAATTTTGTTAAGGATTTAAACCTTGGAGGGAACTATGTGCTCTTTCCTTTGTCTTGAAGAAATCGTGACATCATCACATCGGAATGTTTTATTTCTTGGGTTTTCTTAATCGATAGAGATTTCACCATCTTCTGTTCCTAATCCGGCAATTAAATATATATATTGGAGGTTCTAAATTTTATTTTTGTTTTAATTTGACAGTTTTTGAGACCAAATTAATTCATTTGGCTCCAAGCCAAATGTATCTTGTGTGTTTTATTTTAAATAGATGGCTGATGAATAACAAGCCCAGCAACTTCAAGACAAGCAAGATTGTTTATCACAACCTAGTGATAACTGAGACTTGAAGAGTTTGGCTCATTCAGATTTTCTCACTATTAACTTTCAAACTAAAGTGATTGGTTACACTTAAGCATTACAGTTTGTGACATTTAATTGATAGAACAAATTGAGTACACAAAATAACCAACTTATAAATGGGAAGTTGCTTAAATTTTAAAGAGATAAATAAGTTTGACAAATAAAGGGTAATGGAAAGAGAATCTGAATGAGTTTTGTGTTTCAAAGAAGGATGCATTCATTGAAACATATTCTCAGTTTATGATGTAACCATTTGAATGTGAGAAAGTTTTACAAAGTAATATCTGTTTGTTTTGTGACATTTGTATACTGAGTAAATGTTATCTGTGGTAATCTTCATGTTCACATGTAATGTTTGTTCAGTTCAATGTATGTAAATGCTAACAAGTTGGGAGTTAATTTTTCTGAAAAGTTAAGGGCTCTGGAGAGTGTCAATGACTGCTGGTAGAAATGAAGATCAAGGAAATGTCTGTTTGCCAAATTGGAGCAGAAAGGAAGAATCATTAATTTAGTGTGCAAGATCATGGCAACTAATTTGTGTGTAGATGACAGGATTTTCCTAGTAGGGGTATACTAGGGGTTACAAGAGTAAAATGCTTAAAAGGGGAACAAACAAACCATTTGTGCAAGTTATGTTATTCATAAATAAAATTGGTAAAGTAGACAGAATGCTGGAGGAGTTTCCTCTATAATTTGTTAAACAAGTAGAAAATTATTTGAATTACTTCAACTTGTACATTGGTTACAATCTATTAATTGGGTCATAAAAACATAGTATGTGTATGCTAGGAGATGGGTTTTGAGCTGTGACTGTGGAAGTTTACACCTAAAATGGTAACTGGCAAATTTGGATAATTTTAAATTACAAATACTTTGGAGAATTAAACCTACCTCTTCAGCACTTTTGCGTGCATGAGCCTCCCGTCCAAATTTAAATGTTGTTTCCCTTTTGCATCTGCATCAAAGATTTATTATTGTCCTATGCATAACTCTGAACCTAAAATGGTGTTTGGAATATCTGATTGTCTATATTTGTGGATAACTAGCTTATTGTAATAATGGGGTTTAGAATATGTGGTTGTTTGTATTTGTATTGTAGACTGTTGTTGCCTGTAGCTTCTGGAATATGTTGTAGGAATGCATTATTACTGTACATGTCAATACCTGGGCCTTGCATTCTGTTGAGTGACTGGGGAATTCCTGACAGATATTGGTCCTGAATTTGTGATCCATCACGCTTTGCGTTCAGGATCAAAGGGGGGAATGTAGCCAAACAGGCCAACTAAAATGGCGTTTTGTAAAGCACTCTGGGATAACCCAAGAAACTAAACTGACAGGCTGCAGTTTAAAGACTGAGACAGACAGGCTGCAACCCTGACGAGTGAATACACAGGATATGGGCCATCTCCAGGATGAAAGAGACTTTCTGATCACACTGGGTTATGTGCCAGACGTAAAGGCACCGTGAATCCTTATTTAGGAGGAAGGTATGTGACCCATGTGCCTACAACACCTACAGGCATGGCCGCCAGGGACACACCCAGAGATCGGTGTGGTAGCACCTGATTGGACTCTTATCGATCAGGGTGATCAAGCCCTGATCGATTGATTGGCAATGGCCAAAAAAAAGGGCGTGAAGCCAAATGGGGTATAAAGGATGCTGCACAACCAGGAATCTCTCTCTGTCTGATCCCACGAACGAGCTACAACAATGGTGAACATCGCCAGCAAGAGGAGAGCCACCACACCCGAGAAGGAAGAAAGAGAGACTACAGCCAGAATGTCAGACCAGAGCAAAGGACCAAACTACACAGACAGCTACCAAGACCAGCACACAGATAAAGGCCAGTATCTGTTTGGGTATTTGTCAGTCACACACACAGTTAAGTCAAGGTCTTGTATTGTACTTGAATTCTAGCATTTCTGTAAGATAACTTATTGTTGGTCGGGTGGGTGATTATTGATTGTGTGGGTTTAAATAAATATTGTTTGTACTAATAAGATGTCTACTCAAAGTTATTTGTCCACCGTATAAGGGTTAAAACCGGCTGATTTGATTTTTACAACAATAGTTAGGACATTACAAAAGGAAAATTGGTGTTGAGTTGGGATTTGTTTCATTGAAAACATCAAACAATGATCCTAAGTGAAAGGAAAAAATATTGTGGGTCCTTACACTTAGAATGTTAGAATAACTTTGAATATTAGAAGGAAAATCAACACAGGATTAAAGTGCCAGTGCAGAAATACCAAGAAAAACTCTGTGGTTTTAAAAAGGAGTGTTTCCCAATCAGTGAAGGGTAAGATTCCAGGCAGCATCTGAAATATTTGAAAAGAAGGGATTCTTTGCTGTATAGTTGGGGCCATTTGAAAAAAATACATCAATTCAACAATCTCCAGGATAAAAAGGGGAGTACTGGGAAGACAGGAAAAACTGAGTAGTCTCAAGTTGCTAGTGCTTGCAAGAGAAGTGGTGGGTGAATTAGGATTCATTGGGTTTTGCAATGAAGAAAATTAATCATGAAGTTCCTATGCTGAGCATTTTCAGTACTTTGTACAAGCAAATAAAATTGCAAATGAGTTGCTTGTACCAGCTTTTCTCAGATTGTAAAATCTTCAATTTGCTCTGGAACTTGGTTCGTACAGCAAAGCCAGAAACCAAAATTTATGATGACTTGACAAAGATCTTTGAAGAACATTACTCTCCAAAGCCATTTGTAATTACAGAATGGTTCAATTTCCATTGAAGGAATCAAATGGAAAGTGAATGCAAAGGGACTGCAAAGGAAATCCATTTGTCCACAGAAGGGCATGTTAATAGGGTGATGAAAAAGGCATACGGGACACTTGCTTTTATCAATTGAGGCATTATTACGAAAACAGGGAAGCCATGTTGAAGTTGTACAGAACTTTGGCAAGGCCAAAGTGTGCAGTAGTTTGGAGTAGTGTGCAGTTCTGGTTGGCCATATTATCGGAAGGATGTGATTGCACTGGAGGGAGTGCAGAGAAGATTCACCAGGATGCTGCTTGGGATGAAATATTCAAGTTATGATGAGAAGTTGGATAGGCTTGGAGTGTTTTTGTTAGAGTAGAGAAGACTGAGGGGCAACTTGTTTGAGGTGAACAAGATTGAGGGATAGGGACAGAATGGATAAGGAGCAGCTGTTCCCTAAGTTGAAGGGTCAGTTACAAGGGGACATACGTTCAAAGTGAGGGGCAGGAAGATTAGAGGGGATGTGAGGAAAAACTTTTTTACTCAAAGGGTGTTGATGGTCTGGAATGCATTGCCAGGGAGGGTGGTAGAGCTGAGTTGCTTCACATCCTTTAAAAAGTACCTGGGTGAGCACTTGGGATTAGGTGGTAGTTCAGGTATTTCTCACGTGTTTGGCCTCTTCTCCACAGTATGGTTCTAAGATTCATTACTCAGTTTGTGGCAATCTTAAAAAATTTGGCACAGCATTGAGTTTGGTAAGCCTATGAGGATACTTTGAGATTGTCTAGTTTGTGGTCTTCAAAATGAAACTATCCAAAGATTGTTTACTGTACATGACTTAACTTCAAAGACAGCATCAAAACGTCAGTTTCAATGGAACTAGCTGCTAAAGGGATTGCACAATTTGGTGCAGGAATGATGATCCACAAGTTGGAAACTTCCTAAAATAAGTCAAAACAATATTTAGCATGTCACAGGTGGGCCAAAATGGGTCAGCAAATGAATGCTGGATGCTCTGGCAATGAATGCTCTGTCAATGCAAGAATTATTGGAAAATATTGGAAAACATTATAAAAATGTGTTGGTCTAGACCCTTATCAGTCAGAACACAGAGTGTAAAAATTGATAAGTCATGTTGCAGCTGTTAGGCCATATTTGGATTATTGTGTACAGTTCTGATCACTACATTATCAGAAGGATGTGGAGGCTTTACAGTGGGTACAGAAAAGGTTTGGCCAAGACATGGCTTGGTTTGGCAGATATGAGACAAGATTGGCAAACTTGGTTTGTTTTCACTTAAACGTTGGATCTGAGGGGCAACCTGATAGAAGTTTACAAAATTATATGAGGCATGGACAGACTGGATAGTTGGAGTCTTCTCAGAATGGAAATGTCAATAATTAGGAGAGATAGTTTTAAGATAAAAGGGGGAAGTTTAAAGGAAATGTGTGAGATAAGTTCTAAGTGCCTTGAATGTGCTGCCAGAGGAGGTAGAGTACCACTGTTTGATGTGAGACATGTGGAGGAGGAGTAGATACAATGGGAATATTTAAGAGGCATCTTGACAGATGCATGAATAGGCAGGAAATAGAGGGATACAGACTGTGTAGAGACAAAATTAGTTTAGAAAGGTGTCATTTGTCAGCATAGACTTGGAACGCCAAAGGGCCTGTTCTGGTGCTGTACTGTTCTTTGTTCTCGACCAGTTCCCCTGAGAACATTCGGAGAAGAATCTGGGGACACAGACCAGAACTGTCTCACATCAAACAGTGGTACTTCACATTAACAATAAAGTAGTCTTCATGGCCTGAAAGGAGAACTTAGACCTCTTACATATTGAATAAAGGCTCAAACTTTACACTGGAAGAGTTGTTATGGCTAAAATCTATAAGGAGATAATATAATTGTGTATTCCCTGGTTTCAGCAAGACTCTATTAACCATACACTGGAAGGAGATATGTACAACTAGGATGACCTGGTCTAATTTTATTGGATGTTGTGACCCCCTGCTGTCACGCCATTGGCTGAAAGCCAAAGAACATATGTAAAAAGGAAGGGGGATAAAAACAAGGCATTTATAGAAACAAACTCCTCTTAAGACTCCGCCAAACTAACTGTCTAGAACCCTACAGTGCAGAAACAGGCCCTTCGGCCCATCGAGTCTGCACCGAACACAATCCCACCCAGACCCTATCCCCATATCCCTACACATTTTACCTGCTAATCCCTCTAACCTACACATCCCAGGATACTAAGGGGCAATTTTTAGCATAGCCAATGAACCTAACCCGCACATCTTTGGACTGTGGGAGGAAACCGGAGCACCCGGAGAAAACCCACGCAGACACGAGGAGAATGTGCAAACTCCACACAGGCAGTGACCCGAGCCGGGAATCGAACCCAGGACCCTGGAGCTGTGAAGCAGCAGTGCTAACCACTGTGCTACCGTGACCTGGAACAATGCAAGAGGGCGTGAGAGATCCACCTTTGTGCTAAGAGTTCATCTGTCACCGTGACCTTAGTGAATTGAATCCGACAGCCCATTCGATTTCACCAGACTGGATGACATCTATTTCTTAGGCAATTAACTTAGTCGGAGAAAGTTAATTTATTGCCTAAGAGTTGTTTCTTTAACCATGAGTGTTTTTAGCAAAGCTAAGTTTCAACCACAGTCCTTTGTCTTCCTCAAAGTAAAAGCACTTAGAATCATAGAATCCTATGTGCAGAAAGAGGCCATCGAGTCTGCATCAAACACAATCCCAAACAGGCCCTCCCCCGACATATTTTACTCGCTAATCCCTCAGGACGCTATGGGGCAATTTTTTTAAACATAGCCAATCAACCGTACCCGCACATCTTTGGACTGTGGAAGGAAACCAGAGCACCTGGAGGAAACGCACGCAGACACGAGAATGTGTAAACTCCACATAAACAGTGACCCGAGCCAGGAATTGTACCCAGCTCCCTGGAGCTGTGAAGCAGCAGTGCTAACCACTGTGCTACCGTGCCATCCACATTTACTTGGGTAAATGTTTTTTGAGTGATAAACTTGTCAAAATGTCTATACAGAACATTTCAGGCAAGTGTCATTCATGTGCACAAATAAAAAATACAAGACCATTATCTCCTTTACACCTTTGGGAGCAGCCTAAAATGCCATGGCAACAACTGCAAGTAGATTTTGCTGGTCTGTTTAATTGTTACATCACGTTCTTAGTCGTAATTGATCCACACTCAGAATGGCTGGAAGTTATGAGATCTTCTACTATGAGAAGCTAATCTCCCTAACATTAAGGGGCAATTTAGCATGAATAATCACCCAGTTGTTGCCAATTCAGAAGCATTTCTCCAAATCATCTCCAGAAGTACCAAATTCTTTAGTCCCTTGTGTTGTGAATACTATAATGGAAGACTTAGGAAAACTTAAGACTGTGGGTGGTGCAGCGGTTAGCACTGCTGCTTCACAGTGCCAAGAACCTAGGTTCGATTCCTGGCTTGGGTCACTGTTTGTGTGGAGTTTGCATGTTCTCCCCATGTCTGCATGGGTTTACTCTAGGTGCTCCAGTTTCCCCTCTGTCTGAAAGATGTGCTGGTTAGGTGTTTTGACCCGAACAGACACTGCCAAAGTGTGGCAACTTGGGGAATTTTACAGTAATTTCATTGCAGAATTAATGTAAGCTTTACTTGTGACTAATAAATAAACTTCAACTTTACTCAGATGAAGCTCAGCTGCCTGATAAGTGTGTCTCTGTTGGTCTACCACATGAGAATGACGCAGAAATAGTTCCAAGGAGTGATTACTGAAGTTGCAAATCATACTGCTGGAGTCAAAGACAGCCAAATTCCAGAACGTGCAGAAAGGAATAGACATCCTCTTGATCGACTTTCTCATTGGCTGTGTATAATGACTAATGATGCAAAGTACTTGAGTATTATTTTTTTTTTTTTTTTATCCCTTTATTCCAATCTAATCAAGTCAAATTAAACCCAATTCAGAGTCCCAACAAGTTGGGACATTTCCGATCCAAGCTGACAAGACAGGTCTCCCATCTTGGGCTTGATCTACATGATCCAAGCTGACTGGAGTAGGTGTAGCTCCTCCTCCAGGGCTTGATCCAATTTGCATCTTAGCCAAAAGGCCGAGATGCTGCTTTAAAAAATTGCTTCAAATGAAGCTGAATTGCAACCCAATGACTTCAACCAAGTACTTGAGTATTATTATTTTTTTTTTTAAACCCCTTTATTCCAATCTAATCAAGTCAAATTAAACCCAATTCAGAGTCCCAACAAGTTGGGACATTCCCAATCCAAGCTGACAAGACAGGTCTCCTGTCTTGAGCTTGATCTACATGATCCAAGCTGACTGGAGTAGGAGTAGCTCCTCCTCCAGGGCTTGATCCAATTTGCATCTTAGCCAAAAGGCCGAGATGCCGGTTTAAAAAATTGCTTCAAATGAAGCTGAATTGCAACCCAATGACTTCAATCAAGTGCAGCATGTTGACCCTACACTTGATCAACACTAACAGACTACACTTGACTACACTTGATCTTAGCCAAAAGGCCGAGTATTATTAATCCTGTCACAATTTACGGCCACGATGTGGGTATGCCGGCGTTGGACTGGCGAAAACACAGTAAAAAGTCTGACAACACCAGGTTTTAGTCCAACTGATTTATTTGATAATATTCTCACAAGCAAGCAAGCTTTCGGGGTTAGCCCCTTCGTCAGGTGAATGGAGAGTTCTGGCCTCAGACAGAGCATATAAAGCAGAGTTTAGAGATTGCTGATTAGAATGCAAATCCTTACACCTAACCTGTTGTTTAAGTCTTAAAGTGGCTGATAATGTGAGTGGAAGGAGCACTGATCACAGTTTAAAGAGATGTGTATTGTCTCCAGACAGTACAGTAAGTGAAGTTTTGCAGACCTCGGTCTCAAAAGGACGGTCTCAACAGGGATCTTGGGTTCATGTCGCACTATCTGTAACCCCCGTGACTTGCCTGGGTTTGCAAAACCTCACTTACTGTACTGTCTGGAGACAATACACATCTCTTTAAACTGTGATCAGTGCTCCTTCCACTCACATTTTCAGCCACTTTAAGACTTGAACAGCAGGTTAGGTGTAAGGATTCGCATTCTAATCAGCAATCTCTAAACTGTCTGTGCTTTATATGCTCTGTCTGAGGCCAGAACTCTCCATTCACCTGACGAAGGGGCTAACCCCGAAAGCTTGCTTGCTTGTGAGAATATTATCAAATAAATCGGTTGGACTAAAACCTGGTGTTGTCAGACTTTTTACTACAATTTACGGCCACAGAAGAGGGAGGGATGTTACATATTTAATGATTGCATGATTGCTTTAAGAGCATGTCACATGATTTGATGGTGATGTCATTAGGATTTCATATAGGCTGGTGTTTTTGTTTGTTTGTACTCCAGATAAGCAAGAGTTCTAAAATAAATCTGTTGTTAATTTGAATCTACACCTACAAACCACATTTTTGTTGTTAAAACCCACAATTCTAACATAGTTAGGACATTCAAGGCCCTATCACATACCTGGGTGAAGGTGACTGGTTGAATCAATGCACTCAGCACCATCATGAAGCAAGCAGAGATTCTATAATATGCCTTTTCTGTGATAACCATATCATGGAAGATGGAATTGATAAAATTCTGTTGGAGGAAAATGAGTTCAACTGAACCAGAGGAAGACAGTGTTGAGAAGCACTTTGGGGTACATGTGCTGCTGTATGTTTGACGGAACTGCCAGTAAGTCTAGGAGATCTATATTTATTGTATCAGATATTTCAAGCATAATTTAGTTTCTATTGAATACAATTTGCTGTTAATTCATTTATTTTTGATAGTTAAAGTTATAAAAAGTGAGATCTTTTCCATTAGTTTCTTCCATTGGGATTCTTTTAGTTTACTGGTATTCACAGGGTCCATAACACATCCAGGACAGAGCAACCTGCTTGACTGGCACCACAATCCACAACCTTAATCATCACTCTCTCCACCACTGATGTACAGTGGCAGCTGTGTGTATTAATGTAGCAACTCCCCAGGGCTCCTTCAACAGCATCTTCCAAACCCACAACTTCTACCATCTAGAAGAACAAGGGGTACATGGGAAAACCATACCTCATATTACTTTGACTTGCTGAAGGCACTGGATACTGCAAAAGTTATGGGTACTGACGATATTCCATCAACAGTACTCTGAAACTTGCTGCGCCACTAGCCAAGCTATTTCAATGCAACTACAACATGAGGAAAATTGCCCAACTATGTCCTGTCCACAAGAAAAGGACAAATCAAACCCAGCCAATCACCTTCATTTTAATCTACTCTTGATCATCAGTAAAGTGATGGAAGAGATCATCAACAGCGCTGTCAAGCAGCACTTACTCAGCAAAAACATGCTCAGTTTCAGTCCCTCCAGGGTCATTCAGCTCCCAACCTCACTACAGCCTTGGTTCAAACATGGACAAAATAGCTGAATGTCAGAGATGAGATGTGAATGACAGCCCTTAACATCTCGGCAGCACTTGACCGAATATGACGTCAATGAACCCTAGCAAAACTAGCCTCAATGGGATTCAGGGGAATACTCTCCACTGGTTTGAGTCACACCTAGCACAAAAGCAGATGGTTGTAGTGTTTGGAGGTTAATTATCTCAGCTCCAGGACATTAGTGCAGTTCCTCAGGGTAGTGGCCGAGGTCCACCCATCTTCAGCTACTTCATCAATGTCCTTCCTTTCACCACAAGGTCAAAAGTGGGGATGTTCGTTAAAGACTGCACATTGTTCAGCATCATTCATGTCTCCTCAGGTACTGAAGCAATCCATATCCAAATGCAGTAAGACCTGGACAATATTGAGGCTTTGGCTGATAAATGACAAGTAACATGTGTGCCACATAAGTGTCTGACAATGACCACCAACAAAGGAGAACCTAACCATCTCTTGATATTCACTGAATCCACCACTATCAAAATCCTGGGACTACCATTAACCTAAAACTGAACTGGACTAGTCATATAAATACCGTGACTACCAGAGCAAGTCAGAGGTTGGAAATCCTGCAGTGAGTAACTCACCGTCGAACTGCCCAAAGTCTGTCTACCAACTAGAAGGCACACGTCAGGAATGTGATGGAATACTCTCCACTTTCCTAGATGAGTGCAGCTCCAACAACACTCAAGATGCTTGACACTCCAGAACAAAGCTTCGCTGCTACCCCTTCCACAAATATTCACTTCTTCCACACTGACAAACAGGGGCAGCCGTGGACACCATCTACAAGATGCACTGAAGGAACTCATCAATGTTCCTTAGACCTTTAAAATTCACATCCACTATCATCTGGGACAAGAGCAACAAATACCATCAGGAGTTACACACTATCCTGACTTGGAAATAAATCACTGTTCCTTCATTGTTGCTGGGTCAATTTCCTCCCTAACAGCTTGGTGGGTGTATCTACACCATAAGCACTGCAACAGTTCAAGAAGGCAGCTCATCACCATTTTCTCAAGGACAACTATGCTGGTCTAGCCAGTGATGCCCATATCCCATGAACAAATAAAAAATAAATGTAAAGATTAGACAAGCATGGAATAAAGGCAGACTGGTTTAAATTAGAGGTTTTAAGAGGCCTTGGCTTTGACACCTCCCTCTGTGATCCTGAATTTCCTAACTCACAGACCACAATCGGTAAGGATAGGCAACATGATCGTCGTCAATACCAGTGCCCCACAAGGCTGTGTTCTCAGCCCCCTACTGTACTTATGCACTTATGACTGTACGGCTAAATGCCCTTCCAATTCAATTTTAAAGTTTGCTGACGACACCACAGTAGTGGGTTGGATCTCAAACAATGATGAGATACTACAGGAATAAGACAGAGAATCTGGTGAACTGATGTGGCAACAATAATCTCTCCCAAAATATTAACAAAACGAAGGAGATTGTTGTCAACTTCAGGAAGCGTAAAGCCAACACGCCCCTGTCTACATCAATGGGACGAAGTAGAAAGGGTCGAGAGCTTCAAGTTTTTAGGTGTCCAGATCACCAACAACCTGTCCTGGTCCTCCTACGCCAACACAATGGTTAAGAAAGCCCACCAACACCTCTACTTTCTCAGAAGACTAAAGAAATTTGGCATGTCAGCTATGACTTTCACCAACTTTTACAGATGCACCATAAAAAGCCTTCTTTGTAGTTGTATTACAGATTGGTACAGCTGCTCCTCTGCCCAAGACCACAAGGAACTACAAAAGGTAGTGATGGCCCAATCCATCATACAAACCAGCCTCCCACCATTGACTCTGTCTACACTTCCCGCTGCCTTGGTGAAGCAGCCAGCATAACTGAGGACCCCACACTCCCAGGACATTCTGCCACCTTTTTCCTTCGGGAAAAAGATACAAAAGTCTGAGGTCATATACCAACTGCCTCAAGAACAGCTTCTTCCCTGCTGCTGTCAGACTTTTGAATGGACTTACCTTGCATTAAGCTGATCTTTTTCTACATCGTAGTTATGATGGTAGCACTACATTCTGCAAGCTCTCGTTTCCTTCTCTATGAACGGTATGTTTTTGTCTGTATAGCATGCAAGAAACATTACTTTTCACTGGTGCATTAAAAAAGTTGATGGTGCACTAAAAAAGTTGATTCGCTGGTTAAAAGGAAAAAGGAGGCTTATGTCAGGATGAGACTTGAGGGCTCAGGTAGTGCACTGGAAAGCTTTAGATTGGCTAGGAGGGAGTTAAAGAGTGAGTTAAGAAGAGCTAAAAGAGGACATGAGAAGACTTTGGCTGATAGGATTAAGGAGAATTCTAAGGCATTCTATAGATATGTTAAGAACAGAAGATTGGTTAGGGCAAGATTAGGGCCAGTTAGAGACAGCAGTGGGAAGTTATGTGTGGAACCGGAAGAGATTGGAGAGGCATTGAACCAATATTTCTCTTCAGTATTCACACAGGGAGACATAAATGTAGCTGTGGAGAACACTGGGTTACAGGGTTGTAAACTGGATAGTATTGCAGTTGATAAGGAGGATGTGCTGGATATTCTTGAGGGTTTGAAAACAGATAAGTCTCCGGGCCAGACGGGATTTACCCTAGGATTCTCTGGGAGGCAAGAGAAGCGATTGCAGAGCCTCTGGCTCTGATCTTCAGGTCGTTGGTCACAGGTAAAGTGCCAGAAGATTGGAGAATAGCGAATGTTGTCCCATTGTTTAAGAAGGGGAACAGAGACTTCCCCGGGAATTGTAGACCGGTGAGTCTTACTTCTGTTGTGGGCAAGGTTTCAGAAAAAATTATTAGGGATAGGATTTATAGTTATTTAGAGAATAATGAATTGATTGGAGATAGTCAGCATGGTTTTGTGGAGGGTAGGTCGTGCCTTACTAACCTTATTGAGTTTTTTGAGAAAGTGACCAAAGAGGTGGATGGGGGTAAGGCAGTTGACATGGTTTATATGGACTTTAGTAAGGCGTTTGATAAGGTTCACCATGGAAGGCTTCTGCAGAAAATGCAGATGTATGGGGTTCAAGGTGATTTAGTTAATTGGATCAGGAATTGGCTAGCAGATAGGTGGTGGTTGATGGTAAGTATTCGTCATGGAGTTCGGTTACAAGTGGTGTGCCTCAGGGATCTGTTTTGGGGCCACTGCTGTTTGTAATTTTTATAAATGATCTGGATGAGGGTATAGTTGGGTGGATTAGTAAATTTGCTGATGACACCAAAGTCGGAGGTGCGGTAGATAGTGAGGAGGGGTGTCATAGTTTACAGAGAGACTTGGACAAGTTGCAGAGCTGGGCCGAGACGTGGCGGATGGAGTTTAATGCGGAAAAGTGGCAAGTGTGAGGTGGTCCACTTTGGTAGGAGGAATGGTAGGAAGGACTATTACTTACGGGGCGAAAAACTGCAGCAGGCGACGGTGCAGAGGGACCTCGGGGTCCTTGTGTATAAGTCGCAAAAACCCAGCTTGCAGGTGCAGCAGGTGGTCAGGAGGGCGAATGGGATGCTGGCCTTCATAGCGAGGGGGATTGAATATAAAAGTAGGGAGGTCTTGCTGTAGCTGTATAGGGCATTGGTGAGGCCGCAGCTGGAGTACTGTGTGCAGTTTTGGGCGCCGCACCTGCGCAAGGATATTTTGGCCCTGGAGGGAGTGCAGAGGAGGTTTACTCGGCTGATACCGGAGTTGAGGGGATTGAGCTATGAGGAGAGGCTGAATAAACTAGGCTTGTACTCGTTAGAGTTTAGAAGAATGAGGGGAGATCTCATTGAGACGTATAAGATGATGAATGGGATGGATAGGATAGAGGTGGAGAGACTGTTCCCGCTCAAAAAAGACAGTAGGACTAGGGGGCACAGCCACAAGATAAAGGGGGGGCGGTTTAGAACAGAGTTGAGGAGGAACTTCTTCACTCAAAGGGTGGTGAATCTCTGGAATTCTCTGCCCGTTGAAGTGGTGGAGGCTGCCTCGCTAAATATTTTTAAGAAACGGGTTGATGGGTTTTTGATAAGAGAAGGGATTAAGGGTTATGGGGAGAGGGCAGGAAGGTGGAGCTGAGTCACGACAGATCATCCATGATCTTAGTGAATGGCGGGGCAGGCTCGAAGGGCCAGATGGCCTACTCCTGCTCCTATTTCTTATGTTCTTATGTAATTCACTTTGGCAGGAATAACAGATGTGTAGAGTATAGGGCTAACGGTAGGACTCTGAATAGTGTTGATGAACAGAGGGATCTAGGTGTATGTGTACATAGATCCCTGAAAGTTGGGAATCAAGTAGATAAGGTTGTTAGGAAGGCATACGGTGTCTTGGCGTTTATTGGTAGGGGCATTGAACTTAAGAGCCGCAGCATCATGTTACAACTATACAAAACTCTGGTGCGTCTGCACTTGGAGTATTGTGTGCAGTTCTGGTCCCCACATTATAGGAAGGATGTGGAGGCATTGGAGAGGGTGCAGAGGACGTTTACCAGGATGTTGCCTGGTATGGAGGGGAGGTCCTATGAGGGATTTGAGGTTGTTTTCGTTAGAAAGAAGGCGGCTAAGAGGGGACCTTATTGAAACATACAAGATGATTAGAGGTATAGATAGGGTGGACAGTGATAGCCTTTTTCTCGGATGGAGAAAGCTAGCACGAGGGGGCATAGCTTTAAATTAAGGGGTGGTAGTTATAGGACGGATGTCAGAGGTAGGTTCTTTACCCAGAGGGTGGTGAGGTATTGGAATGCCCTGCCTGCTGCAGTTGTAAATGTGCCTAGTTTGGGGGCGTTTAAGAGATCCATGGATAGGTTTATGGATGGAAAGGGATTGGTTTAGGTTAGAGGGTCATTTCTTTTTAATTGGTCGGCGCAACATCGTGGGCCGAAGGGCCTGTTCTGCACTGTAATGTTCTATGTATGCTAATACGTGACAATAATACATCAAATCAAATCAAATCTCATGAAGATATAAGGGGATTAGTAATGTATAATGAGCCAGATTTAGTGTCTGAACATTTGCCTAACCAGAATCACAATATATCATTGTGAAAGGGAGAAACACAAAAAAACTGCTAAGATTGTAGATAAAGCTGACTCTAATGTAGGAGGCAGCGCTAATGTGTAAAATAAGTAGAAGGCATTCACAAAGAAATATGATACTGGGTGCTTTTGTAACCTAAGGGGCAAGAACACCACCACCTGGAGGTCCCCCTCCAAGCCACTCACCATCCTGACTTGGAAATATACCACTGTTCCTTCACTGTTGTTTGGTCAAAATCCTGAAACTCCATCCCGCACAGCACTGTAGGTGTGCCTACACCAAAGAGACTGCAGTGGTTCAAGAAGGCAGCTCACCGCCACCTTCATAATGACAATTAGGGATGGGTAATAAGTGCTGGCCTAGCCAGCAACACCCACATCCTGTAAATGAATAAAAAATAAATCACCGTTATTTTATTTCACTGGGCCAAATCTGGAATTTTGTACCTAAAATTACTATGGGATTCACCCAGAGCACGATGATTCAATTATCATGCTCTTAATAACACGAGAGGAGAATATTAAATGCTGGTGACATCTAGATCCAGAATGAATATAACAATCACAGACACATTCGTGAATGTAAAGTATCTGTATGCACTTCGTGCATGCACACACACACACACATGCAGAAAAGAGGCAGATGGCACAATCTTCTCAAACTGTTTAATAGTAAATACTAAACAAGGAAGGTACCACACACTCATACAAAATGACTGCAAATCTGTGCGTGCAGTTAAAACAGTTTAGTACCCTTTCAAGACAAAAATAGTAGGAAAAATCTGAAACAAATACCAGCTTTATTCAATCTAGCAACATTTTGCCATTCTTCTACACAAACTGTTGGCTCCAAAACAATTTAAGTGGTTTTTTTGTTTTTTTTATTATTAATTCCATAATTTGTCTCAAGGTTACATCACAAAAGAAAATCGCACTAAATAATGACACTCTGCAAAAAAAAGAAGCTTTTCCTTTTGTAATAAGAGAGCAAAATGGCATTTTACTTTAGTAGAGAGGTTTGGTCATTGTGGCAAACTTCTAGAAATCAGTAACGTTCACATTTGTTAATCGTTTTATAGTCCTTGTATAAAAGGCAAAGTTTTACAAAATCTATAGTTAAATACAATCAGTTTGTACCAATAAAAAGCCCACAGGATTCTGAATTGTTTGTTAACTCACAAAGCAGCAAGAGTTTGGAAAAAATCAGTCACTCAAGTATTTTGTGTTCATTTGTAATCTTTACATTATCAAAAGACAACAAGATGGCAATTAAACATCTGCTAAGTATTTTCCACAGGATTCTGGTGCAGGCAATACAGTTAGGGCCACTGAATGAGGATTGGCAATGATACTGGAGAGGGAACATAGCCAAAGAGTGTTTAAGGGGTGAGGCAACTACAGTGGTGCTACCACTCTCCTTCGCACCTCGCAGCACCCTCATCACCTGTCAATCAGGAATCAAGTTTCCCTGGTGAAGGAGTACAGGCTGTCCAGGTTTGTTGTGCTGGGGGGGGGGTTTAATTCTCAGCAATTATTTAATGAAGAGAGAACGGGAGCCATAATGAATGTACTTTGCGGGCACAACTGGAGTGTTATTATCTACTCTGGCTTGAGCTGATGTGAGACTGCCTGTCCTGTATAAGTTAGCAGGGTTAGTGAACTGAGGATCTGAACGGTTCCCCCATTCCAAGCACATTGGTGAGTGTGTCTGGTAGGCTCAAGCTCTACCGTATGGTTGTAAGACCCTGCAGGTCAGGTGGTGTGCATCTGGAATAAATCTCCCAACTAACTAGTTTAAAACAGGGTCAAAATTCAAGGAGAAAGGGCAGGCAAATCAATCATTGCCTCCTACGGAGAAATTAGGAGCTGGGAGATTTAATTTCTTTTTTAAGGGGCCATTTTATTTGAAAAGTATGATTAACAGGAATGGAGGGATTTCAGTTACTAAACTGGCAGATTAGGAGATTCAGGAATATGTATTGTGTTGGGAGAGTCAGATTTGTATGCATCAATAATATATTCAGTGCTTGGCACATCCTTGTCCATTTGTATCCTAATGTCTTAAAGAGGCAAGGCTATGAAGGGCTGGAGGAGATTTTGAAAAAACAGAGCAATCAGTGGGGCACAAGAAGGTCGGGTGGGAAGATATTAAGAGACTGCACTGGAGGTGTGCATGTTGGAAGGTTTTAAGAGACAGGACCATGGTGGGGGGGAGCACGTTAAAGAGACAGAACTATGAGTGTGGAGGGAGGTTTAAGAGACAGGACTGTGGGTGCTTGGGGGGATGGTTAAGAGACAGTGTTGGGTTGGAGGTTTGCGAGTCACTATGGGTTGAAGAGGGTGGGCATTATGGGTTGAGAGGACATTCTGGGCTAAGGGGGAGGGGCAGCCGTTCCAGGTCAAAGGGGGCAGCATTATGGGTTGAAGGGCTGGTGTTCCAGGTTGGAGGAAGCGTGCGTTCTGGGTCCAGGGGACGTGTTGGAGGGTATTTTGGGTTGAGGATTCATTGTGTAGATTGTGAGGTGATGTTGGAAGTTGATGTTTGAGGTTGCACCAGCCATGAAGACATATCTGAATGGAGATTTTCCAAGAGAGGGAATGGATTGTCCACCCTCAGCAGCCAATGAGTTAGCAGAAATGTACCCAAACCCAACAGACACCAGCACTGTGCTTCTCCAGAATCCCAGCTGTGATTCACTTCATAAAGTATCCAGCTCTCGGAATACCACCCTCCCATTCATTCCACATAGATTACACCAAACACCAAGTTATTTGACAACTAACCCCGAGGAAAACCAAACATTTCTAGATAGATGTAAACAGAAACGCAGAAGCTCACTACACACACTGCATCAACACGTGTGTGTGGGATTGCTGCCAGTCTGTGGCTGGGTGGAAGCAGATGGAGGGGAAATGTTCAACAAGACCCACCTGCTTTGTGCATATTTGCAACACCAGAGTTCAAAAATATACTTTATTTAAACCTCCAACTCATTATTTTTGCACCTTATCAAACAGTAAACTTGAAGTCAGAAAGAGAGAAAAGCAGTACAAAGTGGAAAAGGCTGTAACATGCAAATAACACTTGGCACTAAATCGAGTTAATAAGTCACATCACATTTTGCTGAGAAATACAATACATGCAAGGGTATATTCACACCAAACTCGACAACATTAAACAAAAGACTTCCCATTTTTGTTTTGTTTCTTCAAACACTTACTGCTAAAGACAGAAAACCAAAGTGCCAAAAATAAACCCGATGGGAAATGGCCACCGCCTTGAAAGAAGTTATTCAAACTCATTTTTATTAACGTCACTCCAGTATCAGTGAGGGAGGGGACAGAGAAGGTGAGGAAGGAGGGGGAAGAGATAGGGTGGGGGAGGGGAGAAGGAGGATGCAGGCCACGGGAAGCGCGGGCGGGCGGAGGGAAGAGGGAGAGCGCGGGCGGGCGGAGGGAAGAGGGAGAGCGCGGGCGGGCGGAGGGAAGAGGGAGAGCGTGGGCGGGCAGAGGGAAGAGGGAGAGAGAGAGAGACAATGTGGGTGGACATAGGGGAGAGCAGGCGGGCGGCCGGAGGGGAGAGCAGGCGGGTGGCCGGAGGGGAGAGCAGGCGGGCGGCCGGAGGGGAGAGTGAGAGAGCGGGTGGGCAGAAGGGAGATAGAGAGAGAGAGCAGGCAGGCGGAGGGGAGAAAGGGAGCAGGTGGAGAAGAGAGAGAGAGAGCGCGGGTGGGCAGAGGTGGGAGAGAGACGGGCTGCGGGGAGAGCGCGCGCGCGCGCACGTGGGCCGAGGGGAGAGCGAGCGAGCGCGGGCCACGGGGAGAGCGAGCGAGTGAGTGAGTACAGGCCGCAGGGAGAGCGAGCGAGCGCGGGCCGCAGGGAGAGCAAGCAAGCGAGCGTGGGCCGAGGGGAGAGCGAACAAATGCACGGACTGGAAGCGAGGGAGATGGACCGGGGGAGAGAGGGGAGATGGGCTGGCGAGGGGCTGGGGAAGAGATGGGGAGGGGAGGGCCAACATAGAGTGGGATATGCAGGTGGGTGATTGGGGAAGGTAATAATTGAACTGAAGAAAGATAAACCTTAGCTCTGGCAACCTGTGGAGGAGATGCACCTCAGCTTCATTTCCCTTGGAACAAAATATGGCAAACACTCCACACTGTTCTAAACATACTGCAACTTTAAAAAAAAACGGAAACAAAATCACACACAAATCATTTTCTGCTTTTTTATCAACTGGTTGCTCAAGATATAAAGCCTCTGCTCATACTAGAAAGGGCGCTTCGCAAAAAGGAGTAGAAAGAAGTGTCAAAATGCTGCAATTTAGATAAGAAATTCTAGAAAAATAGACTCTTAAAGAAGATTTAAATGTTTAATGCAGCCTACCCCAGCAGTACTGAGTGGGGTTTAGGTGGGGCAAGGGACAGGGGAAGAGGCGAACAAAAGGTTTCTGAAATATATCAAATTTAATAAGATCAAAACAAGATCAAAGTTCAGTAGAGATCAAGCATCAGAGAAGCTGAGAGACAACGAGGGGACGATGAACTTGGACGTCACAGCAACATGCTAGGCAGACGATGAACAAACGGGCACGAAGATATCTAGAAAAAAAAAACAAAACCAGAAAGGGAGAAGGACCAAGTTACACAAAGCCATAAAAAAGGAAGAAATAAAATAAAATTAAAATTAAGAACAAAACACAATGATACAGTGCATGGGGTCAATGCATAATTTGAAAAATGGGGACAGAAACAGCACATGCTAAACAGATGCAATACATACACATCACACACACCCACATTATACACACACACACACACACACACACAACTAGGATGCTAGACAACCCCAAGCCACCCAAAGGGGTAAGGGATTGGAAGATCAGGAATGGGCAGGGGCCCTCACCTTGTGTCCTTTTATTTACACTTTGCTGATTGCAATAAAGGAGATATTTTCTATCAAAGGGAGGATGTCAGTAAGTGAACAGACAGACACAAACTGGGGACAGACTAGCACAGATACTGAGGATGAGAAAAATTCACTGAAAAGATTTGTACAGGTAAAGCAGCATTGAAAAAAAAATGTTCCCAGCTACAAATCATGTAACGAGAGATGAACAGTGGCCTGGAAGTAAAGTTGAGTCACCGCTTCATAAAGCTCTGGTTATTAACCACTCCAATAACACAGATGCAGGTCAATTTCAGTATATGTGACAGGAGGAAACATTTCAGTGCCTTCTACCATCTCAAAACCACCCTTTCTCAAGTGCAAGTTCCTAAAACATGGGGAACTCAGCTGGCAAATTGCACATTAATTAGTCTCGAGGGACTCTGCTCCTCTGCCAATCGTGCTGGCAAATTTTTTACATCTACCTGAGTGGGCAGACAATGCACCAGTTTAACAACATTTGAAAAATGGCAACTCTGACAGTGCAACAATCCCTCAATACTGACCCTCCGAAAGTGCAGCGTTCCTCAGTTTAGTTCAGTTGGCTGAATGGCTGGTTATTGATGCAGAGCGATGCCAGAAGTGCAGGATCAATTCCTGTACTAGTTGAGGTTATTCATGAAGGTCTGCCTTCTCAGCCCTTGCCTGAGGTGTGGTGATCTTTAGGTTAAATCATCACCAATCAGCTCTGCCCTTTAAAGGGGAGAGCAGCCTCTGGTCATCTAGGACTATGACAACTTCCAGAATCTCTCAAAACTGATCCCTCTGTCAGTGCAGCACTTCCTTAGTACTGACCCTCTGGCAGTGCAGCACTCTATCAGTACAGACTCTGAGACAGTGCAGCATTCCTTTTGTGTGTCCATCTGGATCATTTGCACAGATTTGTGGAGGGGCAGGAAGATGGTTTCTACCTTATGGATATTGGAGTCCTTCACAATGATCAGTTCCACATGCAGAGATCTGGCTCCCCAGTGCAAACTAGGATTTGATTCCACGGCACTTGGGGAGCAATAGTAGTGATTCAGCACATTGAATTTGGGGAATGGAGCAGGGGGCAAAGAGGGAGGGAGAGATGGAGAAGCGTGCACTGAGGGTTCAGTTTGATGGGGAGGTGGGAGATGGGGCCAGGAGAGTGCAGAATCAATCTCTGCTGTTTCTCCAAGGGTTGAATTTAAATATTGATGGCTTGCTTTTGTGTCATGGCTCCCCTGCCCTGAACATGTTGTTCTCCTCACTGGCCACACTCTACAACACCCTTCACATGGATAATTCCCGAGTTTGAAACCCACACTCATCATCTGAGTCCTGTTAAGACAACATTAAACAAAAAAATCAAACTTTTCAATGAGAGCATATCTGACACTGGCACTTGACACAGGCAATGGTTTGACTGAATTTTGCCATTTCTTTTTAAATTAAAGTTTCTGCTTCTCTTGAAACAGCTATTTAAAAAACAATAAGTTTCAAGTATTTGGATCAAAGAGCTTCAGCGGGACCCTGTTTCAGTAGTTCCACCTCAAACATTGCATATAACAGCCATGTAAGCCAATTGCCTACAAAACACTGATTTCCCCAGTAAAATATCATCTCAGATAATAAATAATCTCCAACACTTGGGAGCAGTAAAAAACCTCTATAAAAATAGAAAAGGTAGAACTGTAATTGTACATTCATTCCAATCTCATTTTGTGCATTTTTAAAACAAATTCTCATTCATCCCCTGGGGGATTTTTTCAGTTGAATGTGTGAAAACAAGAAAACATTTTGGCTGTTTAGTTTTAAAAATTCCATTGGTTCCAAAAAAAAAACAACTGGAGAGAATAAAATTCCAGAGGAGTTTGATGTGACCCTCCAAACATCTGGAAGTAGATATTCAAGTTGAATACGGTATATGCACAGCACGGGGTTTCTTTGGAGTTCGAGAGATTAAGTGGGAGCTCAATGGCAGTGCCCAACCCTGTGAGGACTGATGTAGTGTCAGATATAACATAGGAAAGCAGGGAAGGGGATAATGAGGGGAAGGGGTGGGGGGGGAGAGATAAGAGAGAGAGGAAGGGAAATGCGGGAGAGGTGTGGGAGAGGGAAAGGGTGAGAAAAAGGCAGAGGCAAGATGAAAGAGGGTGAGGGAGAGGAGAAGTGGTTGGAGAGATGGAGAGGTGAAAGGAGGGAGAGAGTGGAGGAGGAGGGAGGAGGGGGGGAGAAGAGGGAGGCGGGAGAGGGGGGGAAAGGCGGGGGGAAGGCGGAAGGGGGGGAAAAGGCGGAAGAGGGGGGAAAGGCGGAAGAGGGGGGAAAAGGCGGAAGAGGGGGGAAAAGGCGGAAGAGGGGGGAAAAGGCGGAAGAGGGGGGAAAAGGCGGAAGAGGGGGGAAAAGGCGGGAGGGGGGAAAAGGCGGGAGGGGGGAAAAGGCGGGAGGGGGGAAAAGGCGGGAGGGGGGAAAAGGCGGGAGGGGGGAAAAGGCGGGAGGGGGGAAAAGGCGGGAGGGGGGAAAAGGCGGGAGGGGGGAAAAGGCGGGAGGGGGGAAAAGGCGGGAGGGGGGAAAGGCGGGAGGGGGGAAGGCGGGAGGGGGGAATGGCGGGAGGGGGGAAAGGCGGGAGGGGGGAAAGGCGGGAGGGGGGAAAGGCGGGAGGGGGGAAAGGCGGGAGAGGGAAAGGCGGGAGAGGGAAAGGCGGGAGGAGGAAAGGCGGGAGGGGGGAAAGGCGGGAGGGGGGAAAGGCGGGAGGGGGGAAAGGCGGGAGGGGGGTAGGCGGGAGGGAGTGGAAAAACGGGAGAGGGGGGAGAAGGCGGCGGGGGGGAGAAGGCGGCAGGGGGAGGGGAGAAGGCGGTGGGGGGGGGAGAAGGCAGCGGGGGGAAGGCGGGAGAGACGGGGGGGGGGGGCGGGAGAGACGGGGGGGCGGGAGAGACGGGGGCGGGAGAGACGGGGGTGAGACGTGGAAGAGACGGGGGGATGTGGGAGAGACGGGGGAAGGCGGGGTGGAGGAAGGCGGGGAGGGGCGGAGGGAGGCGGGGAGGGGCGGAGGGAGGCGGGGAGGGGCGGAGGGAGGCGGGGAGGGGCGGAGGGAGGCGGGGAGGGGCGGAGGGAGGCGGGGAGGGGCGGAGGGAGGCGGGGAGGGGCGGAGGGAGGCGGGGAGGGGCGGAGGGAGGCGGGGAGGGGCGGAGGGAGGCGGGGAGGGGCGGAGGGAGGCAGGGAGGGGCGGAGGGAGGCGGGGAGGGGCGGAGGGAGGCGGGGAGGGGCGGAGGGAGGCGGGGAGGGGCGGAAGGAGGCGGGGAGGGGCGGAGGGAGGCGGGGAGGGGCGGAGGGAGGCGGGGAGGGGCGGAGGGAGGCGGGGAGGGGCGGAGGGAGGCGGGGAGGGGCGGAGGGAGGCGGGGAGGGGCGGAGGGAGGCAGGGAGGGGCGGAGGGAGGCGGGGAGGGCCGGAGGGAGGCAGGGAGGGAGGCGTGGAGGGGCGGAGGGAGGCGGGGAGGGGCGGAGGGAGGTGGGGAGGGGCGGAGGGAGGTGGGGAGGGGCGGAGGGAGGTGGGGAGGGGCGGAGGGAGGCGGGGTGAAAGTGGGGAGGGGGTGGAGGTGGGGAAGGCGGGGAAGGGGGGAAAAGGCGAGAGAGGGGGAAGGCGAGAGAAGGGGGGAAGGAGGCGAGAGGGCAAGCTTGGGGGGGGCGGTGGTGACAGGGAGGGGGTGGTGACAGGGAGGGGGTGGTGACAAGGAGGGTGTGGGGTGAGGGGTAGAGGTGGGGTGGGAGAGGGGAGAGAGAGAGAGAGAGAGGTGCAGGAGAGAGAGGAGAGGGCATTGAGGTGGGGGAGGATGGTGAATGCAGGAGAGAGGGAGGGGAGAAGATGAGAACAAAATGGTGGAGGAAAGCAAAGCAGAAAACAGAACTGAAATTGAGGGAAAGGAAGATGGAGAAGTGTGAGGTAATGGCATTGGCATTATGTTCTGGAACTACAACTGTCTATATTGTCCAGTTCCTTATGGCTACTCCATTCCTTCACCACCTCAGTTAATACTGCAATGGTATAGCATTTTATAGTATGGCAAATATGGCAAGAGACAACTCAAATTGAAAGTCCTTCAGTCCTCAAAGGGTGGCTATGCAGTAAGAACTTTGACAGATGCCTCTGAACGGCAGTGATTCTCTCCATTAACACAATTGGCCGTCTAAACGCACAGCAAACTCCAAATTCTAAGTGATATGGCAGCTAAAATCTCTGAAGAAAAATACCTTTAGACTACCCTTGTACAAAGCATTGGTACGTGTGTGTGTATATAAAACTTCACAACAGGAAATCATACTATTAATTTTGTCAATAAAAACAAGTGAAACACACGCACACACACACACACACAGAAAGACTGAGAGTGCTGAAAATGGCCCCATCATGTTGGGGTTACCCAAGGAGTTTGACGACCACGCTCTCTTGTAATTGGTTCCACAGCTGAGTCCAACTTACCAGTGAATATGTTTAACTCAAGTTTATTTTGACTAAAGCTCAGTATGGTTTGCTGTCATTCTTTGATCGCTTGAGTTGTACTTTCAGGCGTTTCATGCCAATCTGAAAGCCATTCATTGCTTGTATGGCAGCCTGTGAGGAGACTGGATTGTCATAGCTTACAAACCCTGCAATCAAAAACACAGCAGCAGAGTCAATAGGAGAGACTCAAACAAACTTGGCATTCAAACAGCCAATCCTAGCCAGAAGTGAGGTTGTTCAAGTGGAGCAAATTCAGATACAGAAGAGAACTTTTCACATTGCCCATTTAGGAAAGACCTCTCCCTTTCTGAGAAAAACATTCACTTTCTCTACACATGCTGTCCGACTTACAGAACATATTTACTCCTATTAAACTGTGCAAGGGAATAGCACATGTCTGGGTAGAGTCCACGGCCCAAGAAAGAAGTGTGAAATGTGTGAAAAGTTTACAATAATACATCATGAAAAGACTACATAGACTGTGGAGAGAACAAATGTATGAATAGAATCCATGAAAAAGCAAAGTTTAACAGGGCTGTTGAAAGGAAATCATTGGTTGGGTGGTGTCTGTAGGACACTATAGGACACATTGTCTGTAGAAAGAGGCAAAGTACATGACGAGGAAGAGTGTACAGGAGCTGGTAAGGTGGTGACATTGTCAATACAGAATCTTTGACAGAGCAGAGCCTCCAACAGCTCAGCATATCCCCAGTACTGACCCTCTGACAGTGCAGCACTCCCTCAGTACTACCCCCGAGATGGCAGCATTCCCTCAGCATTGACCCTGGCAGTGCAGCACTCTCACAGCACTGATCCTTAGACTGTGCAGTGCACCAGCAGTACTGACCATCTGACAGTGCAGCACTCCCTCAGTACTGGGCCTCTGACAGCACTCAGTCAGCCAAGTAAATGCCAAGTAAACAGCCAAGTAAATACAATGACTTCACTTGTAGGTCACAGTCTAGGAATCTTGCAGAGAATAATTCATGTTTTAATGCCTGTCACCATTTATAAGGCCTGTCATGTTTTAATGCCTGTCACCATCAGCACAATGCAGCTGTAATGTGCACCTTGACAAAATGCATAGCAGGAAGTCTTCTGCCAAAGTACGTTTGAAATGTCGGACTTATGAAAAGCTGTAAAGTGTTGTTACAAAATGAAAGGTTGATCCCCTCTCTGAGAACTATCACTCAACCACTCAGAGAAGTACCTCACTCTCTGTTAGTGTGAGAGAAGGGGTAATATCTGCACTTCATCACTCTCAAAATTTCACCCAGGTTTGTTGGCTTCTGGAATCTTCTGTCTTATTTGCTGACTTCTTCTGTCTTCACTATTTTCTGTTGGTACCTTTGCAATTGAGATGAGGTTTTCTTTTAAGTCAAAGATGTGGCTATGATGTTGGCACAGACAGTTGCTGGCTGTCTTTCTCTCTCAAACTGTAATCTGTGGCAAAGGCTGGCTGGCAGAGGCAATTGGTTCTGTGGAGTTGGGAGCAGTAGCTCTTATACCCCCAATGACATACCAAAATCCCCACAATAGGATTGGTTTACAGGTTATCAAAACAACAAATTCAAATCTGATAGGCTGTTGTCATTCAATGCCTAGTTTAAACTGATTGGGTAAACTTCAAAAACAACCTGTTGGCTTGGCAGTACTACTGCCTAGCCTCTCGATACAATGTTTCACTCTGCATTTTGCAACTGCATCTCTTTTAACACCCTAAGCATAGCAAAAAATTGCAATTTTAAAGAGATCTTGCAATTTTACAACTCTTAGCATTTTAGAATTTTTAAAATGATTTTACAAACACTAACTTCATAACAGTTTTGCTCTTGAAGAGCATGGAAGTTGAGCAGAAGCTCCAACAGCCCTTTGTAAGTGTTTCGGTAGTTGGAGAGAAGTGCAGGCTCTATACCAAAGCAAAGATAAAGTGAAAAAAGATTACAGTCAGCCTGTACTAATGGGGACGCGCCCCAGATCTGCCTGTTGGAATTCTGCTGCTGGGCACCAATCTGTGGGCAAACAGTTTTTGAAGCATTTCCACTTTTTTGACAACCCAACCATGATAAAATGAGCACTGAATCAGCCAACTGGCTTGAGAGCGGAATGTAGCACTGCAGCCACACACACATCGTTCCCCCTAGGGGCTAGGGTAGGGGGCTGGTCAGGACTTTAATGCTCTCAATCCAAAAGCAAGCTCACAACATTCAACACCGAGACTAAACATTACGACAGGCTGACTGACACCATTACAAGCGACATACCTACCAAAACATTTGCTCAGGTTTGTCTGTTTGTCAATGAAAACCTTGGCAGAAACGACATTTCCAAAAGGCATAAACATCTGGAGCAGGTCCTGATCTCCAAACTCCTGGGGCAAGTGATATATGAACAGATTTCCTCCCTCTGGTCCTAAGGCAGAGAAAGAGAGGGAGACAGCGGGGGAAGGAGCGACCGGGGCAGGGAGAGGGGTGGGGGGTGGGGGGGGGGGGGGGGAGGGCGGGGGAGAGGCCGAGGGAGAAGGTGACAGACAGGGAGAGCAGCGGCGGGGGCAGGGCATGCAGAGCGGCGGGGGGGGGGGGGGGCAGGGGAAGTGCAGGAGGCGGATGGAGAGCGCGGGAGGCGGATGGGAGAGGATTGGGGAGAATGGGAGTTTGGTTGGAGGATGGGTAGAGCAGAAGGGGGGAGTGAGATGGGGATGGAGATGGGGAGAGCAACAAGCGGAAAAAACATTATTTGCTGAAGTTAAGCTGACTGCAGTGACACAGCACAGGATTTATCAGTGAACAACTTGATGAAGAATAGCAAGGTGGGTGTGATTTCCACACTCTCAGATCACACCCTCGATTGTTTATCATAAAAACTGTCACAATAATGCTCAACATTAAATGCTTCATACATTTGCCCTGCCCCAGACCCAGCACGTACCAAACAACCTGGCAGACTCCACTCGGACTGAACTCCAGCTCAAGCCCCACTCATACTGAATCCCACTTGTAATAAATCCTGTTTGTCATTAACCTCTTAGGACATAAGGACATAAGAAATAGGAGCAGGAGTAGGCCATCTAGCCCTTCGAGCCTGCCCCGCCATTTAGGAAGATCATGGCTGATCTGAAGTGGATCAGTTCCACTTACCCGCTTTCTCCCCATAACCCTTAATTCCCTCGAGAGTCTGCAGAAGGATCTAGATAGGCTGGGCGAATGGGCCAGGAAATGGCAAATGGAATTTAATGTTGGCAAGTGTGAGGTGGTCCACTTTGGAAGGAAGAATGGTAGGAAGGACTATTACTTATGTGGCGAAAAACTGCAGCAGGCGACGGTGCAGAGGGACCTCGGGGTCCATGTGCATGAGTCGCAAAAACCCAGCTTGCAGGTGCAGCAGGTGGTCAGGAAGGCGAACGGGATGCTGGCCTTCATAGCGAGGGGGATTGAATATAAAAGTAGGGAGGTCTTGCTGCAGCTGTATAGGGCATTGGTGAGGCCGCAGCTGGAGTACTGTGTGCAGTTTTGAGTGCCGCACCTGCGCAAAGATATTTTGGCCTTGGAGGGAGTGCAGAGGAGGTTTACTAGGCTGATACCGGAGTTGAGGGGGTTGAGCTATGAGGAGAGGCTGAATAAACTAGGTTTGTACTCATTGGAGTTTAGAAGAATGAGGGGAGATCTCATTGAAACGTATAAGATGATGAATGGGATGGATAGGATAGAGGTGGAGACTCTTCCTGCTCAAAAAAGACAGTAGGACTAGGGGGCACAGCCTCAAGATAAAGGGGGGGGGGGGGGGCGTTTTAGAACGGAGTTGAGGAGGAACTTCTTCACTCAAAGGGTGGTGAATCTCTGGAATTCTCTACCCGTTGAAGTGGTGGAGGCTGCCTCGCTAAATATTTTCAAGAAGCGGGTTGATGGGTTTTTGATAAGAGAGGGGATTAAGGGTTATGGGGAGAGGGCCGGAATGTGGAACTGAGCCACGACACATCAGCCATGATCTTACTGAATGGCGGAGCAGGCTCGAAGGGCCAGATGGCCTACTCCTGCTCCTATTTCTTATGTTCTAAACCTATCTACCCGTGACTTAAATTTATTCAGCGAGGTAGCCTCCACCACTTCAATGGGCAGAGAATTCCAGAGACTCACCACCCTTTGAGTGAAGAAGTTCCTCCTCAACTCCGATCTAAACTGCACCCCCCCTTTATTTTGAGGCTGTGCCCTCTAGTTCTGCTATCCTTTCTAAGTGGGAAGAAACTCTCTACCTCTACCCTATCTATCCCTTTCATTATCTTATATGTCTCTATAAGATCCCCCCTCAGCCTTCTAAACTCCAAGAGTACAGACCCAGTCTATTCAATCTCTCCTCATAAGCTCCCCTCATCTCCAGTATCAGCCTAGTGAACCTTCTGTGCACTCCCTCCAAGGCCAATATATCCTTCCGCAAATGCGGTGACCAAAACTGCACACAGTACTCCAGTTGCGGTCTCACCAGTACCCTGTACAGTTGTGTGAGGGATGGTGGTGTAATTTTTGAATCAAACCATCTGGGGCGGAAACCATGACAGAACCGTTATTGTAACCTAAGGGGTTAAACGCTGAGACCAGCAGAGGATGAAACACACAGAAAGAGAAGAAGGAAAAAACATGAGACTGGCAGGCGCCCGGGGTCTTCAGCATAGCTTCAAAGAGATAGGAAAACAAACTAATTTACACCATATAAAATAAATGTGTTAGTAATTTACAGGACAATGAAAAAGAGTTAGCTGAATGAATGGGAGGTAAAACGATTCAAGCCTTAAAGGGGGTGATTGGATTAGAGTTAATGGGATGTCAACAAGGGAGGAGCTCACTCGGTAAAGAGATTAGGAAGTGGTAACCAATGAAGAAAGGGGGAGGCTGTCTTATTGTTATCTAGAATGTATATAAACTATGATTGTGTAAAGCAAGGTGTGTGTGTACCCACGGGACGGCACCCTTTCTTGCAAGATCGAATAAACCGACTGTTAGCTGAACTCATCCGTGTATTTGATTCAAGGGGGGGAATCAGAAAAGTGAGTTTCTGACTGTTTCTCACAGTTGCAGCAAGACCTCCCTGCTTTTATACTCTAAACCCTCGCTATAAAGGCCAACATTCCATTCGCCTTCTTGATCAATTCCTGGTCCTCTGTGGCAATAAGAGGTCATCCCTGAATAACATTACACTTGATTTTAAGATTCACAGAGGCAGTCCCGTCTACTTTGAGATTGGCCTGGTGATTGAAGCCATTTCTCAACAAGTTTCTACAAAGCTGAACATTGATCAGATAATGAAGAAATCATAGAGGGGAAAGGAGGATGGTAGAGATACATGTCTCCAGGTATAAAATAGAAAATTCACAAACTATACCAAAAATAGGAATAGTATCAAGATAGATAAGTCGCCGGAACCGGATGGGATGTACCCCAGGTTACTGAGGGAGGTGAGGGAAGTGATTGCAGAGCCCTGGTGATGATTTTTGCATCGTCGATGGAGACAGGAGTGGTTCCGGAGGATTGGAGGATTGCGGATGTGGTTCCTATTTTCAAGAAAGGGAAATTACCGACCAGTGAGTCTGACCTCAGTGGTTGGTAAGTTGATGGACAGGATTCTGAGCAACAGGATTTATGACCATTTAGAGAGGTTTAGAATGATCAGGAAAAGTCAGCATGGCTTTGTCAAGGGCAGGTCGTGCCTTACGAGCCTAGTTGAGTTATTTGAAAATATGACTGAACACATTGACGAATGAAGAGCGGTGGATGTGGTTTACATGGACTTCAGCAGGCATTTCATAAGGTCCTCCATGCAAAACTTCTTGAGAAGGTGAGAGGGCATGGGATCCAAGGAGTTTTGATCTTGTGGATCCAGAACTGGCTTGCCTGCAGAAGGCAGAGAGTGGTTGTGGATGGGTCTTTCTCTGTATAGAGGTCGGTCACCAGTGGAGTGCCCCAGGGATCTGTTCTAGGACCCTTGCTGTTTGTCATTTTCATAAATGACCTGGATGAGGAAGTGGAGGGATGGGTTAGTAAGTTCACCGACGATACGAAGGTTGGTGGTGTTGTGGATAGTCTGGAGGGATGTCAGAAGTTGCAGCGTGACATAGATAGGATGCAAGACTGGGCGGTGAAGTGGCAGATGGACTTCAACGCAGATAAATGTGTAGTTGTCCATTTTGGCAGGACCAATCAGATGAAGGAGTACAATATCAAGGGTAGGAGTCTTAGCAGTGTTGAGGAGCAGAAGGATCTTGGGGTCCAGGTCCATAGGACTCTTAAATCGGCCTCACAGGTGGAGGATGTGGTCAAGAAGATATATGGTGTACTGGCCTTCATTAATTGAGGGACTGAGTTTAGGAGTTGGGAGGTAATGCTGCAACTTTACTACAGGAAGGAATGGAAGCCATTGAGAGGGTACAGAGGAGATTTCAAGGGGGACTGGAGGACCGCGGACGTGGCTCCCACCCTCAAGAAAGGGAACAGGGACAGCCCGGAAAATCACCGATCAGCGAGTCCGACCCCAGCGGTCGGCAAGCCGATGGACAGGACTCCGAGCGACAGGATTCATGACCATCCAGAGAGGTCCAGAACGATCAGGAATAGTCAGCACGGCTCCGCCAAAGGCAGGCCGAGCCTAGCCGAGTTCCCCGAAAATATGACCAAACACACTGACGAAGGAAGAGCGGCGGACGCGGCCCACACGGACCCCAGCAAGGCATTCCACAAGGTCCCCCATGCAAAACCCCTCGAGAAGTGAGAGGACACGGGATCCAAGGAGCCCTGGCCCCGTGGATCCAGAACTGGCCCGCCCGCAGAAGGCAGAGAGCGGCCGCGGATGGGCCCCTCCCCGCACGGAGGTCGGCCACCAGCGGAGTGCCCCAGGGATCCGCCCCAGCACCCCCACCACTTGCCATCTCCACAAATGACCTGGATGAGGAAGCGGAGGGTCGGGCTAGCAAGTTCACCGATGACACGAAGGTCGGTGGTGCTGTGGACAGTCCGGAGAGATGTCACGCTGCAACTTCTGACATCCCTCCGGACTCTCTTACCGAACCCCGCTCGTGATTAATCCCATACCAAATCCTGTTGTGATTAACTCCGTACTGAACCCCGCTCGTGATTAACCCCGTACTAAACCGTGCTCGTGATTAATCCCGTACTGAACTCAGCTCGTGATTAACTCTGTACCAAACCCCACTTATGATTAACTCCATACCAAAGCCCGCTCGTAATTAACCCCGTACCAAACCCTGCTCATAATTAATCCCGCACTGACCCCTACTCGTATCGAACCCGCTTGTGATTAACCTGTACTGAACCCCGCACATGATAACCCTATGCAGAATGCTACTCGTGATTACCCCGAACTGAAAGCCACTCATGATTAGCCCCGTGCCAAACCCCACTTGTCATTAACCTTAAACCCTGCAAGTGATTAACCCCGTACCAAACCCTGCTTATGATTAACCATGCACCGAATCCCACTCATGATTAATCCTGTAACAAACACTGCTCATGATTAATCCCATACCAAACCCTGCTTGTCATTAACTGTATACCAAGCTTGTCTCATAATTAACCCCACTCGGGATTAACCCTGTACCAAACCCCGCTCGTGATTAACACCGTACAGAATCCTGTTCGTCATTAACCCAGTAAAAAGTCTGACAACACCAGGTTTTAGTCCAACCAATTTATTTGATAATACTCACAAGCTTTCGAGGGGACTGCCTCTTCGTCAGGTGAACGCCGGCATTCCCACATCATGTCATTAACCCCACAGGGAAACACGCTCGTCATTAACCCCGTACTGAATACCACTCATGATTAACCCCATATTGAAAGCCACTTGTGATTAACCCTGTGCCAATCCCCACTTGTGATTAATCTCACGCCGAACCCCGCTCGTCATTAATCCTGAACGGAACGCTGCTCCTCATTAACCCTGTACTGAACCCTGTTCCTCATTAACCCTGTAACGAACCCCACACATGATTAACTCCATAATGAACAATGCTCATCATTAACTCCATAACGAACACTGAACATAGAACATAACAGCGCAGAACAGGCCCTTCGGCCCACGATGTTGTGCTGACCAATTAAAAACCAATGACCCTCTAACCAAAACCAATCCCTTTCCATCCATAAACCTATCCACAGATCTCATAAAAGCTCCCAAACTAGGTGCATTTACAACTGCAGCAGGCAGAGCATTCCAATACCTCACCACCCTCTGGGTAAAGAACCTACCTCTGAAATCCGTCCTATAACTACCACCCCTTAATTTAAAGCTATGCCCCCTCATGCTAGCTTTCTTCATCCGAGGAAAAAGGCTATCACTGTCCACCCTATCTAAACCTCTAATCATCTTATATGTTTCAATAAGATCCCCTCTTAGTCGCCTTCTTTCTAACGAAACAACCTCAAATCCCTCAGTCTCTCCTCATAGGACCTCCCTTCCATACCAGGCAACATCCTGGTAAACCCCCTCTGCACCCTCTCCAATGCCTCCACATCTTTCCTATAATGTGGGGACCAGAACTGCACACAATACTCCAAGTGCGGCTGCACCAGAGTTTTGTACAGTTGCAACATGATGCTGCGGCTCCTAAATTCAATGCCCCTACCAATAAACGCCAAGACACCGTATGCCTTCCTAACAACCTTATCTACTTGATTCCCAACTTCCAGGGATCTATGCACACATATACCTAGATCCCTCTGTTCATCAACACTATTCAGAGTCCTACCGTTAGCCCTATACTCAACACATCTGTTATTCCTGCCAAAGTGAATTACCTCACACTTCTCCGCATTAAACTCCATCCGCCACCTCTCGGCCCAGCTCTGCAACTCGTCCAAGTCTCTCTGTAAACTATGACACCCTTCCTCACTATCTACCACACCTCCGACTTTGGTGTCATCAGCAAATTTACTAATCCACCCAACTATACCCTCATCCAGATCATTTATAAAAATTACAAACAGCAGTGGCTCCAAAACAGATCCCTGAGGCACACCACTTGTAACCGAACTCCATGATGAATACTTACCATCAACCACCACCCTCTGTCTCCTATCTGCTAGCCAATTCCTGATCCAATTAACTAAATCACCCTCAATCCCATACATCTGCATTTTCTGCAGAAGCCTTCCATGGTGAACCTTATCAAACACCTTACTAAAGTCCATATATACGTCAACTGCCTTACTCCCATCCACCTCTTTGGTCACTTTCTCAAAAAACTCAAAAAGGTTAGTAAGGCACAACCTACCCTCCACAAAACCATGCTGACTATCTCCAATCAATTCATTACTCTCTAAATAACTATAAATCCTATCCCTAATAATTTTTTCTAAAATCTTGCCCACAACAGAAGTAAGACTCACCGGTCTATAATTCCCAGGGAAGTCTCTGTTCCCCTTCTTAAACAATGGGACAACATTCGCTATCCTCCAATCTTCTGGCACTATACCTGTGACCAACGACGACCTGAAGATCAGAGCCAGAGGCTCTGCAATCGCCTCTCTTGCCTCCCAGAGAATCCTAGGATAAATCCCGTCCGGCCCAGGGGACTTATCTATTTTCAAACCCTCAAGAATATCCAGCACATCCTCCTTATCAATTGCAATACTATCCAGTTTACAACCCTGTAACCCAGTGTTCTCCACAGCTACATTTATGTCTCCCTGCATGAATACTGAAGAGAAATATTGGTTTAATGCCTCTCCAATCTCTTCCGGTTCCACACATAACTTCCCACTGCTGTCTCTAACTGGCCCTAATCTTGCCCTAACCAATCTTCTGTTCTTAACATATCTATAGAATGCCTTAGGATTCTCCTTAATCCTATCAGCCAAAGTCTTCTCATGTCCTCTTTTAGCCCTTCTTAACTCACTCTTTAACTCCCTCCTAGCCAATCTAAAGCTTTCCAGTGCACTACCTGAGCCCTCAAGTCTCATCCTGACATAAGCCTCCTTTTTCCTTTTAACCAGCGAATCAACTTTTTTAGTGCACCACGGTTCCCTAGCTCGACCATTTCCTCCTTGCCTGACAGGGACATACATATCAAGGACTCGCAGTAGCTGCTCCTTGAAAAAACTCCACATTTCGGACGTTCCCAGACCCTGTAGTCTCCTAGTCCAACCTATGCTTCCTAATTCTCTCCTAATAGCCTCATAATTACCCTTCCCCCAGCTAAAACTACTGACCCGAGGTTCATGCCTATCCCTTTCCATCACTAAGGTGAACGTAACTGAATTGTAGTCACTATCACCAAAATGCACACCAACTTCCTGGTCTGGCTCATTTCCTAGCACCAAATCCAAAATAGCCTCACCTATAGTTGGCCTATTTACATACTGAGTCAAAAAACCTTCCTGCACGCTTTGTGCAAAAACTGACCCCTCTAATGAGCTAGAGCTATAGCTTTTCCAATCAATATTAGTAAAGTTAAAGTCCCCCATAACAATTACCCTATTATTTTCACTCCTATCCAGGATCGTCTCTGCAATCTTTTCCTCAACCTCTCTAGAACTTTTAGGAGGTCTATAAAAGACTCCCAACAGGGTGACCTCTCCTCTCCTATTTCTAATCTCAGCCCATACTACCGCAACAGACAAGTCCTCATCAAACTTCCTCTCTGACACTGTGATACAATCCTTGACTAATAATGCTACCCCTCCCCCCCTTCTACCTCCTTCTCTACTCCGACTGAAGCATTTGAACTCTGGAACCTGCAACAACCATTCCTGTCCCTGCTCTATCCATGTCTCTGAAATGGCCACAACATCAAAGTTCCAGGTACTGATCCACGCTGCAAGTTCATCCACTTTATTGCGAATACTCCTCGCATTAAAGTATATGCATTTCAAACCCTGCTCTGCTCCACCCCCACGATGCCGTGCATTGCAGTCCCCATCTATGCCCCCCTCACTTTCATCCCTGCTATTCAGGATCCCACCCCCCCTCTGAATCAGTTTAAACCCCCCTGCATAGTCTTTGCAAATTTTCCCCCCCCAAGATATTGGTTCCCCTCTGATTCAGGTGTAGACCATCACTCTTGTAGAGGTCCCACCTTCCCCAGAATGAGCCCCAGTTGCTCAAGAACCTCCCTCCTGCACTATCCCCTCAGCCACGAGTTCAAACTTTTCCTCTCTCTGTTCCGCTCTAAACTATCCCGTGGCACAGGCAAGAATCCCGAGATAAGCACTCTGTCTGACTTGGCCTTAAGTTTCCACCCCAGCTCCATAAATTTCTGCTTAATATCCCCTTCCCTCTACCTCCCTTTGTCATGCGTCCCCACATGAACTATGACTTGGGGCTGATTTCCCTCTCCCTTAAGAGTCCTGAACACCCTCTCTGAAACATCCCGGACCCCAGCCCCTGGGACGCAACACACCAGCCCTGAGTCCCTACCATTACTTCTGACTCTCCTATCTGTCCCCCTAACTGTGGAGTCCCCAATCACCAGGCCCAATCTTTTACATCCCCTAACCACCTGAGCCTTCACAACAGGCTCACCTCCAGAGACCTGCTCCCTTTGGCTATCTCCAGTTGATTCCTCCTCAACTGTATCCTCCAGGACAGAAAACCTATTTTGGAGGGGAACAGCCCTAGGGGATTGTCCCCCCAATTGCTTCTTTCCCCTCTTCCTAGCAGTTACCCAAGACTCATTTTTAGGAGTGACTATCTCCTTGTAACTCCATCAATGTCCGCCTCAGCCTCCCGAATTATCCGGAGTTCCTCCAATTCCAACTCCAGCTCCTTAACACGCTCCTCCAGAAGCTGCAATCGTACACACTTCCTGCAGGTAAAATCAGCAGAAATACTACTGGTGTCCCTCACTACATACATACCGCAGGAGGTGCAGCTTACTGCCTGAACTGCCATCCCTGAAACAATTTCCAGCAGGAAAAAAAAACTTCCCACACACTTATTATTAGGTTAGAGCAGGGGGGAGGGTGGGATTCTCTACCAGTGTAGAGGATCGGGTATCCTCTCTGTGCCAATTTATAGGGTCAGAGACCCGAAAAAAAAAACTACAAATACCGGTAAGCGTCCTAGTGACGACTTCCGGTTTCTAACTAATTTAAAAAAAGAAAAAAAAAATACCGCTATTCGCAACTTTAACTGGAAATAAAAAGTTAAAAATTTAAACAAGAAAATTTACCTCACTCGCGACCTCCACACACGCCCAAAAATCGCTGCCTCTCGGTGCTGCTCCACAGGAACAATGAGGCCGATACTCGATACTCGGAGGTAAGTACTTATAAAGTAAGGAAAAAAAAACTACAAATACCGGTAAGCGTCCTAGTGACAACTTCCGGTTTCTGACTAATTTAAAAAAGAGAATTAAGGGTTATGCGGGAAAGTGGAACTGATCCACATCAGATCAGCCATGATCTTATTGAATGGCGGGGCAGGCTCGAAGGGCTAGATGGCCTACTCCTCCTATTTCTTGAGTTCTTATGAATGGTTTTCGGTATGGGGTTAATCATGAGCGGGTTCGGTGCGGGGCTAATGATGTGCGGAGTTTGACACTGAGTTAACTATGTACCAAACTCCTCTCATAATTAGCCCGTACAGAATCCCACTCATCATTAACCCCGTAGCGAACTCTGCTCGTCATTAACCCTGTACCAAACCCTGCTCGCGATTAACCCCATACCGCACCCCGCACGTGAGTAACCTC
Source organism: Prionace glauca (assembly GCA_037974335.1). NCBI lineage: Eukaryota > Metazoa > Chordata > Chondrichthyes > Carcharhiniformes > Carcharhinidae > Prionace > Prionace glauca. The sequence continues at coordinate 69,587,146 of CM075728.1, forward strand.
GTAACGAACCCTGCCCGTGATAGCTCCATATCAAACCCCACCCATCATTAACTCCATACTGAACCCACTCATGATTAACCCCATACTGAACTCTGCTCGTCATTAACCCGTACATAACTCCGCCCATACCAAACCTCGCACATCATTAACCCTGTACTGAACTCCAATCATGATTAACCCTGTACCAAACCCCGCTCGTCATTAGCCTGGTACTGAATCCCGTTCATGATTAACCCTGTACCGAACCCTGCTCGTGATTAGCCTGGTACTGAATCCTGTTCATGATTAACCCTGTACCGAACCCTGCTCGTGATTATCCCAGTATCGAACCCTGCTTGTCATTAACCCTGGACCAAACCCCACACGTGATTAATCACTTAACAAATCCCGCTCATAGTTAACCCCGTACCAGACAGCGCTCGTGATAAACTCCCGTAACAAACCCCACTTGTCATTAACCCGTACCGCATCCAGTGGTTGATTAACCCACTACCGAAATCAGCTTGTACCAAACCCCACTCGTGATTAACTTCTTACAGGACCCTCGTCAGGCCTCATTTGGAGTACTGTGCGCAGTTCTGGTCGCCTCACTATAGGAAAGATGTAGAAGCTATTGAGAGGGTGCAGAGGAGATTTACAAGGATGTTGCCTGGACTGGGAGGAATGCCTTATGAAGATAGGTTGAGGGAGCTGGGACTCTTTTCCCTGGAGAGGCGAAGGTTGAGAGGAATAGATAGGGTGGACTCTCAAAGGCTATTTCCCCGGGTTGAAATGGTCGCTACGAGAGGACACAGATTTAAGGTGCGGGGAGGGAAGTACAGAGGTGATGTTAGGGGTAAGTTTTTCACTCAGAGGGTGGTGAGTGAATGGAATCGGCTGCCGTCATCGGTGGTGGAGGCGAACTCGCTGGGGTCTTTTAAAAGACTTCTGGATGAGTATATGGGGTTTAATGGGATTGGGGGTTATAGATAGGTCTATAGATTGGTGGGGTTGATGTGATCGGTGCAACTCGAGGGCCGAAGGGCCTGTTTGTGCTGTAATGTTCTGTTCTATACCGAACTCTGCACGTCATTAACCCTGTACTGAACCCCACTTGTGATTAACTCAGTGTCAAACTCCGCACATCATTAGCCCCGCACCGAACCCCGCTCATGATTAACCCCATACCGAAAACCATTCATAAGAACTCAAGAAATAGGAGGAGTAGGCCATCTAGTCCTTCGAGCCTGCCCCGCCATTCAATAAGATCATGGCTGATCTGATGTGGATCAGTTCCACTTTCCCGTTTTTGCCCCATAACTCTTAATTCCCTTGTCTATCAGAAATCTATCTACCCATGACTTAAACGTATTCAACGAGGTAGCCTCCAACACTTCAATGGACAGAGAGTCCCAGAGATTCACCACCCTTTGAGTGAAGAAGTTCCTCCTCAACTCCGTTCTAAATTGCCCCCCCTCCTTATTTTGATGCTGCGCCCTCTAGTTCTGGTTTCCTTTCTAAATGGAAAGAACCACTCTACCCGTACCCTATCTAGCCGCTTCATTATCTTACATGTCTCTATAAGATCCCCCCTCAGCCTTCTAAACTCCGAGTATAAGAACATAAGAACATAAGAAATAGGAGCAGGAGTAGGCCATCTGGCCCCTCGAGCCTGTCCCGCCATTCAATAGATCATGGCTGATCTGTCGCGACTCAGCTCCACCTTCCCGCCCTCTCCCCATAACCCTTAATCCCTTCTCTTATCAAAAACCCATCAACCCGTTTCTTAAAAATATTTAGCGAGGCAGCCTCCACCACTTCAACGGGCAGAGAATTCCAGAGATTCACCACCCTTTGAGTGAAGAAGTTCCTCCTCAACTCTGTTCTAAACCGCCCCCCCCCCTTAGGCCCAGTCTATTTAATCTCTCCTCATAAGCTAACCCCCTCATCTCTGGTATCAGCCTGGTGAACCTTCGCTGTACTCCCTCTAAGGTCAATATATCCTTTTGCAAATAAGGGGACCAAAACTGCACACAGTACTCTAGTTGCGGCCTCACCAGTGCCCTGTACAGTTGCAGCAAGACCTCCCTGCTTTTATATTCTATCCCCCTCGCTATAAAGGCCAACATTCCACTCGCCTTCTTAATCATCTGCTGCACTTGCAGACTGAGTTTTTGCGATTCGTACACAAGGACCCCCAGGTCCCTCTGCACAGTAGCATGCTGCAACTTTTCACCATTTAAATAATATTCCACTTTACTATTATTTCTACCAAAGTGGATAACCTCACATTTGCTAACATTATACTCCATCTGCCAGGTCCTTGCCCACTCACTCAGCCTGTCCAGATCTCTCTGCAGACTTTCCGTGTCCTCCACGCAATTCGCTTTTCCACTCATCTTCGTGTTATCAGCAAATTTTGTTAACCTACACTCAGCCCCCTCCTCCAGATCGTCTATGTCCTGAGACTCCAGCATCGATCCCTGCAGCACACCACTAGTCACTAACTGCCAACCAGAAAAGCACCCACTGATTCCAACTCTGCTTCCTGTTAGATAGCCAATCCTCAATCCACGCTAATACTTTACCCCCAACTCCATGTACCCTAACCTTTTGCAGCAACCTTTTCGAACGCTTCTGGAAATCTAAAAACACCACATCTACCGGTTCCCCTCTGTCTACTGCACTAGTCACATCTTCATAAAAATCCAGTAAATTCGTTAAACACGACTTCCCCTTCATGAATCCATGCTGCGTCTGTTTGATTGAACCGTTCTTTTCTAGGTGTCCTGCTATTTCTTCTTTAATGATGGATTCTAGCATTTCTCCAACTACAGACGTAAAGCTAACCAGCCTGTAGTTACCCGCCTTTTGTCTGCTACCTTTTTTAAACAGTGGCGTAACAGTAGCTGTTTTCCAATCCGCCGGCTCTTCCCCAGAGTCCAGCGAATTTTGATAAATAATTACTAACACATCTGCTATTACTTCTGCCATTTCTTTCAGAACCCTGGGATGCATTCCATCCGGTCCCAGGGACTTGTCTACCTTCAGTCCCGTTAGTCTACCAAGCACTACCTCTCTAGTAATAGTGACTGTATTAAGGACCTCATCTCCTACCAACCCTCTATCTTTAATATTTGGTAAGCTATTTGTGTCTTCCTCCGTGAAGACCGACACAAAAGACTTATTTAAAGTCTCAGCCATTTCCTCGTTTCCCACCAATAATTCCCCCCTCTCGTCGTCCAAGGGTCCAACATTCACTCTAGCCAGTCTCCTCTTCTTTATATAAAACTTTTACTATCATTTTTTATATTTACAGCTAGTTTAGTTTCATATTTTATCTTTCCCTTCTTTATCGCTTTCTTAGTCATTCTTTGTTGTTTTTTAAATCTTTCCCAATCTTCTAATTCCCCACTATTTTTAGCCGCTCTGTAAGCATCGGTTTTTAACTTAATACTCTCCTTTAATACTCAATACTCTCCTCTACTTTCCTTCGATATCCACGGCTGGTTATCCCTTTTCTTACAGTCCTTCTTTATCACTGGAATATATTTCTGCTGAGTACTGAAAAAGATCTCCTTAAAAATCCTCCACTGTTCCTCAACTGTCCTACCAACCAGTCTGCACCCCCAATCTACATTAGCCAATTCCACTGTCATCTTATCATACTCCCCTCTGTTCGAGCAGGGGACACTGGTTTGGGATTAACTCGAGATTAATCCCGTGCCAAACTCCACTCGCGATTAACCATGTACTGAACGCTGCTGGTCATTAACTCCGTACCAAACCCCGCTCATGATTAACCCTATACTGCTCATGATTAGCCCTGTAACAAACCCCACACGTGATTAACCCTGCACCCAACACCACTCATCATTAATCAGTACTGAACCCCGCTTGTTATTAACCCCGGACTAAACCCCACGTGATTAACCCCGTACTGAACCCCACTCATGATTAACCCTCTGCCGAACCACATTCTTGATTAACCCTGTGCCTGACAGCGCTCGTGATTAACTCCCATAACAAACCCCACTCGTTATTAACCTGTATGGCAAACAGTGTTTGATTAACCCTATACCAAAATCCGCTCGTACCAAACCCCACTCGTGATTAACCCCATACCGAACACCGTTCGTGGTTAACCTTATACCGAGTCCCACTGTTAATTAACCCCGTACTGAACTCCACTTATACGAACCCTGCACGTAATTAACCCCATACTGAACTCCATTCGGGCTTAACCCCATACTGAATCATTGTTTCTGGCGAGCAAAGTCGAGAGGCAGTGATTTTTGGACATCAGAGGAGGCAGCAATGGGTACATTTTTCTGTTTCTTTGGCTAACTTTTATTTTTAGTTTTTTTAAAGTTGCGAGTTTTTGGCGGTTTTTTTTAAAATTAGTTAAAACCGGAAGTCGTCACTAAGTCGCTTGCCGGGAGTTGTAGTTTTTTTTTTCGGGCCCCTAACCCTATAAATTAGCGTAGAGAGGATACCCGATTCTCTACACTGGTAGAGAATCCCACCCTCCCACCTCCTCTAACCTAAATTATAAGTGTGGGTAAGTTTTTCTTTTTAATATTTTTATTTCTTCTGCTGGTAATAGTTTCAGGGATGGCAGTTCAGGCAGTGTGCTGCATCTCCTGTGGTATGTATGTGGTGAGGGACTCCAGTAGTGTTACAGGGGATTTTACTTGCAGGAAGTGCGTTAGAATGCAGCTTCTGGAGGAGCGTGTAAAGGAGTTGGAGTTGGAAGTAGGGGAGCTCCGCAAAATTCGGGATGCAGAGGTGGACATTGATAGGAGTTATAGGGAGTTAGTCACTCCTAGAAACCAGTCTTGGGTCACTGCCAAGAGGAGGGGAAAGAAGCAAGTGGGGGGAAAATCCCCTGGGGCTGTTCCCCTCCAAAATAGGTTTTCGGTCCTGGAGGCTACAGTTGAGGAGGGATCAACTGGGGATAGCCAAAGGGAGCAGGTCTCTGGGGATGAGCCTACTGTAAAAGCTCAGGTGGTTAGGGGTAGCCAAAGATTAGGTCTTGTAATTGGGGACTCCACCGTTAAAGGGACGGATAGGAGAGTCGGTAACAATGATAGGAACTCAGGGCTGGTGTGTTGCCTACCAGGGGCTGGGGTCCAGGATGTCTCAGAGAGGATATTCAAGACTCTCAGGGGAGAGGGGGATCAACCCCAAGTTATTATTCATGTGGGGACGCATGATATAGGAAGGCTAAGGGAAGGGGACATTAAACAGAGATTCATGGAGTTGGGGTGGAAGCTAAAGGCCAAGACAGACAGAGTGGTTATCTCTGGACTCTTGCCTGTGCCACGGGATAGTTTAGAGAGGAATAGAGGGAGGGAAAGCTTGAACTCGTGGCTGAGGGGATGGTGCAGGAGGGAGGGGTTTAAGTACTTGAACAATTGGGGCTCGTTCTGGGGAAGGTGGGACCTTTATCAGAGGGATGGGATTCACCTGAACCAAAGGGGAACAAATATCCTGGGAGGTAAATTTGTTAAGGTTATGCGGAGTGGTTTAAACTGATTCAGAGGGGGGGTGGGATCCTGAGTAGAGGGGGTGAAAGTGAGGGGGGCGTAGATGGGGACTGCAATGCCCGGCATTGCGGGGGAGGGGCGGAACAGGGTTTGGAATGTGGTTTGAAATGTGTATACTTTAATGCGAGGAGTATTCGCAATAAGGTGGATGAACTTGCAGCGTGGACCAGTACCTGGGACTTCGATGTTGTGGCCATTTCAGAGACTTCGATAGAGCAGGGTCAGGAATGGATGTTGCAGGTCCCGGGGTACAAATGCTTTAATCGGAGTAGACAAGGAGGTAGAAGGGGGGGTGGGGTAGCATTATTGGTCAAGGACTGTATCTCAGTGTCAGAGAGGAACTTTGATGAGGACTTGTCTGTTGAGGTAATATGGGCGGAGATTAGAAATAGGAGAGGAGAGGTCACCCTGTTGGGAGTCTTTTATAGACCTCCAAAAAGTTCTAGAGAGGTTGAGGAAAGGATTGCGGAGACGATCCTTGTTAGGAGTGAAAGTAATAGGGTAATTGTTATGGGGGACTTTAACTTTACTCATGTAGATTGGAATTGCTACAGCTCTGGCTCGTTAGAGGGGTCAGTTTTTGTTCAAAGTGTGCAAGAAGGTTTTTTGACTCAGTATGTAGATAGGCCGACGAGAGGTGAGGCTATATTGGATTTGGTGCTCGGTAATGAGCCAGACCAGGTGCTAGACTTGGAAGTTGGTGTACAGTTTGGGGATAGTGATCACAATTCGATTACGTTCACCTTAGTGATGGAAAGGGATAGGCATGAACCTCGGGTCAGTAGTTTCAGCTGGGGGAAGGGTAATTATGAGGCTATTAGGAGAGAATTAGGAAGCATTGGTTGGAATGGGAGATTACAGGGACTGGGAACATCCGAGATGTGGAGATTTTTCAAGGAGCAGCTATTGCGGGTCTGTGATAAGTATATCCCTGTCAGGCAAGGAGGATTTGGTAGGCCCAGGGAACCGTGGTGCACCAAAAAGTTGATTTGTTGGTTAGGAAGAAAAAGGAGGCTTATGTTCGGATGAGGCTTGAGGGCTCAGGTAGTGCATTAGAAAGTTTTAGATTGGCTAGGAGGGAGTTGAAGAGGGAGTTAAGAAGGGCCAAAAGAGGGCATGAGATGATTTTGGCTGATAGGATTAAGGAGAACCCTAAGGCGTTTTACAGGTATGTCAAGAACAGAAGGTTGGTTAGGACAAGATTAGGGCCAGTTACAGACAGTAGAGGGAAGTTGTGTGTGGAACCGGAGGAGATTGGAGAGGCGTTGAACCAATATTTCTCTTCGGTGTTCACGCAAGGGGACAGGAATGTAGCTGAGGAGGACACTGGGGTGCAGGGGTGTGAAATAGATAGTATTGCAGTTGATACGGGGGATGTGCTGGATATTTTAGAGGGTTTGAAAATAGATAAGTCCCCTGGTCCAGATGGGATTTACCCTAGGATTCTTTGGGAGGCAAGAGGGGTGATTGCGGAGCCTCTGGCTCTGATCTTCAGGTCGTCGTTAGTCTCTGGTATAGTACCAGAAGATTGGAGGACAGCAAATGTTGTCCCATTGTTTAAGAAGGGGAGAAGGGACTTCCCTGGGAATTATAGACCGGTGAGTCTTACTTCTGTGGTGGGTAAGGTTTTGGAAAGGATTATTAGAGACAGGATTTATAGTTATTTGGAAAGTAATGAGTTGATTAGAGATAGTCAGCATGGTTTTGTAGCGGGTAGGTCATGCCTTACTAACCTTATCGAGTTCTTTGAGAAAGTGACCAAAGAGGTGGATAGGGGTAAGGCAGTTGATGTGGTGTATATGGATTTTAGCAAGGCGTTTGATAAGGTTCACCATGGTAGGCTTCTGCAGAAAATGCAGATGTATGGGATTGGGGGTGATCTAGGTAATTGGATCAGGAATTGGCTAGCAGATAGGAGACAGAGAGTGGTGGTTGATGGGAAATATTCGTCATGGAGTTCGGTTACAAGTGGTGTGCCTCAGGGATCTGTTTTGGGGCCACTGCTGTTTGTAATTTTTATTAATGATCTGGATGAGGGTATAGTTGGGTGGATTAGTAAGTTTGCTGATGACACCAAAGTCGGAGGTGTGGTAGATTGTGAGGAAGGGTGTCATAGTTTGCAGGATGACTTAGAAAGGTTGCAGTCTTTCTAAGTCATCCTGAGAGGTGGCGAATGGAGTTTAATGTGGAGAAGTGTGAGGTAATTCATTTCGGTAGGAATAACAGATGTGTTGAGTATAGGGCTAACGGGAGGACTTTGAATAGTGTGGAGGAGCAGAGGGATCTAGGTGTATGTGTACATAGATCCCTGAAAGTTGGGAATCAAGTAGATAAAGTTGTTAAGAAGGCATACGGAGTTTTGGCGTTTATTGGTAGGGGGATTGAATTTAGGAGTCGCAGCGTCATGATGCAACTGTACACATCTCTGGTGCGGCCGCACTTGGAGTTTTGTGTGCAGTTCTGGTCCCCACATTACAAGAAGGATGTAGAGGCTTTGGAGAGGGTGCAGAGGAGGTTTACCAGGATGTTGCCTGGTATGGAGGGGAGATCCTATGAGGAGAGATTGAGAGATTTGGGGTTGTTTTCGCTGGAAAGAAGGCGGCTAAGAGGGGATCTCATTGAAACATATAAGATGATTAGAGGTTTAGACAGGGTAGATAGTGATAGCCTTTTTCCTAGGATGGAGAAAGCTAACACGAGGGGGCACGATTTTAAATTAAGGGGGGGTAGTTATAGGACAGATGTCAGGGGTAGGTTCTTTACCCAGAGGGTGGTGAGGGACTGGAATGCCCTGCCAGCTGCAGTTGTAAATGCACCTAGTTTGGGGGCGTTTAAAAGATCTGTGGATAGGTTTATGGATGAAAAGGGATTGGTTTAGGCTAGTGGGTCATTGTTTTGTAACTGGTCGGCGCAACATCGTGGGCCGAAGGGCCTGTTCTGCGCTGTAATGTTCTATGTTCTATGAATCCTGCTCGTGATTAACCTCATACCGAACCCACTCTTGATTAACCCTGTGCCAAACCCCTCTCCGCATTAACCCCGTACTAAACCCCACATGTTATTAACTTTGTATCATACTGTGCTCGTGATTAATCTCTTCCCAAAACCCCCTATACTGAAAGCCAGTCGTGATTAAACCCATGCTGAACTCTTTTCGTGAATAACACAGTACCGAACCCTGCTTGTGATTAGCCCCGTTCTGAACTCTGCTTATGATTAAACCCGTACCGAACCCAGTTCATGATTAATCCTATAACGAACACCGCTCGTCAATAACACTGTAACCAAACCCTGCTTGTCATTAACTATGTACCAAACTCCTATTGTAATTAACCCTGTATGGAATTCCACCTCGTCATTAACCCCATACTAAACTCTGTTCGTAATTAACCCCGTACCGGATCCTGCATCGGCATTAACCCCATACCTAACGCTACTCGTGATCAAACCCATACCGAACACTGCTCATGATTAACCCCATGCCGAACAGCGCTCATGGTTAACCTTGTACTGAATTCCACTGTTTATTAAACCCTTACTGAACACTGTTCGTACTGAACCCTGCACGTCAATAACCCCATATCGAACCCCGCTCGTGCTTAACCCATACAGAACTCCACTCGTGATTAACACCGTACCAAACCTCGCTCATGATTAACCCCATACCTAACCTTGCCCATGATTAATCCTGTTCCGACCCTAGCTCATGGCTAACCCCGTAACGAACACCGCTGGTCATTAACCCTGTACCAAACCCTGCTTGTCACTAACTGTGTACCAAACAGCTCTTGTAATTAACCCCGTACAGAATCCCACTTGTCATTAATCCCACAGCGACCCCACTCGTCATTAACCCCGTACCGAAACCTGTTCGTTATGAACCCTGTTCTGAACTTCCCTCATACCGAACCTTGCTCATGGTTAACCCCGTACAGAATACTGCTCATCATTAACCCCGTAATGAAACACACTTGTCATTATGCCACCTGTGATTAACCCTAAACCAAACCTTGCATCGTCATTAACCCCATACCGAACACTACTAGTGATTAACACTGCACTGAATGCTGTGGTACGTGGTACCATGGTTAACCTTGTACCAAATCTCACTATTAATTAACCCTGCAAACTGCCCTCATATTGAACCCAGCACGTCATTAACCCCATACCTATACCTGCTTGTGCTTAACCCCATACCAAACCCCGTTCATGATTAATCCTATACCAAACCCCTCTCGTGATTAACCCCGTTCCGAACCCCGCTCCTCATTAATCCCATTTGGTTTGGGGTTAATCACGAGTGGCATTCGGTATGGGGTTAATGACGATGTGGGGTTCGCTACGGGCATAATCAGAAGTGGTTTAGAACAGGATTAATCACAAAGAGGGGTTGGAACGGGGTTAATCACATGTGGGCATCAGTACGGGGTTAATCGCGAGCAGGATTTGGTGTGAGGGGAGTTCGGTACAGGGTTAATCCTGTACCAAATCCCACACATGATTAACCCGTACCGAACCCTGTTTGTGATTAACCTGGATCCAAACCTCCTTGTGATTAACCCTGTACTGGAACCCACTTATGATTAATCCTGTACCCGACAACACTCATGACTAACCCTGTATCGAACTCCGCTTGACATTAACCTCATACTGAACCCTGCTCATGATTAACCCCGTACCAAACTCCGCTCATCATTAACCCTGCTTGTGATTAATCCTGTATCCGACAACTCTCATGATTAACCCATACCGGAACACTGCTCGTGATTAACCCCATCCCGACTCTGTTTGTGATTAACCCTGTATCGGATAATGCTTGTTATTAACTCCATACTGAACCATGCTTGTGATTAACCCACTCGTCATTAATCCTGTACTGAATGCCCTCACAATTAACCTTGTACCGAACTCCACTCCTCATTAACCCCGTATCAAACCCTGCTCATCATTAACCCTATAATGAACCCCACTCGTTATTAACAAGGTACCTAACTGCGCTCGTCATTAACCAGGTACCAAACCCCACTCGTCATTAACCCCGTACCGAAGTCTGCTCGCGATTAACCCCATACTGAACGCCGCTCTCCATTAACCCCATACTGAACTCCGCTCATGATTAGCCTTGTACCGAATACTGCTCCTCATTAACCCCATATCGAACTCTGCCGGTGATTAATCCCATACCTGTTGTGATTAACCACGTACCGAACCCCGCTCATGATCAACTCCGTACTGAACCCACATGTGGTTAACTACATGCCTAACCCCGCTCGTGATTAACCCTGTAACAAGCCCCGCTTGTACAGAACCATGCATCTCAATAAACCTGTACCGAATCCCGCTCATGATTAACTCTGAACCAAATGGCACTCGCCATTAACTTCATATCAAACCCTGCTCGTCATTAACCCTGTACCAAACCTGCATATGATTAACCAAGTACCGAATTTGCTTGTAATTAACCAAGTCGCGAACGCCGCTTGTGATTGGCCCCGTAGCAAACCCTGCCTGTACCGAACCCTACACATCATTAAACCCGTACCGTACCCGTAAGATTAAGGAAAATCCCAAGGCCTTCTATAAGTATGTGAAAGGTAAAAGGGTGAGAAAGGAAAGGATAGGACCTATAAAAGATGAAGGGGGAAAGGTCTGTGTAGAACCAGAAGAAATGGCGGAGGTGCTTAATGAGTACTTTGCATCAGTATTCACAGTGGAAGCTGATTTGGGAGATCTTGCTATGGACTTGCAGCAGGTGGAAAAGATTGAGTACGTGGACATTAAGGAGGAGGATGTGTTAGAACTTTTGAATTCTATCAAGGTAGATAAGTCGCCGGGACCAGATGGGGTGTACCCCAGGATACTGTGGGAGGCCAGGGAAGTGATTGCAGAGCCCTTGGCGATGATCTTTGCGTCGTCAATGGAGACGGGAGAGGTTCCGGAAGATTGGAGGATTGCGGATGTAGTCCCTATTTTCAAGAAAGGGAACAGGGATAGCCCGGGAAATTACCGCCCGGTGAGTCTGACCTCAGTCGTTGGTAAGCTGATGGAGAGGCTTCTGAGGGACAAGATTTACGAGCATTTGGAGAGGTTTGACATGATCAGGAATAGTCAGCATGGATTTGTCAAGGGCAGGTCGTGCCTTACGAGCCTAGTTGAGTTCTTCGATAATGTGACTGGACACATTGACGAAGGAAGTGCCGTGGACGTAGTGTACATGGACTTCAGCAAGGCTTTTGATAAGGTCCCCCATGCAAGACTTCTTGAGAAGGTGAGAGGGCATGGGATCCAAGGGCCTTTGGCCTTGTGGATCCAGAACTGGCTTGCCTGCAGAAGGCAGAGAGTGGTTGTGGATGGGTCTTTTTCGGAATGGAGGTCAGTCACCAGTGGGGTGCCCCAGGGATCTGTTCTGGGACCCTTGTTGTTTGTCATTTTCATAAATGACCTGGATGAGGAAGTGGAGGGATGGGTTAGCAAGTTCGCTGATGACACGAAGGTCGGCGGTGTTGTGGATGGTCTGGAAGGATGTCAAAAGTTGCAGCAGGACATAGATAGGATGCAGGAATGGGCGGAGAAGTGGCAGATGGACTTCAACGCGGATAAATGTGTAGTCGTCCATTTCGGCAGAACCAACGGGATGAACGAGTACACTATTAAGGGCAGGGGTCTTAGTAGCGTTGAAGAGCAGAAGGATCTCGGGGTCCGGGTTCACAGGACTCTTAAATCGGCCTCGCAGGTGGAGGAGGTGGTCAAGAAGGCGTATGGTGTACTGGCCTTCATTAATCGAGGGATTGAGTTTAGGAGTCGGGAGGTAATGCTGCAACTTTACAGGACCCTCGTCAGGCCTCATTTGGAGTACTGTGCGCAGTTCTGGTCGCCTCACTATAGGAAAGACGTAGAAGCTATTGAAAGGGTGCAGAGGAGATTTACAAGGATGTTGCCTGGACTGGGAGGCATGCCTTATGAAGATAGGTTGAGGGAGCTGGGACTCTTTTCCCTGGAGAGGCGAAGGTTGAGAGGCGACCTGATAGAAGTTTATAAAATGTTGAGAGGAATAGATAGGGTGGACTCTCAGAGGCTATTTCCCCGGGTTGAAATGGTCGCTACGAGAGGACACAGATTTAAGGTGCGGGGAGGGAAGTACAGAGGTGATGTTAGGGGTAAGTTTTTCACTCAGAGGGTGGTGAGTGATTGGAATCGGCTGCTGTCGTCGGTGGTGGAGGCGAACTCGCTGGGGTCTTTTAAAAGACTTCTGGATGAGTATATGGGGTTTAATGGGATTGGGGGTTATAGATAGGTCTATAGATTGGTGGGGTTGATGCGATCGGCGCAACTCGAGGGCCGAAGGGCCTGTTTGTGCTGTAATATTCTATGTTCTATGATCCCTTCTAGGTATTAACTCCTCGCCGAACTCCACGTCATTAACCCCGTATCGAACCCTGCTCGTCATTAACCCCATATCAATCCCTGTTCGTCATGAACCCCATACCAAACCCCTTGCGATTAACACCGTACTGAACTCCGCTCATCATTAACCCCATATTGAACTCTGTTCGTCATGAACCCCACATGAAACCCCCTTGTGATTAACACCATACCAACTCTGCACATCATTAACCCTGTACCAAACCCCGCTCATCATTAACCACATAACGAACCCCGCTCGTCATTAACCCCACATCGAACCCCGTTCGTCATGAACCCTGTACCAAACCTCCTTGTGAATAACACCATACCGATCCCCGCTTGTCATTAACCCTGTACCGAACCCCGCTCTTCATTAACCCCATACAAAACCTCACTGTGATTAACCCTGTACCGAACGATGCTCGTGATTAGCACCGTAACGAACCCCAGACATGATCAACCCCATACCAAAACCTGCGTGTTATTAACCCATACTGAAATCACATTATGATTAAGAACATAAGAACATAAGAAATAGGAGCAGGAGTAGGCCATCTGGCCCTTCGAGCCTGCCCCGCCATTCAATAAGATCATGGCTGATCTGTCGTGACTCAGCTCCACCTTCCCGCCCTCTCCCCATAACCCTTAATCCCTTCTCTTATCAAAAACCCATCAACCCGTTTCTTAAAAATATTTAGCGAGGCAGCCTCCACCACTTCAACGGGCAGAGAATTCCAGAGATTCACCACCCTTTGAGTGAAGAAGTTCCTCCTCAACTCTGTTCTAAACCGCCCCCCCTTTATCTTGAGGCTGTGCCCCCTAGTCCTACTGTCTTTTTTGAGCGGGAACAGTCTCTCCACCTCTATCCTATCCATCCCATTCATCATCTTATACGTCTCAATGAGATCTCCCCTCATTCTTCTAAACTCTAACGAGTACAAGCCTAGTTTATTTAGCCTCTCCTCATAGCTCAATCCCCTCAACTCCGGTATCAGCCGAGTAAACCTCCTCTGCACTCCCTCCAGGGCCAAAACATCCTTGCGCAGGTGCGGCGCCCAAAACTGCACACAGTACTCCAGCTGCGGCCTCACCAATGCCACTGAATTCCACACATCATTAACCCCGTACCAAACTCCGCTCATCATTAACCCTGTACCAAACCCCGCTCATCATTAACCTCATACTGAAGCTTACTCGTGATTAACCCCATACAGAACCCCGCTCCTCATTAACCCCATACTGAACGCCGCTCACCTCATTAACCCCCATACCAAACAACACTCAGGATTAATACCATTCCAAACCTCCTCGCGATTAACCTGGTACCGAACCCTGCTCATGATTAACCCTGTTCTGAACATCCCGCGTCATTAACCCCACACCGAACCCTGCTCATGATTAAACCCATTCTGAACCCTGCATCTCAATGATCCCATACCGAACTCCGGTTGTGATTGACCCCGTTCAAACCACACTTGTGATTAACCCCGTACTAAACCCCATTTGTGATTATCCCTGTATCAAACTGCGCTCATTATGAATTCTGTACCAAACCCTGCTCGTCATTAACCCCACATCGAACCACGCTCATCATTAATCCCACATCGAACCCCGCTCGTCATTAACCCCACTCGTCATTAACCCCACATCGAACCCCACTCGTCATTAACCCCATATCGAACCCCACTGGTCATTAACCCCATATCGAACCCCACTGGTCATTAACCCTGTACCAAACCCAAACCCCACTAGTCATTAACCCCATACAGAAATTCGCTTGTCATTAATCCTGTACCGAACCCTTCTTGTGATTAACCCAGTACCAAGCTCCGCTCATGATTAACCCTGTACCGAACTTCGCTCGTGATTAACCCTGTACTGAATCCTTTGCCTCATTAACCCCGTACCGAACTCTGCTCCACATTAACCCCGTAGTGATCTCCGTTTGTAATTAACCCCCTACCTCATTAACCCCATATTAAACCCACTTGTGATTAACCCCGTAGCGAACCCCACTCAAGATTAACCCCATAACAAACGCCGCTAGTATCAAACCCTGAACTTCATTAAATCTGTACTGAATTTCACTCGTCATTAACCCTGCACTGAACTACGCTCATCATTAATTAAATACTGAACGCTGCTCATGATTGACCCCGTACTGAACCATGCTTGTCATTAATCCTGTACCAAACCGTGGTCCTGATTAGCCTGTACCGAACTCCGCACGTCATTAACCCCATCCAAGCCCCGCTAATCATTAGCACCTGTACCAAACCTAGCTCGTGATTAATCTGTACTGAACTCCACATGTCATTAACCCAGTACCAAACTCTGCACGTTATTAAGCCCATCCAAACCCCACTCCTCATTAACCCCGTACTGAACCTTGTTCGTGATTATCCCATACTGAACCCTGCATGTCATTAACCCTTTAGAGAATCCAACTTGTTATTAACCCCACATAGAATCCCACTCGTGATTAACCCCGTAGCAAAGACCGGTCATGATTAATCCCATACAGAATCCCACTCGTTATTAGCCCCAGACTGAACTTTGCTCGTGATTAACCCCGTATCAAACACTGTTTGTGATTTACCCTGCCGAACTCCGCATCTCATTAACCTTGTACCAAACCCCGCTTGTCATTATAAGAACATAAGAAATAGGAGCAGGAGTAGGCCATCTCGCCCTTCGAGCCGGCCCCGCCATTCAATAAGATCATGGCTGATCTGAAGTGGATCAGTTCCACTTTCCCGCTTTTTCCCCATAACCCTTAATTCCCCTATCAGAAATCGATCCACCCGTGACTTAAATATATTTAGCGATTTTGTCTCCACCACTTCAACGGGCAGAGAATTCCAGAGATTCACCACCCTTTAAGTCAAGAAGTTCCTCCTCAACTCTGATCTAAACTGCACCCCCCTTATCTTGAGGCTGTGTCCTCTAGTCCTGCCATCCTTTCTAAGCAGGAAGAATCTCTTTACCTCTACCCTATCTATCCCCTTCATTAGCTTATACGTCTCTATAAGATCCCTCCTCAGCCTTCTAAACTCCAACGAGTACAGACCCAGTCTATTTAATCTCTCTTCATAGGCTAACCCCCTCATCTCCGGTATCAGCCTAGTGAACCTCCTCTGCACTCCCTCCAAGGCCAATATATCCTTCCACAAGTGCGGCGAACAAAACTGCACACAGTACTCCAGCTGCAGTCTCACCAGTGCCCTGTACAGTTGCAGCAAGACCTCCCTACTTTTATATTCTATCCCCCTCGCTATAAAGGCCAACATTCCATTCACCTTCTTGATCACCTTCTACAACTGCAGACTGGGTTTTTGCAATTTGTGCACAAGGACCCCCAGGTCCCTCTGCACCGTTGCATGCTGTAGCTTTTCGCCTTTTAAATAATAATCCCTCCTACTATTATTTCTGCCAAAGTGGATAAGCTCACACTTGCTAACATTATACTCCATCTGCCAGGTCCTCGCCCACTCGCTCAGCCTATCCAGATCTCTCTGCAGATTTTCCACATCCTCCACGCAATTTGCTTTTCCACTCATCTTCGTGTCATCAGCAAATTTTGTTATCCTACACTCAGCCACCTCCTCCAGATCATCTATACAAATGGTAAACAGTTGAGGCCCCAGCACTGATCCCTGCGGCACTCCACTAGTCACAAACCGCCAACCAGAATAGCACCCATTGATACCAACTCTCTGCTCCCTATTAGACAGCCAATCCGCTATCCACGCTAACACCTAACCCCCAACTCTGTGCACCCTAACCTTCTGTAGCAACCTTTAGTGAGGCACCTTATCAAACACCTTTTGGAAATCTAAAAACACCACATCCACCAGTTCCCCTCTGTCTACCACACCAGTCACATCCTCATAGAAATCCAATAAATTCGTCAAACACGGCTTCTCCTTAACAAATCTCCGAACCAAACCCCGCTCACCATTAACCCTGTACTGAGCTCTGCTTGTCATTAACCCATACCAAACCCCACTTGTCATTAACCCCGTACCAAATCCTGTTCATCATTAACCCCATACCAAACCCTGCTTGTCATTAACCCATACCAAACCCCGCTCGTCATTAACCCCGTATCAAACCCCACTCATCATTAACCCCATACCAAATGCCGCTCCTCATTAACTCCGTACTGAACCTCGCTCGTGCTTAACCCCATACTGAACCCGCATGTTATTAATCCTGTAGGCAATCCAACTTGTGATTAACCCCATACAGAATCCCACTTGTGATTAACTCTGTGGCAAACCCTGCTCATCCCAAATCCTGCTCGTCATTAACCATGTATTGAATCTTGGTCGTGATTATCCCTGTACTGAATCACGCTCGTGATTAGGCCCGTACTGAACCCTGCACATGATTAACTACATACCGAAACCCGCTTGTCTACCCCATGCTGAACTCCGCTCGTGATTAACTCCATACTGAACTCTGCAAGCCATTAACCCCCTACCAAGCCCCGCTCATCATTAACCCCATTCCAAACCCCGCTCGTCATTAACCCCGTTCCAAACCCCGCTCGTCATGAACCCCGTTCCAAACCCCGCTCGTCATTAACCCTGTTCCAAACCCCACTTGTCATTAACCCCGTACCAAACCCTACTCATCATTAACCCCGTACCAAAGCCTGTTCGTGATCAACCCCAAACTGAACTCTGCTCGTGATTAACTTTGTACCGAACCGCACACCTCATTAACCTCACACCAAGCACCACTCGGGATTAACCCTATTCCAAACCCCCTTGTGATTAACCTGGTACCGAATACTGCTCGTGATTAACCCCGTCCGAACACCCCATGTCTTTAACCCATATTGAACCCCGCTTGTGATTAACCCCGTACTGAATCCTACACCTCACTGTCCATGGACGGAAACCCGCTAGTGATTAACCCCGTACTGAACTCCACTTGTGATTAACCCCGGATTGAACCCCACTCATGATTAACCCCACACCACATTAACTCCATACTGAACTCCGCTCATGATCAATCCCATACCGAACCCCGCTCTTCATTAACCCTGTACCAAACCCAGCTCATTATTAACCTCATATCAAATCCCGCTCGTCATTAACCTGTACCAAAACTGCTAGTCATTATCTCCATACTGAACGCCACACATCATTAACCAGTACCAAACGCTGCACATCATTAACCCTGTACCAAACCCCACTCATCATTAACCCTGTATTGAACCCTGCTTGTCATTAATGCCGTACAAAACCTCACTCATGTTTAATCCCGTACTGAACCCTACATATCATTAAAGCTGTACCGACCCTGCATGTCATTAACCCCGTACTGAACCTCGCTCATGATTAGCCCCATACCAGACCCCACACATCATTAACCCTACAGAGAATACCACTTGTGATTAACCTCGTAGCGAACCCAGCTCGTGATTAATGCAGTACCAAAACTCACTACTGATTAACCCCTTATAGAATCCCACTCGTTATTAACCCCGTATTGAACATTGCACCTCATTGAACCCGTACTGAACCCTGCACCAAACTGCGCTCGTGATTAATCCCGTATGGAACTCCGCACGTCATTACCATTGTACCAAACCCCGCTCGTCATTAACCCCATATCGAACCTCGCTCGTCATTAACCCCGTACCAAACCCATTCATGAATAACCCCGTATTGAATCCCGCTCATCATTAACCCCGTAGTGAACCCTGCATGTCACTAACCCCATATTGAAGCTCGCTCACGATTAACCCCGTATCGAACCCCACAAGTCATTAGCTCCGTACCGAATCCCGCACGTCATTAACCCCGTACCGAACCCGCACATCATTAACCCTGTACTGAACCTCGCTCATGATTAACTCCGTAGTGAACCCCGCATGTCATTAACCTATAGAGAATCCAACTCGTGATTAACCTCATTGTTCCTGTGGAGCAGAGTTGAGAGGCAGCGATTTTTGGGCGAGTGAGGAGGCAGCAAAAAGGCAGCAAAAAGTTTATACTGGGTAACTTTTTATTTTAGTTTTAAAGTCGCGAGTTTCGGCGTTTTTTTTAAAATTAAGTTAGAAACCGGAAGTCGTCACTAGGGCGCTTGCCGGTACTTGTAGTTTTTTTCTCGGGCCCCTAACCCTATAAATTAGCGCAGAGAGGATACCCGATTCTCTACACTGGGAGAGAATCCCACCCTTCCACCTCCTCTAACCTAATTATAAGTGTGTGGGAAGGTTTTTTTTTTAAAAAATATTTTTATTTTTCTGCTGGGAATAGTTTCAGAGATGGCAGTTCAGGCTGTAAGCTGCATCTCCTGTGGGATGTATGTAGTGAGGGAGTCCAGCAGTGTTTCAGGTGGTTTTACTTGTGGGAAGTGTGTAAAAGTGCAGTTTCTGGAGGAGCGTGTAAAGGAGCTGGAGGTGGAATTAGAGGAGCACCGCATAATCCGGAAAGTGGAGGAGGACATAGAAAGGAGTTATAAGGAGATAGTTACTCCTAGAAATGAGTCTTGGGTCACTGTCAGGAAGAGGGGAAAGAAGCAGTTGGGGGGTCAATCCCCTGGGGCTGTTCCCCTCCAAAATAGGTTTTCGGTCCTGGAGGCTACAGTTGAGGAGGAATCAACTGGGGATAGCCAAAGGGAGCAGGTCTCTGGGGGTGAGCCTATTGGGAAATCTCAGGTGGTTAGGGGTAAGAGGTTGGGCCTCGTGATTGGGGACTCCACAGTTAAGGGGACGGATAGGAGAGTTGGAGGTAAGGGTAGGGACTCGGGGCTGGTGTGTTGCCTACCTGGGGCTGGGGTCCGGGATGTATCGGACAGGGTATTCAGGACTCTTAGGGGAGAGGGAGATCAACTCCAAGTTATAGTTCATGTGGGGACACATGACATAGGGAGATTAAGGGAAGGGGATATTAAACAAAGATTTATGGAGTTGGGGTGGAAACTAAAGGCCAAGTCTGGAAGAAGTTATATCCGGACTCTTGCCTGTGCCACGGGATAGTTTAGAGAGGAATAGAGAGAGGGAAAGTTTGAACTCGTGGCTGAGGGGATGGTGCAGGAGGGAGAGGTTCAGGTACTTAAGCAATTGGGGCTCATTCTGGGGAAGGCGGGACCTCTATATGAGTGATGGTTTACACCTGAACCAGAGGGGAATCAATATCCTGGGGGGTAAATTTGCAAAGGCTATGCGGGGAGGTTTAAACTGATTTGGGGGGGGGGTGGGATATTGAGTAGAGGGGGTGAAAGGGAGGGGGGCATAGATGGGGAATGCAAGGCACGGCGTAGTGGGGGTGGGGCGGAGCAGGGTTTGAAATGCATGTTCTTTAATACTTTAAAGGTAGGGGAGGACCGCAGGAAACATGGGAGGGAGGTTAGACTGGGGGTGGAGAAGGGAAATGCCCAGACTGAGGGGCTGAAGTGTGTATATTTTAATGCAAGGAGTATAGTAAATAAGGTAGATGAGCTTAGGGCGTGGATAGCTGCTTGGGAATGTGATGTGGTGGCCATTACGGAGACTTGGATGTCTCAGGGACAGGACTGGGTACTTCAGGTGCCAGGTTTCAGATGTTTCAGGAAGGACAGAAGAGGTGGTGGAGTGGCACTGTTAATAAGGGACAGTGTCATGGCTGCAGAGAAAGAGGATGCCGTGGAGGGACTTTCTACAGAGTCTCTGTGGGTGGAAGTTACGAACAGCAAAGGGTCGAAAACTTTGCTGGGTGTATTCTATAGGCTGCCCAATAGTGACAGGGAAGTTGAAGTGCAGATAGGGAACCAGATTCTGGAGAAATGTATTAAAAACAGAGTTGTCGTGATGGGAGACTTCAATTTCCCAAACATCGACTGGAATATCCCTAGAGTAAGGGGTTCGGCTGGAGAGGAGTTTGTTAGGTGTGTTCAGGAAGGTTTCCTGACACAGTATGTGGACAAGCCTACGAGGGGAGAGGCAGTACTTGACCTGGTACTGGCGAATGAACCAGGGCAGGTGATGGATCTCTCGGTAGGAGAGCATCTTGGGAATGGTGACCATAATTCTATCTCCTTCACAATTGCATTGGAACGAGATAGGATCAGACAGGCTAGGAAGGTGTTTGTCTGGAGTAAGGGGAGATACGAAGAAGTCAGGAAGTTACTTGGACAAATAAACTGGAAGGAGGCATTCTTAGGGAAAAGTACCGAAGGAAGGTGGCGGATATTCAAGGAATGTTTGTCTGGCGTTCTGCATGACAATGTTCCGATAAGGCAAGGGGGTTTTGGTAGGTCGCGGGAACCGTGGTGCACGAAGGCTGTGTTGAACCTAGTCAGGAGGAAAAGGAAGGTGTACAAAAAGTTCAGGGAACTAGGAGAGGTTAAGGATCTTGAAGAATATAAGGACTGTAGAAAGGAGGTTAAAAGGGAAATTAGGAGAGCCAGAAGGGGTCATGAGAAGACCTTGGCGGGTAAGATTAAGGAAAATCCCAAGGCCTTCTATAAGTATGTGAAAGGTAAAAGGGTGAGAAGGGAAAGGATAGGACCTATAAAAGATGAAGGGGGAAAGGTCTGTGTAGAACCAGAAGAAATGGCGGAGGTGCTTAATGAGTACTTTGCATCAGTATTCACAGTGGAAGCTGATTTGGGAGATCTTGCTATGGACTTGCAGCAAGTGGAAAAGATTGAGTACGTGGACATTAAGGAGGAGGATGTGTTAGAACTTTTGAATTCTATCAAGGTAGATAAGTCGCCGGGACCAGATGGGATGTACCCCAGGATACTGTGGGAGGCCAGGGAAGTGATTGCAGAGCCCTTGGCGATGATCTTTGCGTCGTCAATGGAGACGGGAGAGGTTCTGGAAGATTGGAGGATTGCGGATGTAGTCCCTATTTTCAAGAAAGGGAACAGAGATAGCCCGAGAAATTACCGCCCGGTGAGTCTGACCTCAGTCGTTGGTAAGCTGATGGAGAGGCTTCTGAGGGACAAGATTTACGAGCATTTGGAGAGGTTTGACATGATCAGGAATAGTCAGCATGGATTTGTCAAGGGCAGGTCGTGCCTTACGAGCCTAGTTGAGTTCTTCGATAATGTGACTGGACACATTGACGAAGGAAGTGCCGTGGACGTAGTGTACATGGACTTCAGCAAGGCTTTTGATAAGGTCCCCCATGCAAGACTTCTTGAGAAGGTGAGAGGGCATGGGATCCAAGGGCCTTTGGCCTTGTGGATCCAGAACTGGCTTGCCTGCAGAAGGCAGAGAGTGGTTGTGGATGGGTCTTTTTCGGAATGGAGGTCAGTCACCAGTGGGGTGCCCCAGGGATCTGTTCTGGGACCCTTGTTGTTTGTCATTTTCATAAATGACCTGGATGAGGAAGTGGAGGGATGGGTTAGCAAGTTCGCTGATGACACGAAGGTCGGCGGTGTTGTGGATGGTCTGGAAGGATGTCAAAAGTTGCAGCAGGACATAGATAGGATGCAGGAATGGGCGGAGAAGTGGCAGATGGACTTCAACGCGGATAAACGTGTAGTAGTCCATTTCGGCAGAACCAACGGGATGAACGAGTACACTATTAAGGGCAGGGGTCTTAGTAGCGTTGAAGAGCAGAAGGATCTCGGGGTCCGGGTTCACAGGACTCTTAAATCGGCCTCGCAGGTGGAGGAGGTGGTCAAGAAGGCGTATGGTGTACTGGCCTTCATTAATCGAGGGATTGAGTTTAGGAGTTGGGAGGTAATGCTGCAACTTTACAGGACCCTCGTCAGGCCTCATTTGGAGTACTGTGCGCAGTTCTGGTCGCCTCACTATAGGAAAGACGTAGAAGCTATTGAAAGGGTGCAGAGGAGATTTACAAGGATGTTGCCTGGACTGGGAGGCATGCCTTATGAAGATAGGTTGAGGGAGCTGGGACTCTTTTCCCTGGAGAGGCGAAGGTTGAGAGGCGACCTGATAGAAGTTTATAAAATGTTGAGAGGAATAGATAGGGTGGACTCTCAGAGGCTATTTCCCCGGGTTGAAATGGTCGCTACGAGAGGACACAGATTTAAGGTGCGGGGAGGGAAGTACAGAGGTGATGTTAGGGGTAAGTTTTTCACTCAGAGGGTGGTGAGTGAATGGAATCGGCTGCCGTCGTCGGTGGTGGAGGCGAACTCGCTGGGGTCTTTTAAAAGACTTCTGGATGAGTATATGGGGTTTAATGGGATTGGGGGTTATAGATAGGTCTATAGATTGGTGGGGTTGATGCGATCGGCGCAACTCGAGGGCCGAAGAGCCTGTTTGTGCTGTAATGTTCTATGTTCTATGTTCTAACCCCAAACAGAATCCCTATGATTAATACCATATGGAATCCCTCTCGTGATTAACTCCACAGCAAACCCAGCTCGTGATTAACTCCACAGCAAACCCAGCTCGTGATTAACTCCACAGCAAACCCAGCTCGTGATTAACTCCACAGCAAATCCGGCTCGTGATTAACCCCATACCGAACCCTGTTCATGATTAACCCCGTACCGAACTCCACATCTCATTAGCCCCGTAACAAACCCCAGTCTTTATTAACTCTGTACCAAACCCCGCTTGTCATTAACCTCGTACCAAACGCTCGTCATTACCCCTGTACCAAACTCTGCTCGTCATTAACCCTGAAGAATCTTGCACATCATTAACCCCGTACTGAACCTCGCTTATCATTAACCCCACAGCGAACACCACACATCATTAATGCCCTACCCAACCCCACATGTCATTAATGCCATACTGAACCCCGCATGTCATTAACCCTGTACTGAAAACCGCTCCTCATTAACTCCATACTGAACCTCGCTCGAGATTAACTCCGTACCGAACCTCGCATGTCATTCACCCTGTACAGAATTCAACTTGTGATTAACCCCATACAGAATTCCACTCATGATTAACCCCGCAGCGAACCCCGCTCGTGACAAACCCAGTACCGAAACATGCTCCTGATTAACCCCATACAGAATCCCACTCATTATTAACCCCGTACTGAACACTGCTCGTGATTAACCATGTAATGAACCCTGCTTGTGATTAACCCCGGAGTGACCCCTACTCATGATCAATCCTGTAGCAAACCCCTGTCGTGATTAACCCTGAACAGAACGCCGCACGTGATTGACTCTGTACCGAATTCCGCTTGTACTGAAATCTGCACGTCATTAAACTCGTACCGAACCCTGCTCATGATTAACTCTGTATGGAATCCTGCTTGTGATTCACCCTGTACCGAACCCCGCATGTCCTTAACCTCACCCCGAATCCAGCCTGTCATTAACCCGCGTATTGAACCTTGCTCGTGATTAATCTGTACCGAACTCCACATGTCATTAACCCTATACTGAACCTCGCTCATGATTAACCCCATACCAAACCATGCATGTCATTAACGCCGTACCGAATCCTGCATATCATTAACCCTGTACTGAACCCCACACGTCATTAACCCTATAGGGAATCCAACTCGTGATTAACCCCATACAGAATCTCACTCGTGATTAATGCAGTACCGAAACTCGCTCGTGATTAACCCTACACAGAATCCCACTCATTATTAATCCTGTACTGAACTCCGCTTTGTGTTCAAACCCGCACCGAACTCCGTTTGTGATTAGCCCTGTATCAAACTCTGCATCTCATTAGCCCCGTACCAAACCCCACTCATCATTAACCTCGCACCAAACCCTGCTTGTCAGTAACCTCGTACCAAACTCCGCTAATCATTAACTCTGGTCCAAACCCCGCACATCATTAACCCCGTACCGAACCCCACACATCATTAACGCTGTACCAAACCCCACTTGTCATTAATCTGTACTGAATTCTGCATATCATTAACCCTGTACCAAACCCATTCCGTACATCATTAACCCCGGACTGAACCCTGCACGTCATTAATGCCGTACCGAACCTCGCTCGTGTTTAATCCTGTACCGAGCCCCGCATGTTATTAACCCCATACTGAACCCTGCTCGTGATCAACCCTGTACAGAATCCCACTCATTATTAACCTGTACCGAACTCCGCTCGCGATCAACCCTGTACTGAACCCCGCAAGTGATTAACCCTGAACCGAACCCCACTCTTGATTAACCTGAACCAAATCCCACTTATGATTAACCCTGTACCAAACCCCGCTTGTATTGAACCCTGCTCTTGATTAACCCCGTGCTGAATCCTGGTCATACTGATCCCCAGTCCAGAGCTTTATGGTCATTGAGCCGGAGCTCAGAGGGCTGGTGCTGTTCATTCTTACCTTCTTTCTGACTTCCTGCTGCACTCAGACTCTGCTGGTTAAGAAGACTCTGGTTATAGAGGGAGGGGAGTGCTGCAGCTGCATATTGCTGAATCCCCGAGTATGCCTGTGTCAGAGCATCCATTGCACTGCCTGTACCATTCGATAGACCCCCACTCCCCAGGCCTCCATTTAAAGCTGCCATACCTGGGGACAGATTTGACCAAAGTCACATTTCATATCAACATTCAGTATTCACTATACAAGCCAATAAGTAAAATGAGCAGACATTACCAAACCTACATCTAGGTGAAAGCCTAAAGTCAACTCAACAGCCCCTATACAACAGCCAACTTTAAGGGCGTTCAAATGGTCAGCGGATAGGCATATGGATAATATTGGAACAGGTTAGGTTAGAGGGTCATTAGATTGGTTCCACTGGTCGGCGCAACATCGAGGGCCGAAGGGCCTGTACTGTGCTGTAATGTTCTATGTTCTGTATGCTCAGCAGACTAGAGACAGACTCCACTCCCCAAACACTGCACCCCTGACTCTCCTGTTCCCCCAATTTCCTTAAATCACTTCCACTCCCCTCCCCAACCTCCCTGCACTCCCCTCCCCAACCCTCTTGACTCAAACTATCCCCAACCTGCCTCCTGTCCCCTCCCCAAATTTGCCAGTACCAACCCCCTCGACTCAAACTATCCTCTACTCCCTCCACTCCCCCCAACCTTCCACACTCCCCTCTCCAATCTGCCCTCCTGTACCCCTAAACATCCCCTCCTGCAACCCCCCTCCCCACTCCCTCAACTCCACCCCCACATCACACCTCCCTCCACTCCCCTCCCCCAATCCCTCTCCATTCCCCTCACTCAACAAACCCCGCTGTTCCTCCTCCCCCACCACCCATTCCCTCCTCCTCCTCACCAGCCTGGGGCTGATTTGCACCATCAGCTCTCCAAAATGTAGCCTGTCAGACTGCTCCTTAGCCTAATCCAGCCCAAAGAACCATCACTAATCCCCTCCACTCCCAGTCTGGAGCCTGAGTGCCCAGTCCAGAACCCAAACAAGATGTAATATATTCTGTCATAATTCATACTTGTTTTTTTCCTCATTTCCTTTGACAGAAAACATTATGAATTTGGTCTGTTCTGCTGCACAAGGACCTCCATTTTGAAGTGCTATGTCTTGCTGATTAGGGATAGTCAGCATGGCTTTCTGACTGGAAAATCAGGTCTCACAAATTTGATTGAATTTTTTGAATGGGTAACTAAGAAGGTAGATGAGGGCAGTACAGTTGACGTTATCTACATGGACTTTAGCAAGGCCTTTGATAAGGTACCGCATAGTAAGTTGCTACATAAGGTTAAATCTTGCGGGATCCAAGGTGAGGTAGCTAAATGGATACATAATTGGCTTGACGGCAAGAGAGTTGTTTCTCAAACTGAAGACCTGTGACCAGAGGTGTGTTTCAGGGATCGGTGCTCGGTCCACCGTTATTTGTTATTTATATTAATGATTTTGGATGAGAATATAGGAGGCATGGCTAGCAAGTTTGAAGATGACACCAAGATTAGTGGCTTAGTGGACAGTGAAGAAGGTTATCTGATTGCAACGGGATCTTGATCAATTGGGCCAGTGGGCTGACGATAAATGTGAGGTGATGCAGGGCAGGACTTAAGCAATTAATAAGAACATAAGAAATAGGAGCAGGAGTAGGCCATCTAGCCCTTCGAGCCTGCCCTGCCATTCAATAAGATCATGGCTGATCTGTCGTGGCTCAGTTCCACTTTCCCTCCCTCTCCCCATAACCCTTAATCCCCTCTCTTATCAAAAACCCATCAACCCGCGTCTTAAAAATATTTAGCGAGGCAGCCTCCACCACTTCAACGGGCAGAGAATTCCAGAGATTCACCACCCTTTGAGTGAAGAAGTTCCTCCTCAACTCTGTTCTAAACAGTCCCCCTTTTATCTTGAGGCTGTGCCCCCTAGTCCTACTGTCTTTTTTGAGCGGGAAGAGTCTCTCCACCTCTATCCTATCCATCCCATTCATCATCTTATACGTCTCAATGAGATCTCCCCTCATTCTTCTAAACTCTAACGAGTACAAGCCCAGTTTATTCAGCCTCTCCTCATAGCTCAACCCCTCAACTCCGGTACCAGCCTAGTAAACCTCCTCTGCACTCCCTCCAAGGCCAAAATATCTTTGCGCAGGTGCGGCGCCCAAAACTGCACACACTACTCCAGCTGTGGCCTCATCAATGCCCTATACAGCTGCAGCAAGACCTCCCTACTTTTGTATTCAATCCCCCTCGCTATGAAGGCCAGCATCCCATTTGCCTTCCTGACCACCTGCTGCACCTGCAAGCTGGGTTTTTGCGACTCATGCACAAGGACCCCGAGGTCCCTCTGCACTGTCACCTGCTGCAGTTTTTCGCCCCGTAAGTAATAATCCTTCCTACTATTCTTCCTACCAAAGTGGACCACCTCACACTTGCCAACATTAAATTCCATTTGCCATTTCCTGGCCCATTCGCCCAGCCTATCTAGATCCTTCTGCAGACTCTCCACACCCTCTGCACAATTTGCCGTTCCCCCAATCTTGGTGTCATCAGCAAATTTCGACACCCTACACTCGGTTTCCCTCCTCCAGATCATCTATATAAATGGTAAAAAGCTGAGGCCCCAGCACCGATCCCTGGCGCACTCCACTAGTCACCATCCGCTAATCCGAATAGCAACCCATTGACCCCCACTCTCTGCCTCCTATTTGACAACCAATCCTCTATCCACGCTAACACCCTACCTTCTGCAATAACCTCTTGTGAGGTACTTTGTCAAACGGCCTTCTGAAAATCTAGAAAGACCACATCCACCGGCTCTCCTCTATCCACCGCCCTAGACACATCCTCATAGAACTCCAGTAAATTTGTCAGACACGACTTCCCTTTAATGAAACCTTGCTGTGTCTGCTCTATCAAGCAATTCCTTCAAGATGCCAATGGTAGGGTGTTGGGGAGAGATCTAGGGGTACAGGTTCATAGCTCCTTGAAAGTGGAATCACAGGTGGACAGAATGGTGGTGAAGGCATCCAGCACACTTGGTTTCATTGGTCAGAATATTGAATACAGGAATTGGGATATCTTGTTAAAGTTGTACAAGACATTGGTAAGGCCACACTTGGAAGAGTGTGTACAGTTCTGGTTACCCTATTGTAGAAAGGATATTATTAAATTAGAAAGAATGCAGAAGCGATTTACTAGGATGCTACAGGGACTTGATGGTCTGAGTTATAAGTCGAAGCTGGATAGACTGAGACTTTTTCCTCTGGAACATAGTAGACTGAGGCGTGATCTTATAGAGATCTATGAAATAATGAGGGGCATAGATCAGCGAGATAGTCAATATTTTTTCCCAAAGGTAGGGGAATCTAAAACTAAAGGGCATAAGTTTAAGGTAAGGGGGGAAGAGATACAAAAGGATCCAGAGGGGCAATTTTTTTCACACAGGGGGTGGAGAATGTTTTGGAACAAGCTGCCAGAGATAGTAGTAGAGGTGGGTTCAATTTTGTCTTTTAAAGAGGCACTTACATGGCTAAGATGGGTATGGAGGGATATGGGCCAAATGCAGGCAATTGGGACTAGCTTTGGGGTTTCAAAACAAAAAGCGGCATGGGCAAGTTTGGCCAAAGAGCCTGTTTCCATGCTATAAACCTCTATGACTATGCTGATCAAATGCTAAATACAAATGCATGTTGTTTCTGCTACGATTGCTAACTCAGATCGTTTCTGAATATTATAATAACAGAGCGCCCCTCACCTGCTAAAGAGCTGACGTTGAGGCCGCCTGATGCCCCTGCCAATGTCTGCAGTGCTCCCAGTGATGCCATTGGATTCACTGAGGAGGAGTTTGTTTGGCTGCTGCTTGAAGAACCTGCATTGGAAGAAAGTGATAACCAAGTAGTACACTGACCTGTTTTGAATTATCCCAACACGCTGTTCAAATGTGAGTAAAGTAACCTGTAAATATCAATGACCACACACACCAACAACAAACGGAATGTGTGTGGAGCGGGGAGAACAGGATTAGGAAACAGATGTAATTCAGTACTTACATTATACCAGGATCTAACAGTAAGGAAGCTGGGAATGGAAAACAAACACATTGCTGGAGAGTGTAACTACAGCGTGACATACCGCCCTGAGCCAGCTCCATTATAAGTCTCAACATAAGAAAATTTATAATCGGAGAATTTAGCCCAAGTATGACAAGGTGTGCATGCAAATAAGGTTTTAAATGTTATAACAAAATAATCTGTGCAGTGATATTTTATGCACAATTTTCACATAATCTGAACATTACCTAAATGCATAGAGAGAGCTGAAGTTCAGGCAATGTGTCGGTGCACATAATGCAGATTACTGGCTGTGGTCAAAGTGTAGATACTTGGTGTCCTATCATACCTGGAGGAACTGCAGATTGTGCTCTTTGGTGCTCTTCCACTAAGTGGAACTGGCTCTTTGTCACCGCACCTGTGATAGGTTAATGTCTTCAAGTGACCGCTGGTTACGGTCAATGCTTTGATCCTCCTGCTCTGAGCTGGTTCATACACAGAGGGGGCTTGGCATGTTGTCACTCAATCACACAATCAAAGAATCAATTAGAGAAGGGTGTGGTAAGGCACCAGTCACAAGTGTAGGAATCAGCAAGAGAGAAAGGATAAGAGGTGTTAGATCACCAGAGGTTGAGTGCAGACACTATCTCTGCACCCAGTGGGATACATGAACAGGGAAATAGAAGAGCTGATTTGACCCTGTTTGATTAAAGTAGCATTAATGGACAGCAAAGAACAGGACGGGTAATAAATGAACAGGGTAGGACAGAATTAAAGAGGGATTTATTTGATGGATAACAAGAATGATGATGGCGATTAAAAAGACATTTAATGGGACTCTAAGAAAAAAATACACATTTTAGATGGTAGCTACAAATGTAGGAACAAAGCTTTTTTAAAGAAGAATAAGATCGGCATTAATGGACAACAACCATTAGCCAACAACATTTGGGACAATTCTGATGGGAAAAATGCGCTGTTAGCAAGTTACCTCAAAGATTATGCCATTTAAGTCAAAGAACGAGTAACCAAAATAGATTACTGCCTGGAATCAAATAGAAAGGTTTGATTTCTGTTTCAAAGATGTTATGAAGCATACTAAATCGGATTAAGTAACGAGGGAAAATGACAGAAACTGAAAGTTAAATAGCAAATGGGAATTGGGATATTGAATGCAATTCAATTAATTGGAATATTTTGATTTGACACTGAAGTATAATCTAGTGAAAGGGAAGTATAGATGGGCTAGTAAATTGATAGCTTTCTCTTGGTGTTTTTTAAGAGAACAGAATTTGATACTCTGAACCAAGGCATCTGGAACATATGTGGAGAGATGAGCAAAGACTTCAAAATCTTTTGATAAAATTGCCTGAGAATCAAGAAGGTGTTGGCATGATATTGAAACACTGCATATGTGCGCAGATGAATTACGTACAAAGTAATGCAGGAAACCAATCCAAATAGATCCATTCAAGGATTTGGAAGTGCTTGCATTAATACATTTAAGAATAGGTATCAGACATGTACACTATCTGACAAACAACATGGCATGAAATGGTAAATGGGACCAAAATGATTGAAACACTGACACATGCTCCATTGAGAAACAAATTTCAAGACAACTGGGACAAAAATTAAGTACCTGCCAAGAAGAGGAGCAAAATGATAGTGAAAGAATAAATAATTCAGATGGGAACAATTAATGACCTAGTAGCAAATAAACCGAATGAGGAATATGCATAAGATGATAAAGATAAATGAAGAACAAAGAACAATAAAGAAAAGTACAGCACAGGTACAGGCCCTTTGGACCTCCAAACCTACGGCAATCATGATGCCCGCCTAAACAAAAGCCGTATGCATTTATGGAATCTATATCCTTCTTATTCATATATTTGTCGCTTTTGTACTTGCTCCCATCACCTCCCCAGGCAGTGCGTTCCAGGCATTCACCATCCTCTGTGTGAAAAAAACTCTCCATTCACCTGACGAAGAGGCAGTCCCCTCAAAAGCTTGTGAGTATTATCAAATAAAACGGTTGGACTAAAACCTGGTGTTGTCAGACTTTTTACTAAAAAAAAACTTGCCTTTAAACTTCTCCGACGCACCTTAACTCTATGTCCCCTAGTACTTGACTTTTCTACCCCAGAAAAGAGCATCTGACTATTCTGTCTGTCCATGCCACTCAATTTTGTAAACGTCTATCAGGTCACACTATAACCTCTGTCGTTCCAGTGAGAACAAACAGAGTTTATGCAACCTTTTCTCATAGCAAATACCCTCCAGATCAGGCAACATCCTGATAAATCTCTTCTGTACCCTCTCCAAAGCATCCACATCCTTCTGGTAGTATGGCGACCAGAATTGTACACAATATTCTAAATGAGGCCTGACTAAGGATCTGTACAACTGCAGCATGACCTTCAAATCTTTATACTCAATGGCCCGACTGATTGAAGGCAAACATGCTGTATGCTTTCTTGACCACTTTATCCACTCGTGTTGCCACTTTCAATGATTAGTGGACATGTACGCCCAGATCGCTGTCTGTTAATACTCCAAAAGGTTCTATCATTTACTGTAGGATAGAACTGGAGGATATTTTAAGTCCATGCATGATGTTATTTGGAATGATATTCAGAGATATTTAATCAGTAAGGGAATCAGAGGTTATTTGGATAAAGAGAGGCCAAAGAGTTGAGGATTATCGTATCAGATCAGTCATGGTCTCATCAAATAGTCGAGCTGACTTGATGGGCCAAATGGCCTACTTCTGCTCCCACACCTTTTTCGAGGGAATTCTAAGGTTAGATCTTCCAAAGAGGAGAGTGAAAACTTGGAATCCTTCATTAGGGAGACAGACTCTTAATGATTCTGGATACTGAAATCTGGGTGGGTGTCTGACAGATCTGTGGGATCTGTCTTGGTCACACCTGCCATGTATTTTGCAGTGTAGTGTGTTTGACCGGTTTACCTGTTAATTCACACGCACTTCGTGTTAATCCTGAACGTTAGAGTGCAAGATAGATAGATATTGTAAATATAGAAGAGGGAGGAATAAGAGAAGAACTCCTAACAGCAAAGTGCAGGGAGCAATTTTTTAAATCCCAAGTTGATATGATCCTTAATCGAATTCCTAAAGTTTTGTTATGATCTGGTTCGAGACCTTTTGTTTGAAGTAGACAAATGTTTTTGGGATCCCAGGTACTTAGGAAGAGAATAAAGCCACAAGTCACGTGCTCACTGTGTACAAGCTTTGAACAAAATAGGCTTTACTATATTATTATATATATATTATTTATTGTATATTCAAGATAGATAGATATTGTAAATCCGGGATGAGAAAGTGGAGGGATGGGTTGGTAAGTTTGCTGACGACATGAAGGTTGGTGATGTTGTGGATAGTCTGGAGGATGTCAGAAGTTGCAGTGTGACATAGATAGGATGCAAGGCTGGGCGGAGAGTGGCAGATGGACTTCAATCCTGATAAATGTGTAGTGGTCCATTTTGGCAGAACAAATGGGATGAACATAGAACATAGAACATTACAGCACAAACAGGCCCTTCGGCCCTCGAGTTAGAACATAGAACATTACAGCACAAACAGGCCCTTCGGCCCTCGAGTTGCGCGATCCACCATCAACCCCACCAATCTATAGACCTATCTATAACCCCAATCCCATTAAACCCCCATATACTCATCCAGAAGTCTTTTAAAAGACCCCAGCGAGTTCGCCTCCACCACCGATGACGGCAGCCGATTCCATTCACTCCCACCCTCTGAGTGAAAAACTTTGCTTACTGTTGGTGCAACTGTATAGGTTTCCTATAGGTGCCTAAGATTTTAGTGGCTTAAAGAAATCTGACTGGTGTTGAACATAGAACATAGAACACTACAGCACAAACAGGCCCTTCGGTCACGAGTTGCACCGATCACATCATCACCTACCAATCTATAGACCTATCTATAACCCCCAATCCCATTAAACCCATATACTCATCCAGAGTCTTTTAAAAGACCCCAGCGAGTTCGCCTCCATCACCGATGACGGCAGCCGATTCCATTCACTCCCACCCTCTGAGTGAAAAACTTACCCCTAACATCACCCCTGTACCTCCCTCCCCGCACCTTAAATCTGTGTCCCCTCGTAGCGACCATTTCAACCCGGGGGAAATAGCCTCTGAGAGTCCACCTATCTATTCCTCTCAACATTTTATAGACTTCTATCAGGTCGCCTCTCAACCTTCGCCTCTCCAGGGAAAAGAGTCCCAGCTCCCTCAACCTATCTTCATAAGGCATGCCTCCCAGTCCAGGGAACATCCTTGTAAATCTCCTCTGCACCCTTTCAATAGCTTCTACGTCTACTAGAGTATACT
Organism: Prionace glauca; assembly: GCA_037974335.1. NCBI lineage: Eukaryota > Metazoa > Chordata > Chondrichthyes > Carcharhiniformes > Carcharhinidae > Prionace > Prionace glauca. The sequence continues at coordinate 69,620,781 of CM075728.1, forward strand.
ATCAAGGGTAAGACTCTTAGCAGAGTAGAGGATCAGAAGGACCTTGGGGTCTGGGTCCATAGAGCTCTTAAATCGGCCTTGCAGGTAGAGGATGTGGTTAAGAAGGCATATGGTGTACTGACTTTCATCAATCGAGCGACTGAGTTTAGGGGTCGGAAGATAATATTGCAGCTTTATAAGACCCTAGTCAGACCTGTGCTCAGTTCTGGTTGCCCCATTACAGGAGGGATGTAGAAGCTATTGAAAAGGTGCAGAGGAGATTTACAAGGATGTTGCCTGGATTGGGTGGCATGCCTTATGAGGATTGGTTGAGGAAGCTCGGTCTTTTCTCCTTAGAGAGACGAAGGATGAGAGGTGACCTGATTGAAGTGTATTAGATGTTTGAGGTATAGATTGGGTGGATTCTCAGAGGTTTTTTCCCAGGGCTGAAATGGTTGCTATGAGAAGACACAGGTTTAAGGTGCTGGGGAGTAGGTACAGAGGAGATATCAGGGGTGAGTTTTTCACTCAGACGGTAGTGGGTGAGTGGAATCGGCTGCCGTCAGTGGTGGTGGAGGCAAATTCAATAGGGTCTTTTAAGAGACTTCTGGATGAGTACATGGGACTTAATAGGATTGAGGGCTTTAGGTAAGCCTAGTAGGTAGGATATCATTGGTGCAACTTGTGGGCCGAAGCGCCTGTTTGTGCTGTAGTTTTTCTAATATTCTATGTTCTAAATCGTTTTACTTTTGTGTAGTAAAGCCTACTTTGTTCAAAGCTTGTGAAAACTTGTGGCTTTATTCTTTTTCTAAGTACCTGGGATCCCAAAAACATTTGTCTATTTCAAACAAAAGGTCTCGAACCAGATCACAACAAAAATTCAGGAGTTCGGTCAAGGATTATTTCAACTTGGGATTTAAAAAATTGCTCCCTGCACATTGCTGTTAGGAGTTCTTCTCTTACTCCTCCTTCTTCTAGCAGCTTGTCCTACTTTACATAATGGACCTTCATTTGCCTATTATCTCTATTCCCAAGACGAAGTCCTATCAGCCACTGATGTTTGGAAGCAACTTGTCTTAGCATGCATTTTTAATTGAATGGTCAAGTACTTCAGGAAGGACAGGGAGGGTGGCAGAAGAGGTGGTGGAGTGGCACTGTTGATCAGGGACAATGTCATGGCTGCAGAGAAAGAGGATGCCGTGGAGGGACTATCTACAGAGTCTCTGTGGGTGGAAGTTACGAACAGCAAAGGGTCGAAAACTTTGCTGGGTGTATTCTATAGGCCGCCCAATAGTGACAGGGAAGTTGAAGTGCAGATAGGGAAACAGATTCTGGAGAGATGTATTAATAACAGAGTTGTCGTGATGGGAGACTTCAATTTCCCAACATCGACTAGAATATCCCTAGGGTAAGGGGATTGGATGGGGAGGAGTTTGTTAGGTGTGTTCAGGAAGGTTTCCTGACACAGTATGTGGATAAGCCTAATGAGGGGAGAGGCTGTACTTGACCTGGTACTGGCGAATGAACCAGGGCAGGTTATGGATCTCTCGGTAGGAGAGCATCTTGGGAATGGTGACCATAATTCTATCTCCTTCACAATTGCATTGGAACGAGATAGGATCAGGCAGGCTAGGAAGGGTTTGTCTGGAGGAAGGGGGGGATACGAAGAAGTCAGGAAGTTACATGGACAAATAAACTGGAAGGAGGCGTTCTTAGGGAAAAGTATCGAAGGAAGGTGGCGGATATTCAAGGAATGTTTGTCTGGAGCTCTGCATGACAACGTTCTGATGAGGACAAGGGGGTTTTGGTAGGTCGCGGGAGCCGTGGTGCATGAAGGCTGTGTTGAACCTAGTCAGGAGGAAAAGGAAGGTGTACAAAAGGTTCAGGGAACTAGGAGAGGTTAAGGATCTTGAAGAGTATAAGGACTGTAGAAAGGAGGTTAAAGGGAAATTAGGAGAGCCAGAAGGGGTCATGAGAAGACCTTGGTGGGTAAGATTAAGGAGAATCCCAAGGCCTTCTATAAATATGTGAAAGGTAAAAGGATGAGAAGAGAAGGGATAGGACCTATAAAAGGTGAAGGGGGAAAGGTCTGTGTGGAACTAGAAGAAATGGCAGAGGTGCTTAATGAGTACGTTGCCTCAGTATTCACAGTGGAAGCTGATCTGGGAGATTTTGCTACGGATTTGCAGCAGATGGAAAATATTGGGTATGTGGATATTAAGGAGGAGGATGTGTTAGAACTTTTGAATTCTATCAAGGTAGATAAGTCGCCGGGACAGATGGGATGTACCCCAGGATACTGTGGGAGGCCAGGGAAGTGATTGCAGAGCCCCTGGCGATGATCTTTGCGTCGTCAATGGAGTTGGGAGAGGTTCCGGAAGATTGCGGATGTAGTTCCTATTTTCAAGAAAGGAACAGAGATAGCCCGGGAAATTACCAACGGGTGAGTCTGACCTCAGTGGTTGGTAAGCTGATGGAGAAGCTTCTGAGGGACAAGATTTACGAGCATTTGGAGAGGTTTGACATGATCAGGAATAGTCAGCATGGACTTGTCAAGGGCAGGTCGTGCCTTACGAGCCTAGTTGAGTTCTTCGATAATGTGACTGAACACATTGACGAAGGAAGTGCCGTGGACGTGGTGTACAAGGACTTCAAGCAAGGCGTTTGATAAGGTCCCCCATGCAAGACTTCTTGAGAAGGTGAGAGGGCATGGGATCCAAGGGCCTTTGGCCTTGTGGATCCAGAACAGGCTTGCCTGCAGAAGGCAGAGAGTGGTTGTGGATGGGTCTTTTTCTGAATGGAGGTCAGTCACCAGTGGAGTGCCCCAGGGATCTGTTCCAGGACCCTTGCTGTTTGTCATTTTCATAAATGACCAAGATGAGAAGTGGAGGGATGGGTAAGTAAGTTCGCTGATGACATGAAGGTCGGTGGTGTTGTGGATGGTCTGGAAGGATGTCAAAAGTTGCAGCAGGACATAAATAGGATGCAGGGCTGGGCGGAGAAGTGGCAGATGGACTTCAACGCGGATAAATGTGTAATCGGTCCATTTGGCAGAACCAACGGGATGAACGAGTACACTATCAAGGGCAGGAGTCTTAGTAGTGTGAAGAGCAGAAGGATCTTGGGGTCCGGGTCCACAGGACTCTTAAATCGGCTCGCAGGTGGAGGGGGGTGGTCAAGAAGGCGTATGGTGTACTGGCCTTCATTAATCGAGGGATTGAGTTTAGGAGTCGGGCGGTAATGCTGCAACTTTATAAGACCCTTGTCAGGCCTCATTTGGAGTACTATGCGCAGTTCTGGTCGCCTCACTATAGGAAAGACGTAGAAGCTATTGAAAGGGTACATGAGGAGATTTACAAGGATGTTGCCTGGACTGGGAGGCATGCCTTATGAAGTTAGGTTGAGGGAGCTGGGACTCTTTTCCCTGGAGAGACGAAGGTTGAGAGGCGACCTGATAGAAGTTTATAAAATGTTGAGAGGAATAGATAGGGTGGATTCTCAGAGGCTATTTCCCGGGTTGAAATGGTTGCTATGGGAGGACACAGATTTAAGGTGCGGGGAGGAAAGTACAGAAGTGACGTTAGCGGTAAGTTTTTCACTCAGAGGGTGGTGAGTGAATGGAATTGGCTGCCGTCAGTGGTGGTGGAGGCGAACTCGCTGGGGTCTTTTAAAAGACTTCTGATGAGTATATGGGGTTTAATGGGATTGGGGGGTTATAGATAGGTCTATAGATTGGTAGGTGATGATGTGATCGGTGCAACTCGTGGGCCGAAGGGCCTGTTTGTGCTGTAGTGTTCTATGTTCTATGTTCAACACCAGTCAGATTTCTTTAAGCCACTAAAATCTTAGGCACCTATAGGAAACCTATACAGTTGCACCACAGTCAGCAAAAAAGAATCAAGCAACTAACACACTCCATTTAAATTGTGCTGGGAGTCCTGCATGCTGTTAACATATGTTCAGCTGTATGAGGTTAAGGATGAGAAGAGTTTGAGAACGGCAGCATTGGCTACAAATAAAATTGCACCAATGTTCTGCAGGTTGCTGAGGATGAGAGATGTGAACATACAAACGCTTTACAGATATGGTGTCCACTGCACTTCTCATGCACCAAGGTTTGTGGGACCATTTCTGAACATTAGGAGGACTGACAGCTCCCAAAAATGGATGCAAAACAACTCAATTGTTTTGAATATTCGCTAACCTGTAGCTTAATACCACTTTGATTCATAGATCTGGGTCGCATCCATATCTAATAAAAATCTGTCAATCTCGTCTTGAAAACTTCAATTGACTCAAAATCCATTCCCTCTAAAGGAGAGTTAACCGTTCCATGTGTAGCCTCTATTCAAGTTAAATCGCCATATGTAGAAGCTAGGTTTCATTTCTAGTTCTTAAAAACCAGAGTGACACAATAGTTAAGAAAGCCCACCAACCCTCTATTGTCTCAGAAGACTAAGGAATTTTGGCATGTCAGTTACGGCTCTCACCAACTTTTACAGATGCACCGTAGAAAGCATTCTTTCTGGCTGTATCACAGCTCCTGCTCTGCCCAAGACCACAAGGAACTACAAAAGGTTGTGAATGTAGTCCAATCTGTCACGCAGACCAGCCTCCTATCCATTGACTCTGTCTATACTTCCCATTGCCTCAGCAAAGCAGTCAGCATAATTAAGGACCCCACTCATCCCGGACATTCTCTCTTCCATCCTCTTCCGTCAGGAAAAAGATACAAAAGTCTGAGGTTGTGTACCAACCGACTCAAGAACAGCTTCTTTCCTGCTACCATCTGGACTTCTGAATGGACCTACCTTGCATTAAGTTGACCTTTTTCTACACCTTAACTATGACTGTAACATTACATTCTGCACTCTCTTGCTTCCTGCTCGATGCAGGTATGCTTTGTCTGTATAGCATGCAAGAAATACTTTTCATGTATGCTAATACATGTGACAATAATAAATCAAATCAAATCAAATTTGCTCAATTAAATGAAGCCCTTGGCTAGTATACAATCTGACATACATTTATATAGGAGAGCCAGAAGGGGTCATGAGAAGGCCTTAGCAGGCAGGATTAAGGAAAACCCCAAGGCATTCAACGAGTATGTGAAGAGCAAGAGGATAAGACGTGAAAGAGTAGGACCTATAAAGTGTGACAGTGGGAAGGTTTGTATAGAACTGGAAGAAATAGCAGAGGTACTTAATGAATACTTTACTTCAGTATTCACTATGGAAAAGGATCTTGGTGGTTGTAGTGCAGACTTACAGCAGACTGTAAAGCTTCAGTACGTTAACATTAAGAAAGATGTGTTGGAGCTTTTGAAAAGCATCAAGTTAGATAAGTCGCCAGGACCAGACTGGATGTACCCCAGGTTACTGTGGGAGATGAGGGAGGAGATTGCTGAGCCTCTGGCGATGATCTTTGCATCATCAATGGAGACGAGAGATGTTCCAGAGGATTGCAGATGCTGTTCCTTCATTCAAGAAAGGGAGTAGAGATAGCCCTGGAAATTATAGACTAGTGAGTCTAACCTCAGTGGTTGGTAAGTTGATGGAGAAGATCCTTAGAGACAGGATTTATGAACATTTGGAGAGGTATAATATGATTAAGAATAGTCAGCAAGGCTTTGTCAAAGGCAGATCATGCCTTACGACCCTGATTGAATTTTTTGAAGATGTGACTAAACGTTTTGATGAAAGAAGAGCAGTAGATGTAGTATACATGGACTTCAGCAAGGCATTTGATAAGGTGCCCCATGCAAGGCTTATTGAGAAAGGGAGGGGACATGGGGTCCAAGGGGACATTGCTTTGTGGATCCAGAACTGGCTTGCCCACAGAAGGCAAAGAGTGGTTATAGATGGGTCATATTCTGCAATGGACGTTGGTCACTAGTGGAGTGTCCCAGGGATCTGTTCTGGGACCCTTACTCTTTGTGATTTTTATAAATGACCTGGATGAGGAAGTGGAGGGATGAGTGGTAAGTTTGCCGATGACACAAAGGTTGGAGGTGTTGTGGATGGTATGGAGGATGTCAGAAGTTCCAGCGAGAAACTGATAGGATGCAAGACTGGGCGGAGAAGTGGCAGATGGAATTCAACCCAGATAAGTGTGAAGTGGTTCATTTTGGCAGGTCAAATAGGATGGCAGAATATATTAATGGTAAGACTCTTGGCAACGTGGAAGATCAGAAGGATCTTGGGGTCTGAGTTCATAGGACGCTCAAAGCAGCTGCACAGGTTGTAGCTGTGGTTAAGAAGGGATATGGTGCACTGGCCTTCATTAATCAAGGAATTGAGTTTAGGAGTCGAGAGATTACGTTGCAGCTATATAGGACGCTGGTCAGATCCCACTTGGAGTACTGTGCTCAGTTCTGGTTGCCTCATTACAGGAAGGACGTGGAAGCCATAGAAAGGGTGCAGAGAAGATGTACAAGGATTTGCCTGGATTGGGGAGCATGCCTTATGTGGATAGGTTGAGTGAGCTTGGCCTTTTCTCCTTGGAGAGACGAAGGATGAGGGGTGACCTGATACAGGTGTATAAGATGTCGAGAGGTATTGGTCGAGTGGATAGTCAGAGGCTTTTTCCCAGGGCTGAAATGGTTGCCACAAGAGGACACAGGTTTAAGGGATATGTGGTCAGGTATTTAGGTGGATAGAGAACTGGCTTGCAAAGAGGAGTCAGAGAGTAGTAGTGGAGGGGTCTTTTTCTAGCTGGAGGTCTATCACTAGTGGTGTGCCGCAAGGCTCAGTACTGGGACCTCTTTTCTTTGTAGTGTATATAAATGATTTGGAAGAGGGAGTAGGTGGTGTGATCAGCAAATCTACTGATGACACCAAGATGGCTGGATTGGCGGGCAGTGAGCAGCAGTGTCTGGCAATACAGCGGGATATTGATAGGCTGGTTGATTGGGCAGATACATGGTAAATGGAGTTTAATCTGGATAAATGTGAGGTGATGCATTTTGGCCGCATTTTGGGGGGAGTTATATGGTAAAGGGTAAGCCCGTAAGGAGTACAGAATCGCAGCGAGACCTGGGGGTGCAAGTGCACAAGTCTTTGAAGGTGGCAGTGCAAGTGGAGAGTGTGGTGAAGAAAGCCTATGGTATAGAACATAGAACAAAGAACCCTACAGTGCAGAAACAGGCCCTTCGGCCCATCGAGTCTGCACCGAACACAATCCCACCCAGACCCTGTCCCCATATCCCTACACATTTACCTGCTAATCCCTCTAACCTACACATCCCAGGACACTAAGGGGCAATTTTTAGCATAGCCAATGAACCTAACCCGCACATCTTTGGACTGTGGGAGGAAACCGGAGCACCCGGAGAAAACCCACGCAGACACGAGGAGAATGTGCAAACTCCACACAGGCAGTGACCTGAGCCGGGAATTGAACCCAGGACCCTGGAGCTGTGAAGCAGCAGTGCTAACCACTGTGCTACCGTGCCGCCCATTTCCTATGTTAGCCTTTATAGGAAGGGGTATAGAATATAAGAGCTGGAGTCTAATGTTGCAGTTGTACAGAACGTTGGTTAGGCCGCATTTGGAGTACTGTGTCCAGTTCTGGTCGCCTTACTACCGGAAGGACGTGGAGACTCTGGAGAGAGTGCAGAGGAGGTTACCAGGATGTTGCCTGGTATGAGGAAAGATTGAAGAAATTGGGGCTCTTTTCCTTGAAAGACGCCGACTGAGGGGGGATCTAATAGAGGTATATAAGATTATGAAGGGTATAGATAAACAGAGGTAAGCTATTTCCTATGAGAGAGACACGTAGGACAAGGGGCCATGGACTTAAGGTGAGGGGGGAGAGGTACAACACAGATATTAGAGGAGTTTTTTCACACAGAGGGTAGTGGGGGTATGGAATGCTCTGCCAAGTAAGGTGGTGGAGGCAAACACACTAGAGTCATTTAAGAGTAACAGGCACATGACTGGGTTGGAGATGGGTGGATATAGGAGATTGTTTTAAATAAGGGTCATTAGCATTGGGGCGTTCCTGGTAATGTAAATGATGGTAATGGTATGATAATAATGTTTTTCTCTTTTCATTCACAGGTTTTAAGTCGGTCCACCTCGTGTCCAACGAGGGGCGTACACGCGATGGGTCGTACTGGGGCTGCTCTTGGTTGTTCCAGATTGGCCTAGTGCTTCATGTCGTTAGTGTGTGCTTAAACTGGACAAGATATTGGGCAAGACGACAGCTCAGTGACTATCACTGATTGCTGTGCAGACACATGGATTTGGGCCGGTGTCTGTGGGAGTTTGCGCATTCTCCCCGTGCTTGAATGGGTTTTCTCCGGGTGCTCCGGTTTCCTCCCACACCCCAAAGATGTGCTGTTAGGCTGATTGGCAGGAATAAATTGTCCCTAAATCAGTTTCCCTCAATCTGGATGGCCATAAAACATTAGACAGGGGTCATGGGTGGAGAGGGGGACTGGTGGTGTTGAGATGGCGGCGCGGGCTCGTTGGGCCGAAGGGCCTGTTTCCCGGGCTGATTTTGTTCTTTGCTGAGGAATGGGCACACATGGAGATGTCAGGGGTAAGTTTTTCACTCAGAGAGTGATGGGTGCGTGAAATGGGCTGCCAGCAACAGTGGTGGAGGCGGATTCGATAGGGTTTTTTAAGAGACTTTTAGATTAGTACATGAATTTAGTAAGACAGAGGGTTATAGGTAATCCAAGTAATCTCTAAGTAGGGACATGTTCGGCACAACTTTGTGGGCCGAAGGGACTGTGTTGTGCTGTAGTTTCTCTATGTTTCTATATATAACCTTTCGTTCCAACCACTGAAGGGATCTTCCTATCCATACTGCAGATAAAGGTTGCTGCATTGGTGACAAGGCAAAGCAAACAGAATCTTTATCTAACCATCAAAGAGAAGCTGATGCAGAACGAATCAGGAGAAATGAAGAAGTTCTCTTTTTACATGAAATTTTCAAAGTGAAAATGGGAGGGAAACAGAAACTTTCATCTGGTCCTCCTGCTAAAGAAAAGTTCTTAGGGATAGGATGTATAAGCATTTGGAGCGTTGTGATCTGATTAGGGATATGCAGCATGGCTTTGTTAAAGGAAGGTCTTGCCTTACTAATCTGGTTAGAATTTTTTGAGGAGGTGATAAAAACGGTTGACAAAGGACGAGCCATTGATGTCGTCTAAATGGATTTCAGTAAGGCGTTTGACAAAGTCCCTCGTGGTAGTTGGTTGAAAAGGTTAGGGCTCATGGGATACAGGGACAGGTATCTAGATGGATTGATGGGTAGTAGTGGAAGGGTCCTTTTCTAGCTGGAGGTCTGTCACCAGTGGTGTGCCACAGGGCTCAGTACTGGGACTCTTCTATTCGTACTGTATATAAATGACTTGGAAGAGGGCACACGTGGTGTGATCAGCAAATTTGCAGAAGACACAAAGATGGCAGGATTGGCAGATAGTGAGGAGAGTCAGGTGACACAGCAGGCTATAGATAGGCTGGTATATTGGGCAGATAAATGGCGGATGGAATTTAATCCTGATAAATGCGAGGTGATGCATTTTGGAAGGAATAATGTAGAGGGGAATAATGTAGAGTCTACCTTTACATGATAAAGGGTAGACTTATTAAGAGCATAGAAATGCAGAGGGACCTGGGAGTGCAAGTGCACAAGTCTCTGAAGGTGGCAACACAGGTTGCGAAGAAAGCTTATGGTATGCTAGCCTTTATAGGAAGGGGTTATAGAATACAAGAGCTGGCGTCTAATGTTACAGTTTGTACAGAACATTGGTTAGACCGCATTTGGAGTACTGCATCCACTTCTGGTCACCTTACTACTGGAAGGACGTGGAGACCCTGGAGAGAGTGCAGAGGAGGTTTACTAGGATGCTGCCTGGTATGGAAGGACTGGGTTATGAGGAAAGATTAGGGAAACTGGGGCTCTGTTCCTCAGAAAGACGGAGATTAAGGGGGGATCTGATAGAGGTGTATAAAATAATAAAGGGTATAGATAAACAGTGGCAGGCTTTTTCCTAGATTGGAGGCAAATATTATGAGGGGCCACAGGCGAGGGGGGAGAGGTATAATTTGGATGCTAGAGAGAGGTTTTTCACACAGAGGGTCGTGGGGGTATGGAATGCACTGCTAAGTAAGGTGGTGGGAGGCAGCATGCTGGATTTGTTTAAGGTTTACGTAGATAGACACATGATCGAAATAGGGATGGAGGGTTATAGGAGACTATTTTAAATAAGGATCAGAGCCTTGGGACGTTCTGGAAATCAACTATTACATGTGTTGATGTTTTTCTCTTTTACTCCGCAGGTGCATCGGTCCACCTTGTTGTCTAATGAGGGCATGCACACGGTGGGTCGTGCGTGGGCTGCTCTTGGATGTTTCAAGAGTGGCCTAGTACTTCGCGTCATTTGTGTATGCTTAAAACTGGACCAGCAGATGGGCACCACAGCAGCTCAGTGACTATCACTGTTAGCTGTGCAGATACATGGATTTGGGCCAGTGTCTGTGGGAGTTTGCGCATTCTCTCTGTGGTTGCGTGGTTTCCTCCAGGTGCTCCGGTTTCCTCCCACACTCGAAGATGTGCTCTTAGGCTGACTGGTGTAACAAACTATCCCTAAATTATTCTCCCCTTAATCTGGTTTCTCATGGGGGGTACCAAAAAGCATTGACATGGGTCAAGGATGGAGGAGGAAAAACACATTGTTAAGATGGCGGCATGGGCTCGTTGGGCCGAGGGGCCTGTTTCCCGTGCTGTGTTGTGTGTTGTTGTTCTTTCTTTGTTTCTACTAGAAAACCTGCAAACTAATGTTGTCCAGAAAAATCACTACACCCTGGCACCAAAATTTTATGAAGTCCTCGTAATTATGTTTGGGAAGTGGAGACCAACACAGTTCAAGTGGCTTCTGTGCTGGCAGTTTTGAACTTCTTATGTCTGCAGAGAAAACATCTTTCTCAAAGCTTAACATATTCCCATTGACACAGGACCACACAAAAAACCCTGCCTGAAATCCCACAGTCCCGACTGGAACACATTCTACACCTACAAACTCCCCATCAGTCAATGGCAAACCTGCAGACTGAAAACTTCACCAACCTCAACCTAATAAGTAACTCAAGTGGTGAAGTCCCAAGTTTCAACCTTCCACAGAAAATCTGGACAATCCTCAACTGCTTGAGGACAGTCCAGGGAGGATGTGCCCACTTGCACCACAAGTGAAACATGACGACAACTCAAATTGTAACTGTGGCCATCCAAGTCAGACCATTGTCCTTGTACTGAGCCCTGCCCTGAGAGTTCCTTTTCTGGTGGCATCTGACCTATTCACACTGTATCAGCTGAAGCCACTGAATGGACTGCCTGCCTTGATTATATAAAGAAAAAGGTTGCATTAAACTGACCAGTTTATGCAACCTTTATTTGCAGGGTTCAGATCTTTTGGTGTCAATCATTTTTAACAATTATGTCAGTGTTCCAAAGGGATTTCAAAATGATAAGTTGGAACCAAACCTGTTTGTAACTTGATAAAGAACAGTTAAGCAAATCCCACACAGAACATCAAAGACATGGTATCCTACGGCATTACAACATACTATTGCAGACCTCAGGATTCTCTCTCACAAATGCCCCATTTCCAAATAAAAAACAACTTCATGGTTTTAGTTTCCCTTTACTTGGTTTAACTGGTGCTCAATATTAATTTTTAAGTCAGAACTGTGGCTCAGTGGAAGCACTCTCTCATCTGAAGTCAAAAGTCCCATTCCAAGACTTGAGCAATGAAATCAAGGTTGACACTGCACTGAGGGAGCGCTGCAGTGTCAGAGATGCACCCTTTTGGATGAGACACTGACTCCCCAGTGTACTGGCCTAAATTTATCCCTCAATCAACATCATAAAAACAGATGACCTGTACATTATCGCAGTGCTGTTTGCATGAGCATACACTGGCTGCCGAATTTCATAGCTGACAATAGTTTTATTCCCCACTACTTTAAAAGTAATTTACTGGCTGTAAAGACCTGCTCCATCTTATCACAGTTTTGGGTGGAAAATAGAATAAAGCGTCTTCCACTGTATTGGTGGTGACATACAATTTTACCAGAATTATTCGCCCAAAATGTTTCTCGTGTGCTTCAAATCCACTAAGAATCCACTCGCCTACTTGTCAACAGGATCATGTGCACAAGGCAGATCCACTGAATTCATTTCTCCCAATTCTACAATACACGTGTCGTCACTCCAAGATCTTGTTCAGACTCCTTTTCATGTCAGTGCTTCAGTATTCTGAGCGTTCCTTTTGGGAGCTGCTAGAGAGTTTTGTCCCGACAACTTCCAGCTGTCAAACAATACTGACAGTGCCAGTCAGGTACACTGCTCTGAGCAAATCCTTCCAGGCACAATCTTTTCCATGTCAGAGAGACAGGAATAGACAGAGAGAGGGAGGCGGAGGGAGAGGGAGGCGGAGGGAGAGGGAGGCGGAGGGAGAGGGAGGCGGAGGGAGAGGGAGGCGGAGGGAGAGGGAGGCGGAGGGAGAGGGAGGCGGAGGGAGAGGGAGGCGGAGGGAGAGGGAGGCGGAGGGAGAGGGAGGCGGAGGGAGAGGGAGGCGGAGGGAGAGGGAGGCGGAGGGAGAGGGAGGCGGAGGGAGAGGGGGGCGGAGGGGATGAGGGGGGCGGAGGAAGGGGGGAGGAGGGAGAGGGGGCGGAGGGAGAGGGGGGCGGAGGGAGAGGGGGGCGGAGGGAGAGGGGGGCGGAGGGAGAGGGGGGCGGAGGGAGAGGGGGGCGGAGGGAGAGGGGGGCGGAGGGAGAGGGGGGCGGAGGGAGAGGGGGGCGGAGGGAGAGGGGGGCGGAGGAGAGGGGGGCGAGGAGAGGGGGGCGGAGGGAGAGGGGGGCGGAGGGAGAGGGGGGCGGAGGGAGAGGGGGGCGGAGGGAGAGGGGGGCGGAGGGAGAGGGAGGCGGAGGGAGAGGGAGGCGGAGGAGAGGAGGCGGAGGGAGAGGGAGGCGGAGGGAGAGGAGGCGGAGGGAGAGGGAGGCGGAGGGAGAGGGAGGCGGAGGGAGAGGGAGGCGGAGGGAGAGGGAGGCGGAGGGAGAGGGAGGCGGAGGGAGAGGGAGGCGGAGGGAGAGGGAGGCGGAGGGAGAGGGAGGCGGAGGGAGAGGGAGGCGGAGGAGAGAGGGAGGCGGAGGGAGAGGGAGGCGGAGGGAGAGGGAGGCGGAGGGAGAGGGAGGCGGAGGGAGAGGGAGGCGGAGGGAGAGGGAGGCGGAGGGAGAGGGAGGCGGAGGGAGAGGGAGGCGGAGGGAGAGGGAGGCGGAGGGAGAGGGAGGCGGAGGGAGAGGGAGGCGGAGGGAGAGGGAGGCGGAGGGAGAGGGAGGCGGAGGGAGAGGGAGGCGGAGGGAGAGGGAGGCGGAGGAGAGGGAGGGAGAGGGAGGCGGAGGGAGAGGGAGGCGGAGGGAGAGGGAGGCGGAGGGAGAGGGAGGCGGAGGGAGAGGGAGGCGGAGGGAGAGGGAGGCGGAGGGAGAGGGAGGCGGAGGGAGAGGGAGGCGGAGGGAGAGGGAGGCGGAGGGAGAGGGAGGCGGAGGGAGGGGGAGGCGGAGGGAGGGGGAGGCGGAGGGAGGGGGAGGGGGAGAGGGGAGGGGAGGGGGAGAGGGGAGGGGGAGAGTGGAGGGGAGGGGGAGAGGAGAGGGGAGAGGGAGATGGGAGGGGGAAAGGGGAGGGGGAAAGGGGAGGGGCAGAGGGGAGGGGAAAGGGGAGGGGGAAAGGGGAGGGGGAAAGGGGAGGGGGAAAGGGGAGGGGGAAAGGGGAGGGGGAAAGGGGAGGGGGAAAGGGGAGGGGGAAAGGGGAGGGGGAAAGGGGAGGGGGAAAGGGGAGGGGGAAAGGGGAGGGGGAAAGGGGAGGGGAAAGGGGAGGGGGGAAAGGGGAGGGGAAAGGGGAGGGGGAAAGGGGAGGGGGAAAGGGGAGGGGGAAAGGGGAGGGGAAATGGGGAAAGGGGGAGGGGGAAAGGGGAGGGGGAAAGGGGAGGGGGAAAGGGGAGGGGGAAAGGGGAGGGGGAAAGGGAGGGGGAAAGGGGAGGGGGAAAGGGGAGGGGGAAAGGGGAGGGGGAAAGGGGAGGGGGAAAGGGGAGGGGGAAAGGGGAGGGGGAAAGGGGAGGGGGAAAGGGAGGGGGAAAGGGGAGGGGGAAAGGGGAGGGGGAAAGGGGAGGGGAAAGGGGAGGGGGAAAGGAGAGGGGAAAGGAGAGGGGGAAAGGAGAGGGGGAAAGGAGAGGGGGAAAGGAGAGGGGGAAAGGAGAGGGGGAAAGGAGAGGGGGAAAGGAGAGGGGGGGGGAGGGGGAGGGGGGAGAGGGGAGGAGAGAGGAGGGGAGAGAGGGGGAGGAGAGAGAGGGAGTGTGGGAGGGGGGAGTGTGGGAGGGGGGAGTGTGGGAGGAGGGTAGTGTGGGAGGGGGGGGAGAGTGGGAGGGGGGGAGAGTGGGAGGGGGGGGAGAGTGGGAGGGGGGGAGAGTGGGAGGGGGGGGAGAGTGGGAGGGGGGGAGAGTGGGAGGGGGGGGGGAGAGTGGGAGGGGGGGGGAGTGTGGGGGGGGGGAGTGTGGGAGGGGGAGTGTGGGAGGGGGGGAGTGTGGGGAGTGTGGGAGGGGGGAGTGTGTGGGGGGGAAGTGTGAGGGGGGGAGTGTGCAGGGCGGGGGGGAGTGTGGGGGGAAGTGGGGGGGGGGAGTGTGGGAGGGGGGGAGTGTGGGAGGAGGGGGGAGTGTGGAGGGGGGAGTGTGGGAGGGGGGGAGTGTGGGAGGGGGAGGAGTGTGGGAGGGAGAGGGAGTGTGGGAGGGAGAGGGAGTGTGGGAGGGGAGGAGTGTGGGGGGGACTGTGGGAGGGGGGGGTATGGAAGGGGGGGGAGTGTGGGGGGGGGAGTGTGGTGGGAGGGTGGGAGTGTGGGAGGGGGGGAGTGTGGAGAGTGGGGGGGAGTGTGGGAGGGGGGAGACGTGGGACGGGGGGAGAGTGTGGGGGGGAGTGTGGGGGGGGGAGTGTGGGGGGGGGAGTGTGGGAGGAGGAGAGCGGGAGGGGAGAGGAGGAGTGGGGGAGGAGAGAGGGGGAGTAGGGGAGGAGAGAGAGGGAGTGGGAGGAGAGAGGGGGAGGGGGGGGAGG